>CAWUFW010002580.1:0-134183 GCA_963921515.1 Calotriton arnoldi
CTGCCCCCTGGCTGAGGGTGGTAGTAGTGGTGAGGCATCCTGCCCCCTGGCTAAGGGTGGTAGTAGTGGTGGGCATCCTGCCCCCTGGCTGAGGGTGGTAGTAGTGGTGGGCATCCTGCCCCCTGGGTGAGGGTGGTAGTAGTGGTGGGCATCCTGCCCCCTGGCTAAGGGTGGTAGTAGTGGTGGGCATCCTGCCCCCTGGGTGAGGGTGGTAGTAGTGGTGGGCATCCTGCCCCCTGGCTAAGGGTGGTAGTAGTGGTGGGCATCCTGCCCCCTGGCTAAGGGTGGTAGTAGTGGTGGGCATCCTGCCCCCTGGCTGAGGGTGGTAGTAGTGGTGGGCATCCTGCCCCCTGGCTGAGGGTGGTAGTAGTGGTGGGCATCCTGCCCCCTGGCTAAGGGTGGTAGTAGTGGTGGGCATCCTGCCCCCTGGGTGAGGGTGGTAGTAGTGGTGGGCATCCTGCCCCCTGGGTGAGGTGGTAGTAGTGGTGGGCATCCTGCCCCCTGGCTAAGGGTGGTAGTAGTGGTGGGCATCCTGCCCCCTGGGTGAGGGTGGTAGTAGTGGTGGGCATCCTGCCCCCTGGGTGAGGGTGGTAGTAGTGGTGGGCATCCTGCCCCCTGGCTAAGGGTGGTAGTAGTGGTGGGCATCCTGCCCCCTGGCTAAGGGTGGTAGTAGTGGTGGGCATCCTGCCCCCTGGCTGAGGGTGGTAGTAGTGGTGGGCATCCTGCCCCCTGGCTAAGGGTGGTAGTAGTGGTGGGCATCCTGCCCCCTGGCTGAGGGTGGTAGTAGTGGTGGGCATCCTGCCCCCTGGCTAAGGGTGGTAGTAGTGGTGGGCATCCTGCCCCCTGGGTGAGGGTGGTAGTAGTGGTGGGCATCCTGCCCCCTGGCTGAGGGTGGTAGTAGTGGTAGGCATCCTGCCCCCTGGCTAAGGGTGGTAGTAGTGGTGGGCATCCTGCCCCCTGGGTGAGGGTGGTAGTAGTGGTGGGCATCCTGCCCCCTGGGTGAGGGTGGTAGTAGTGGTGGGCATCCTGCCCCCTGGCTAAGGGTGGTAGTAGTGGTGGGCATCCTGCCCCCTGGCTAAGGGTGGTAGTAGTGGTGGGCATCCTGCCCCCTGGCTGAGGGTGGTAGTAGTGGTAGGCATCCTGCCCCCTGGCTAAGGGTGGTAGTAGTGGTGGGCATCCTGCCCCCTGGCTAAGGGTGGTAGTAGTGGTGGGCATCCTGCCCCCTGGCTGAGGGTGGTAGTAGTGGTGGGCATCCTGCCCCCTGGGTGAGGGTGGTAGTAGTGGTGGGCATCCTGCCCCCTGGGTGAGGGTGGTAGTAGTGGTGGGCATCCTGCCCCCTGGCTAAGGGTGGTAGTAGTGGTAGGCATCCTGCCCCCTGGGTGAGGGTGGTAGTAGTGGTGGGCATCCTGCCCCCTGGCTAAGGGTGGTAGTAGTGGTAGGCATCCAGCCCCCTGGGTTGGGGTGGTGGCGCGCATTCAGGCCCTGTGTGCATATGTGGCATTGGTGATGGGCATCCCGCCCCTATGGTGCTGCTGTTGCTGGTGTAAGTATATTCAGATTCCCAGTGTATGTGTGTGATGTGTGCGTGTACGTGTTGTATGTGTTTTGTGGTTGGTGTCTGACTTACCTTCTGCGCCGTACGCGTCCGTGCCTGTTCCGGTAGTAGATGTAGAATATTGGTATGATCGGGACGAAGGGATTCATGGTTGGTTCGTGTCGTTCGTCCTTCTCGTTGCTTCGCGTCGTCCTCGTCGCTTGGCCGTCCTCGTCGCTTCGCTTCGTCCTCGTCGCTTCGCGTCGTCCTCGTCTGTGCTGTGTTCGTCTCGTAGCCGTGGATCGTGTTGTGGCGCGATTCGGAGCTTATGTGCGCCTCTCCCGGATGCTTTGGCGTGCCGTGCGTAGCGGCGGGTTCGGCGCGTACGGAAGCGCATCGTACTTGTCCGGCCGGACGGGGCTGCATTTTCCCTTCCGTGCGACTCGATTCGGCGTTTCCGGATTCGCCTCGGTCGGAGAACAGGACCTGGTTTGGGTGAGTACGGCTCGGCCGGAATTTTTGCTGTTGTGCGCATCGTACTTGCTCGTTCGGTGTGCTGTACGGATCGGTCGGGAAACTGGCTTTCGCATGGCTTTTCCCGACCGAATAGTATTGGAGTGCGCCTCCGACCGACCCCTAAGTCTGACACTTCCATCGATTACGCTGCCAGACATAGACATGCTCCTGGCGCCTTTGAGGGCCCACGTGCACAGTTGTCCACAGCGTATTCCCATGTTGACGATGGCGTTTATAGAGCCTCCACCGGATGCTTCAGCTCCTCTTGGAACGGAGATTGGCTCTACCACGGATGTGCAGGCATCAGTCTCAGGCACACAGGCATCTGATTCTTCCCCAACGGCTGCCGTGGGAACTAGTGATGACCACCTCTGCTCACTTGATATCATACTGGAGGTGCTAGAAGGACTGCCTCCTGCATCAGCGCAGGACTCTTAATCAATCTGGCCTTTCCTGTGCGGGAAACCATTTGGACAATTTTTAAACATGTACCAAATTGAAGGTCGAACTGACTTTGTTTTTCTTTTCTGCTCTATCTGAACATAGTGGCTTTCAAGGTGCTAAAAAACAATGAAAATATATACAAATATATAGAGGACCTTATATGAATGCCTTTTAGGGAAGAATGCTTTCGATATAGACCTTGCTTTTATTGACATTTATTTTTAAGACTTTTTTATGTGCTTTTTAGTATGCTTTAATATACATGTGAGGAATCCTAACCTGAACATTGCTAGTACCCTGGGAAAGAAGGACTAAAAACTACATGGTCAGTAGTTGTTTACATGGATCACTGACAGAATATCGACGACCACAATATCGAGGTCCCAAAATATCGGAACCTAAATATCGATGTCAAGAATACCGACATCCTATCTACATCATGGTAAGCACAAAAATATCAAAACAAAAATATAGTTGTTAAAAATATCGATGTTAAAAATATCGTTTTTTTATGTATAAAAAAAGTAAAATAAATTAAATAATACATATAACTTAAAGTTAAATATTTATGATTATTAGAAAATGTTAACAATTATAAGTAATAAATGTAATGTAAAAATAAATTAAACATACATATATAAAATGTAATATATATTTACTTAATTATTAATAAATAATTAATTTTATAAATTATAACATGTTAGAAATGTATTAAAAATTATAAATACATATATATATATACATACACCTCTAACATAAACATAAAATATATATATATATATTATAAATTTAAATATTAAAATATTTATTAATTTTTAAAACTAAATTTTACACTACATTAATTACAACAGTAAGGATAGTGTTAGATAGCGGAGGTGAATAAATTACTATTCCCACTCAATCAAGTGCAACAGTAGTGAAAGTGTTGGATAGCGGAGGGGAATAATTTACTATTCCTACTCCAGCGAGGGCAACAGTAGGGAAAGTGTTGGATACTGGATGGGAATAATTTACTATTCCCACTCCAATGAATGCAACAGTAGGGAAAGTGTTGGATAGTGGAGAGGAATAAGTTACTATTCCCACTCCAATAACTGCAACAGTAGGGAAAGTGTTGGATAGCAAAGAGGAAAAAAATACTATTCCCTCTCCAGCGAGTGCAACAGTAGGGAAAATGTTGGCTAGCGCAGGGGTAAAAATTATTATTACCACTCCAATGAAAACAACAGTAGGGAAAGTGTTGGATAGAGGAGGGGAATAATTTACTATTCCCACTCCAATGAATGCAACAGTAGGGAAAGTGTTGGATAGCGGAGGGGATAACATTAGTATTCCCACTCCAGCAAGTGCAACAGTAGGGAAACTGTTGGATAGGGCAGGGTTAAAAATTACTATTCCCACTCCAGAGAGTACGACAGTAGGGAAAGTGTTGGATAGCAGAGGGGAATAAATTACTATTCCCACTCCAATCAGTGCAACAGTAGGGAAAGTGTTGGATAGCGGAGAGGAATAATTTACTATTCCCACTCCAATGACTGCAACAGTAGGGAAAGTGTTGGATAGCGGAGAGGAAAAAATTACTATTCCCACTCCAGCGACTGCAACAGTAGGGAAAATGTTGGATAGCGCAGGGGTAAAAATGACTATTCCCACTCCAGAGAGTGCAACAGTAGGGAAAGTGTTGGATAGCGGAGGGGAATAATTTACTATTCCCACTCCAGCAAGTGCAACAGTAGGGAAAGTGTTGTATAGCGCAGGGGAAAAAATTACTATTCCCACTCCAGGGAGTGCAACAGTAGAGAAAGTGTTGGATAGCGGAGGTAAATAATTTACTATTCCCACTCCAGCAAGTGCAACAGTAGGGAAAGTGTTGGATAGCGAAGGGGTACAAATTACTATTCTCACTCCAGGGAGTGCAACAGTAGGGAAAGTGTTGGATTGTGCAGGGGAATAATTTACTATTCCCACTCCAGCGAGTGCAAAAGTAGGGAAAGTGTTGGATAGCGTAGGTGTAAAAAATAATATTCCCACTCCAGTGAGTGCAACAGTAGGAAAAGTGTCGGATAGCGGAGGGGATTAATTTACTAATCCCACTTCAGCAAGTGCAAAATTAGTGAAAGTATAGGATAGAGTAGGGGTAAAAATTACTATACCCACTCCAGTTAGTGCAACAGTAGGGAAACTGTTGGATAGCGGAGGGAAATAATTTACTATTCCCACTCCAGCGAGTGCAACAGTAGAGAAAGTGTTAGATAGCGTAGGGGTAAAAGTACTATTCCCACTCCAGTGAGTGAAACAGTAGGGAAAGTGTTGGATAGCAGAGGGGTAAAAAATTACACAATTAACATAATTAATTAACAATTAATTATTTAATACCAATTAACAATGAACATATAATTAAATATTAATAAATTAATTCAAACAATTAACACTATAAAATCATAAATAAAAAGTATCACATATTAAATATTAATAAATATATTAAAATTTAATTACTTCCCACCCTTTTCTCAACCCACAACCCACTCCTAAAAAAATGACACAATTAACATATTTAATTAATAATTAATTACAAATTACTAAATATTTTATTATAAGTTATTTCCCACAGTTAACACTATAAAAGATTAGTTAATTAAATATGAATTATGAAAAATATTAATAATTTAATTATAATTAAATTACTTCCCACCCTATTCCCCTATAAACCCACAACCCACTCCTAAAAGAATTACACAATTAACATATTTACCAATTAATTAATCAATAAAAATTAACAGCCAATTACCATAATTAACACTATAAAATAAAATGTAAATAAATATTAATAAATAAAAATTATTATTTAATTAATTATTTTTAAATTACTTCCCACCGTAATCCCCTATAAACCGACAACTCGCTACAGAACTAAAACGCAAAATGTTTATACAAAAAATTAGTAACTTCTAAAAATTTAACACCTACATAAAAAATAAATGCAATACTTAAACAAAAAAATATAGCACATACTTTTAAAATACACACTAAAATACATAACACTAACTAAAACAACGATATTTTTAACAACTATGTTTTTGCAAACGATATTAATGACTTCGATAGTTTTTAAAACGATATTAACAACTTCGATATTTTTAAAAACGATATTACTTGCCTTAGACTTGATATTCTTGTCCACGATATTCTGACTGTCGATATTTTTGACAGACGATATTCTGAACTCGATATTTGTGCTAGTCGATATTTAAAACTCGATATTTATACTGTTTACCGTTTACATAGTAATTGAATCATTATAGTCATAGAGAAGTTAGGCATAGATAAGTTACATCATGCTAGTAAAATGAACGATACAAAAGAATATATTGTAAATGCCTTTTTATTTGCAAAACATAAAGAATGATGTAATTTCATAAGTGAAAACAACTGTGACTTAGATATGCAGCATTCCTTTTCACGTGTTGTACTTTTTTGTTTTTATTTTCACGTGCTGCATCAATGTGATTGAAAACTGTGACTTAGATTTAGGCATGCAGCATTCCTTTCACGTGTTGCACTTTGTCGGTTTTTTCACGTGCTGCACCTCTGCCAGTTAACAGTTAGGCGACATACCCTCCACGTGTTACCCCACCCACCTAACAGATATAAAAAGGAGCAGTTGAAGCACAGAAGCGCTAGGCCTCGTTCAATCAATCAATCAATCAATCAATCAATCAATCACAGAATTTGTAGAGCGCACTACTTACCCGCAAGGGTCTCAAGGCGCTGGGGAGAAAAAAGGGGGGGGGTGCTGCTACTGGTCGAACAACCAGGTCTTGAGTAGCCTCCTGAAGGTCAGCAGGTCTTGGGTCTGTCGTAGGCTTAGTGTTCCAGGTCTTGGCGGCGAGGTGGGAGAAGGATCTGCCGCCGGTGGTTGTTCTTCGAATGCGAGGGACGGTGGCGAGGGAGAGGTCGGCGGAGCGGAGCTGGCGGTTGGGGACGTAGAAGAAGAGTCGTCTGTTGAGGTAGGCTGGGCCAGTCTTGTGGAGTGCCTTGTGTGCGTGGATGAGGAGTTTGAAGGAGATTCTCCTGTCGACGGGGAGCCAGTGCAGGTTCCTCAGGTGGGGGTGATGTGGCTGTGGCGTGGTACATCGAGGATCAGGCGTGCGGAGGCGTTTTATGTGCGTTGCAGTCGCTTGATGAGCTTGGCCGGGGCTCCCGTGTGAGGGCGTTCCCATAGTCAAGTCTGCTACTGACGAGGGCCTGTGTGACTGTTCTTCTTGTATCTGTCTGGATCCACCTGTAGATCTTGCGAAGCATGCGGAGGGTGTTGAAGCAGGAGGAGGAGACTGCGTTGACTTGCTTGGCCATGGAGAGCGTTGAGTCGAGGATGACTCCCAGGTTGCGTGCATGGTCGGTGGGTGTCGGGGCTGCTCCCAGTGTCGTTGGCCACCAGGAGTCATACCAGGCTGAGGGGTTGGAGCCGAAGACGAGGACCTCTGTCTTGTCCGTGTTCAGTTTTAGTCGGCTGATCTTCATCCAACCGGCGACGGCCTTCATTCCTTCATGGAGGTTGGATTTGGCGGCGAGGGGGTCCTTGGTGAGGGAGAGGATCAGTTGAGTGTCGTCGGCGTAGGAGATTATGTTGAGGTCGTGCTGTCTGGCGATGCGTGCGAGCGGGGCCATGTAGATGTTGAACAGTGTTGGGCTGAGGGATGATCTCTGGGGTACACCGCAGATGATCTCGGAGGCTTCGGATCGGAATGGTGGGAGGCGGTCTCTCTGGGTTCTGCCGGCGAGGAAGGAGGTGGCCCATTCCAGGGCCTTGTCTCGGATCCCTGCGTCATGGAGGCGTGCGCGTAGAGTGCGGTGGCAGACAGTGTCGAAGGCGGCGGAGAGGTCCAGCAGGATGAGGGCTGCGGTCTCACCGTTGTCCAGCAGGATCCTGATGTCGTCGGTGGCGGCGATGAGGGCAGTCTCAGTGCTGTGGTTGCTGCGGAACCCTGATTGGGATGGGTCCAGGATGCTGTTTTCTTCGAGGTATCGGGTTAGCTGTTTGTTGACGATCTTCTCGATGACCTTGGCTGGGAACGGAAGCAGGGAGATGGGCCGGAAGTTCTTGAGGTCTCTCGGGTCCGCCTTGGGTTTTTTGAGTAGGGCGTTGATCTCTGCGTGTTTCCAGCTCTCTGGGAAGGTCGCGGTCTCGAAGGAGAGATTGATAATGTTGCACAGGTGGGGTGCGATGGAGCTGCTGGCTTTGTTGAAGATGTGGTGCGGGAAAGGGTCTGACGGGGAGCCGGAGTGTATTGTGCTCATGGTCTTGATGGTGTCATCGATGTTCACGCTGGCCCAGGCTGGCAGGGGGTCGTGGTCGATGGTGTGCGGCGGGTCTGGTGCATCGATCTTAGTTGGGGCTGTCTGGGTGTTGAAGCTGTCGTGGATGTCGGCGATCTTGCGGTGGAAGAAGGTGGCGAGGGAATCGCACAGGGCTTGCGACGGCAGGATGTCGTTGGTGTTGGAGCTGGGGTTGGAGAGTTCCTTCACGATGTTGAAGAGCTCCTTGCTGTTGTGTGCGTTGTTGTCGAGGCGGTCTTTGAAGGAGATTCTCTGGCGGACTTGATGAGGTGGTGGTGGTTACGGATGGCGTCTTTGTGGGCTGCGTGGCTGTCCGGTGTCTTATCGCTGTGCCATTTCTTCTCTAGTTTCCGGCAGGTACGCTTGGAAGCTAGGAGTTCCGAGGTGAACCAGCTGGCTCTTTTGGTGGTGTCACTGTAGGTGAGTTTTTTCAGCGGGGCGAGGGTGTTGGCACAGTCGCTCTATCCATCGTCTGAGGTTGCAGGCAGCGTCGTCGGTGTTGGATGGGTCGGAGGGAGGGCTGAGAGCGAGGTTTGCCCGTAGTTGGTCTTCGGTGACTTTGCTCCAGCAGCGGCGTGGGATCTGTTGGGTGCGGTGGTGTGTGGTGGGTTTCTGGAAGGTGAAATGGATGCAGCGGTGGTCGGTCCAGAGGGAGTTCCGTGGTGTGGCTGAAGGAGACGTGGGAGCTTGAGGAGAAGATGGGGTCAAGCGTGTGGCCGGCGGAATGGGTCGGTGTTGTGACGAGCTGGCTCAGACCGAGGTTGGCGAGATTGTCGATCAGGGTGGTGGAGTTGCTGTCGTTGTTGTTCTCCAGGTGAAAGTTCAGGTCTCCGAGGAGGATGTAGTCGGTAGAGGTCAGGGCGTGCGTGCTGATGAAGTCGGCGATGGAGTCGCTGAACTGGGGTCGGGGCCCAGGGGGTCTGTAGACAAGGGTGCCTCTAAGGGTGGTGTTGGGGTCCGTGTGGATCTGGAAGTGCATGTGTTCGGCGGTGCTGAGAGTGTCGTCGGTGCTGGTCGAGACCCTGATGGTGTTCTTGTGGACGATGGCGATTCCTCCTCCTACTGCGTTGATGCGGTCTCTACGGGTGATCTTATAGCCATCTGGGATGGCTATGGCGATGTCGGGGGCGGAGGAGTCGTTCATCCAGGTCTCTGTCAGGAAGGCGACGTCTGGTGATGATGTGTCGAGCAGGTCCCAGAGCTCGACGGCGTGTTTGCGTGCGGAGCGGGTGTTCAGTAGGATGCATCGGAGGTAGTTGAGGTACTTTTTGGCGGGCGCCTCGGTGGCTCTGAGGCTGGTGTAGCTGCAGTTCCGGCAGGTGAAGGGACCATGGGTGCGTTTCGGGGCGGCCTTGAAGCAGTTGTGCGTCCGTCCGGGGTTGAGAGCGTGGAGTGTGGTGGCATCGTATCGGCGTCGGTCCTCGAGGCTGGCGCGGGGGGCGCACGGCCCAGGGATTCTGGCGCTGGGCGCGGTCCAGGTGCGGACGGGCACAGACGGGCTTGCCTTAGGCGCACCAGCGGCGCGGCCGCGTCAGCGGCGCGGCCGCGCCGCAGCTGCCATATATGGGGAGGTGGGAGGGAGGAGCAGCTGGGAGGCGGGAGGCAGGGGCAGCGAATGGGCAGTCAGGGGGGCGGGGCCGCAGGGGATGCAGCGGCGGGAGTGGAGAGAGGCAACGAGGGGTACAGAAAGCAAAACTGGACACAGAAAATGGGGCCAACGAGGGGGAACAGAAGGCAAAACTGGACACAGAAAATGGGGGCAGCGAGGGGTACAGAAAGCAAAACTGGACACAGAAAAAGGGGGCAACGAGTGGTACAAAAAGCAAAACTGGACACAGAAAATGGGGGCAACGGGGGAACAGAAGGCAAAACTGGACACAGAAAATGGGGGCAGCGAGGGGTACAGAAAGCAAAACTGGACACAGAAAAAGGGGGCAACAAGGGGTACAAAAAGCAAAACTGGACACAGAAAATGGGGGCAACGAGGGGGAACAGAAGGCAAAACTGGACACAGAAAATGGGGGCAGCGAGGGGTACAGAAAGCAAAACTGGACACAGAAAAAGGGGCAACGAGGGGTACAAAAAGCAAAACTGGACACAGAAAATGGGGGCAACGAGGGGGAACAGAAGGCAAAACTGGACACAGAAAATGGGGGCAGCGAGGGGTACAGAAAGCAAAGCTGGACACAGAAAAAGGGGGCAACAAGGGGTACAAAAGCAAAACTGGACACAGAAAATGGGGGCAGCGAGGGGGAACAGAAGGCAAAACTGGACACAGAAAATGGGGGCAACGAGGGGAACAGAAGGCAAAACTGGACACAGAAAATGGGGGCAGCGAGGGGTACAGAAAGCAAAACTGGACACAGAAAAAGGGGCAACGAGGGGTACAAAAAGCAAAACTGGACACAGAAAATGGGGGCAACGAGGGGGAACAGAAGGCAAAACTGGACACAGAAAATGGGGGCAGCGAGGGGTACAGAAAGCAAAACTGGACACAGAAAAAGGGGGCAACGAGGGGTACAAAAAGCACAACTGGACACAGAAAATGGGGGCAACGAGGGGGAACAGAAGGCAAAGTTGGGCTCAGAAAATGGGGGCAACGAGGGGGAACAAAAAGCAAAATTGGGCACAGAAAATGGGGGCAACGACGGGGAACAGAAGGCAAAGTTGGGCTCAGAAAATGGGGGCAACGAGGGGAAACAAACAGCAAAATTGGGCACAGAAAATGGGGGCAACGAGGGGGAACAGAAGGCAAAGTTGGGCTCAGAAAATGGGGGCAACGAGGGGAAACAAAAGCAAAATTGGGCACAGAAAATGGGGGCAACGAGGGGGAACAGAAGGTAAACGGGCACCGAGGCAACAAGCAGAGGGGCGAGCTTACCAGCAGCAGCAGCGGGCAGGACAACACAGGCGGAGCTGTGTGGCGGGGGAGCGACCTACCTGGCACGGTCAGGGGTCGCTCTCCTCACCGCGCAGCGGCCGCCATATATGGGGAGGTGGGAGGGAGGAGCAGCTGGGAGGCGGGAGGCTGGGGCAGCGAATGGGCAGTCAGGGGGGCGGGGCCGCAGGGGACGCAGCGGCGGGAGTGGAGAGAGGCAACGAGGGGTACAGAAAGCAAAACCGGACACAGAAAATGGGGGCAACGAGGGGGAACAGAAGGCAAAACTGGACACAGAAAATGGGGGCAACGAGGGGTACAAAAAGCAAACTGGACACAGAAAATGGGGGCAAGGAGGGGTACAAAAGCAAAACTGGACACAGAAAATGGAGGCAACGAGGGGGAACAGAAGGCAAAACTGGACACAGAAAATGGGGGCAGCGAGGGGTACAGAAAGCAAAACTGGACACAGAAAAAGGGGGCAACGAGGGGTACAAAAGCAAAACTGGACACAGAAAATGGGGGCAACGAGGGGGAACAGAAGGCAAAACTGGACACAGAAAATGGGGGCAGCGAGGGGTACAGAAAGCAAAACTGGACACAGAAAAAGGGGGCAACGAGGGGTACAAAAAGCAAAACTGGACACAGAAAATGGGGGCAACGAGGGGGAACAGAAGGCAAAACTGGACACAGAAAATGGGGGCAACGAGGGGGAACAGAAGGCAAAACTGGACACAGAAAATGGGGGCAGCGAGGGGTACAGAAAGCAAAACTGGACACAGAAAAAGGGGGCAACGAGGGGTACAAAAAGCAAAACTGGACACAGAAAATGGGGGCAACGAGGGGGAACAGAAGGCAAAACTGGACACAGAAAATGGGGGCAGCGAGGGGTACAGAAAGCAAAACTGGACACAGAAAAAGGGGGCAACGAGGGGTACAAAAAGCAAAACTGGACACAGAAAATGGGGGCAACGAGGGGGAACAGAAGGCAAAGTTGGGCTCAGAAAATGGGGGCAACGAGGGGAAACAAAAAGCAAAATTGGGCACAGAAAATGGGGGCAACGAGGGGGAACAGAAGGCAAAGTCGGGCTCAGAAAATGGGGGCAACGAGGGGAAACAAAAAGCAAAATTGGGCACAGAAAATGGGGGGCAACGAGGGGGAACAGAAGGCAAAGTTGGGCTCAGAAAATGGGGGCAACGAGGGGAAACAAAAGCAAAATTGGGCACAGAAAATGGGGGCAACGAGGGGGAACAGAAGGTAAACGGGCACCGAGGCAACAAGCAGAGGGGCGAGCTTACCAGCAGCAGCAGCGGGCAGGACAACACAGGCGGAGCTGTGTGGCGGGGAGCAACCTACCTGGCAAGGTCAAGGGTCGCTCTCCTCACCGCGCAGCGGCCGCCATATATGGGGAGGTGGGAGGGAGGAGCAGCTGGGAGGCAGTGGCAGCGAATGGGCAGTCAGGGGGCGGGGCCGCAGGGACGCAGCGGCGGGGAGTGGAGAGAGGCAACGAGGGGTACAGAAAGCAAAACTGGACACAGAAAATGGGGGCAACGAGGGGGAACAGAAGGCAAAACTGGACACAGAAAATGGGGGCAACGAGGGGTACAAAAAGCAAAACTGGACACAGAAAATGGGGGCAACGAGGGGAAACAGAAGGCAAAACTGGACACAGAAAATGGGGGCAGCGAGGGTGCACAGAAAGCAAAACTGGACACAGAAAAAGGGGGCAATGAGGGGTACAAAAAGCAAAACTGGACATAGAAAATGGGGGCAACGAGGGGGAACAGAAGGCAAAACTGGACACAGAAAATGGGGGCTGCGAGGGTACAGAAAGCAAAACTGGACACAGAAAAAGGGGGCAACGAGGGGTACAAAAAGCAAAACTGGACACAGAAAATGGGGGCAACGAGGGGGAACAGAAGGCAAAGTTGGGCTCAGAAAATGGGGGCAACGAGGGGAAACAAAAAGCAAAATTGGGCACAGAAAATGGGGGCAACGAGGGGGAACAGAAGGCAAAGTTGGGCTCAGAAAATGGGGGCAACGAGGGGAAACAAAAGCAAAATTGGGCACAGAAAATGGGGGCAACGAGGGGGAACAGAAGGTAAACGGGCACCGAGGCAACAAGCAGAGGGGCGAGCTTACCAGCAGCAGCAGCGGGCAGGACAACACAGGCGGAGCTGTGTGGCGGGGGAGCGACCTACCTGGCAAGGTCAAGGGTCGCTCTCCTCACCGCGCAGCGGCCGCCATATATGGGGAGATGGGAGGGAGGAGCAGCTGGGAGGCAAGAGGCAGGGGCAGCGAATGGGCAGTCAGGGGGGCGGGGCCGCAGGGGACGCAGCGGCGGGAGTGGAGAGAGGCAACGAGGGGTACAGAAAGCAAAACTGGACACAGAAAATGGGGGCAACGAGGGGGAACAGAAGGCAAAACTGGACACAGAAAATGGGGGCAACGAGGGGTACAAAAAGCAAAACTGGACACAGAAAATGGGGGCAACGAGGGGGAACAGAAGGCAAAACTGGACACAGAAAATGGGGGCAGCGAGGGGTACAGAAAGCAAAACTGGACACAGAAAAAGGGGGCAACGAGGGGTACAAAAGCAAAACTGGACACAGAAAATGGGGGCAACGAGGGGGAACAGAAGGCAAAACTGGACACAGAAAATGGGGGCAGCGAGGGGTACAGAAAGCAAAACTGGACACAGAAAAAGGGGGCAACGAGGGGTACAAAAGCAAAACTGGACACAGAAAATGGGGGCAACGAGGGGGAACAGAAGGCAAAACTGGACACAGAAAATGGGGGCAGCGAGGGGTACAGAAAGCAAAACTGGACACAGAAAAAGGGGGCAACGAGGGGTAAAAAAGCAAAACTGGACACAGAAAATGGGTGCAATGAGGGGGAACAGAAGGCAAAACTGGACACAGAAAATGGGGGCAGCGAGGGGTACAGAAAGCAAAACTGGACACAGAAAAAGGGGGCAACGAGGGGTACAAAAGCAAAACTGGACACAGAAAATGGGGGCAACGAGGGGGAACAGAAGGCAAAGTTGGGCTCAGAAAATGGGGGCAATGAGGGGAAACAAAAAGCAAAATTGGGCACAGAAAATGGGGGCAACGAGGGGGAACAGAAGGCAAAGTTGGGCTCAGAAAATGGGGGCAACGAGGGGAAACAAAAGCAAAATTGGGCACAGAAAATGGGGGCAACGAGGGGGAACAGAAGGTAAACGGGCACCGAGGCAACAAGCAGAGGGGCGAGCTTACCAGCAGCAGCAGCGGGCAGGACAACACAGGCGGAGCTGTGTGGCGGGGGAGCGACCTACCTGGCTCTGTCCCCGCTTACCTGGAATCCAGCGTTGGAGGAATCACTTCCTGGAATTTCCGTCTTCGGTATTCGGCCACACCCCCTTGCGAGCTTCCTTTTCGGCTCTTCCCTGCAGCTCGAGTCGCTCCAGCAACCCCCACAAACCTTGCGTCGCCTCAGAAAGCTAAAAGAAAAAGAAAAAGCACAAAACTCTTGATTAAGGTATTTCTCGGCACTCGCGTCTTGCGGATGCCGATACTGCAGTTAACAGGTGCTTTGTTTATATTGAAACTGATATTGCGCTGGCAAATTAGAACTATTGGCATTGCGCTAGCAAGTTAGAACTTGGAACTGAGTTAGGAATCAGTATTCTTTTAAACTTCAACATACAATACCTTTTCTTTTGAACGGGAAACAACTTCGGAGAAAAAGGACTTACAAGTAGTAAGTTAGGCACTTGCTTGCTAGAACATTTGAATAAATCGATATGCATGTATAGACACTTATGTTTTTATTTCTCTTTTCTCACGTATAGTTGATGTTAAACGTATATATTGAATTACTCCAGCTATTCTTCGAAGAATGAAGAAACATCCCATATGTAAAGCATATTTTTGAGATATATTGATTAGGATAAAACTAAGGGGCCGATTCCGATCTGGGTCGGAAAGCTCTCTGACCGAGCCGGATCCGGAGAGATTTCCGACCGAGCCGGACTCCCCCAGTCCGACCGAGCGAGTACGATGCGGCCGTATGCTGCCCGACTCGATTCGGTCGGACTCCCATTGAAGTCAATGGGAGCCGGTCGTACAACGCGTACACGGGCTCCCATTGACTGAATGGGCACGTCGCGAACAGGGGGGCCCCCTACAGTGGGTACGCGTCGGTGCGACATCCCCCCTGTGTTCGACTCGTGCGGCTACGCGTGCAAGGGGGTCCGACACGGACCCCCCAAGTCCGGCTCCGGGTGCTTTTGCAAGCCGGACGCTCCGACTCGATCCGGCCGTCCGACGCGTGCATCGTACTCGCTCGGTCGGGAAACGTCTCCATTGCGTGGTGCGAGCCGTGTTCGTACGAGTCGGTCGGAGCGGTTCGGACCCGGGAACGAGTCGGTCGGCGATTTCGCGTGCGCTCGCATCGTACTTGCTCGCTGGTTCCACTGTACGAATCGGTCGGAAAAAGGCCTCCGAATCGGATCCGGTAAAGCCGAATCCGATTCGGAGCCCTACCGGCCGAGATCGGAATCGGCCCCTAAATTTTCATTATATAAGAAGCTGAGCAGAGATAAAGAGTCCTTTTCCTGACTTGTTGGTTATATATATTTTGTAGGCAAGAACACACAATATTATTCTCCTGTACCAATTGTTACTCCACGCTGAGCGTGCCAGGCTATTGAAAGTGCAACAACCCGAAGGACCCAGTGTGTCTTCTCTCTTTTGTTTCTTTCCCCATTCCCCTAGGACTCTTCTCATGCATAGTGTGTTTTGTTTACCACTATCGCAGGAGTAGAGTCTTGGGGGTGTTGGGATTTAGCGTCTCATCTCCCCAAAAGAACAACCTGGTTTTCAGGTGAGGGGCACCCTAACAATACATGATTTTTAGCATTTTCTATCATTACATAGATGACCTTGTTGACCTTTTGAGGAGGAGTGGGTGTCATGTCCTTTAAGATAGTCCCCTTATGTACACACTAGTAACATACGTTTTGTCCCATCCACGCAGCATAACGGTCCTACACAGGTGACCTTTTGCCTAGTAGCTTACTTCTGTCTCTCCGACATCAGGCTCTTGGTACCCTATCATAATCCCTGTACCTGACATACATAAACATGTCCCCAGGCACAGCAGATTTATTCTGTATAAGGGTCACCACTTTTTTTCATCCATGGCCAACAGCCAGCTGTGCATGATCATGTTTGTTTAGTAAAGGATTAGCAGAGGATTAGCAAATGTTTTCAAAACATATCGATTCTAGAAGAAACTCTGGAGTGACCACTTTAGTATAAAAGACCCTCACTCCCCCTTACAGAAAGAGAGGAGAATTCCTTCCAGGCTGGACCGAGACTCTGCAGGCTGATCCTTCGACAGGCAGAGTCCTGACATCCCTTGCTGGGTGCCATCCTCGATGCAGAGACGGGGTCCTTCATTCAGAACCATCAAGTGAGGGGTTAGCACTTCATTGTGGGATTCTTCGCTACATTAGGATATATCCTAATACTTACATACACATGCTTTACCCACATATCTAGGCTAGGTACATTTAGGTAGGCTATGCGCCGTAGGAGTATGCCAATGTTATTGTTTTATCTAATCAGCTTTTATTCATCTTATGAGCACTATGGTAGAAATGTATCTGCCATTTACGATATTGGTGCTAGCGATCACATTTGTCAATCAATCAATCAATCAATCACGGCATTTATAGAGCGCGCTACTCACCCGGGAGGGTCTCAAGGCGCTGGGGGAGGGGGTAAGTTACTGCTCGAACAGCCAGGTCTTGAGCTGCTTCCTGAAGGAGAGATGGTCCTGGGTTCGCCGAAGGTGAGTGGGGAGGGAGTTCCAGGTCTTGGCTGCCAGGTAGGAGAAGGATCTTCCTCCGGCGGTGGCTCTGCGGATGCGTGGTACGGTGGCGAGGCGTGGCTGGTTGATCGTAGCTGGCGGGTGGGCGTGTAGAAGGTCATGCGGTCGTTGAGGTACTTGGGGCCCAGGTCGTGGAGGGCCTTGTGTGCGTGGGTGAGGAGTCTGAACGTGATTCTCTTGCTGACGGGGAGCCAGTGCAGGTCTTTCAGGTGTCCGGTGATGTGGCTGTGTCGGGGGATGTCCAGGATGAGTCGTGCGGAGGCGTTCTGGATGCGCTGGAGTCTTTTTGAAGTTTGGCTGTGGTTCCGGCGTAGAGGGTGTTCCCATAGTCCAGTCGGCTGGTGACGAGTGCCTGGGTGACGGTCTTCCTGGTTTCAGTGGGGATCCATCTGAAGATCTTGCGGAGCATGCGCAGGGTGTTGAAGCACGAAGATGAGACGGCGTTGACTTGTCTGGTCATCGACAGGGAGGAGTCCAGGATGAAGCCCAGGTTGCGTGCGTGGTCCGTTGGCTTGGGCGCGGTGCCCAGGGCCGGGGGCCACCAAGAGTCGTCCCAGGCGGAGAGTGATGAGCCCAGGATGAGGACTTCCGTCTTGTCTGAGTTCAGTTTAAGGTGGCTGTTCCTCATCCAGTCGGCGACGTCTCTCATCCCGTCGTGTAGGTTGGCTCTGGCGGTGGTGGGGTCGTTGGTGAGGGAGAGGATCAGCTGGGTGTCGTCGGCGTAGGAGATGATGTTGAGGTTGTGTTGGCGTGCGATGGCTGCGAGGGGCTCATGTAGACGTTGAAGAGGGTTGGACTGAGTGAAGATCCTTGTGGAACGCCGCAGATGACTTCGGTGGCCTCGGATCTGAACGGGGAGGCGGACTCTCTGGGTTCTTCCGGCGAGGAACGAGATGATCCATTCCAGTGCTTTCTCTCGGATTCCGATGTTGCTGAGGCGCTTCACTAGGGTGCGGTGGCAGACGGTGTCGAACGCCGCGGAGAGGTCCAAGAGGATGAGGGCTGCTGTTTCCCCGTTGTCGGTTAGGGTTCTGATGTCGTCGGTGGCTGCGATAAGGGCGGTCTCGGTGCTGTGGTTGGCCCGAAACCCGGACTGCGAGGGGTCGAGGGATCCATTCGTCTCGAGGAAGGTGGCAAGCTGTCTGTTGACGGTCTTCTCGATGACTTTGGCCGGAAACGGAAGGAGCGAGATGGGACGGTAGTTCTTGAGGTCGGTGGGGTCCGCCGTTGGTTTCTTCAGGAGGGCGGTAAGCTCGGCGTGCTTCCAGCTCTCCGGGAAGGTGGCGGTGTGGAAGGAGGAGTTGATGATGTCCCGGAGATGGGGTGCGATGGTGGCGTCGGCTTTGTTGAAGACGTGGTGTGGGCAGGGGTCGGTTGGTGATCCGGAGTGGATGGAGTTCATCGTGCGGGTGGTGTCTTCGGTGCTGATCGGGGTCCAGTTGCAGAGGGTGGTGGTGGCGGGCGTTGGTTCGGCGGTAGGGTGCGTGGTCTGTGCGTCGAAGCTGTTATGTATGTCGGTGATCTTGCGGTGGAAGAACGCGGCGAGTGAGTTGCAGAGGTCTTGCGAGGGGTGATGTCGTTGTTTCCGGCGCTGGGGTTGGAGAACTCTTTGACGATGCTGAAAAGTTCCTTGCTGTCGTGGGCGTTGTTGTCCAGTCGTTCTTTGAGTGCCGACTTCTTGGTGGCACGGATCAGCTGGTGGTGTTTGCGGGTGGCGTGCTTGAGGGCGGTCCTGTTGTCTGTGGTCTGGTCGAGTCGCCAGGCTTTCTCGAGAGTGCGGCAGTTCTTCTTGGATTCCTTGAGTTCGTTGGTGAACCAAGGGGTTTTCTTGCTTCCGGGTCTGCTGGGAGGGTTTTTTAGTGGTGCGAGGTCGTCGGCGCAGGCGGTCAGCCACTTGGCGAGGTTGCTGGCTGCTTCGTTTGGGTCCGTTGTGTTGGTGGGTGTGTTCTGGCTGAGGAGGCGGTGAGCTGCTCGGCGGTGATCTTGCTCCAGCTCCGGCGGGGAGCCTGTTGCGGGTGGTGGTGGGTCACAGTCTTTCTGAAGCTGAAGTGGACGCAGCTGTGGTCGGTCCAGTGGAGTCCGGTGGCGTGGCGGAAGGAGATGTGCTTGCTGGAAGAGAAGACGGGGTCAAGCGTGTGGCCGGCGTAGTGGGTGGGCGTGTTCACCAGTTGCTTGAGTCCGAGGTTGGCGAGGTTGTCCAGCAGGGCGGTGGTGTTTCTGTCGTTGTTGTTCTCCAGGTGGAAGTTGAGGTCCCCTAGGAGGATGTAGTCGGCGGAGGGCATGGCGTGCAGGCTGATGAAGTCTGCGATGTCTTCGCTGAATAGTGTGCGTGGTCCCGGGGGTCTGTAGATGAGGGTGCCTCGGAGGGTGGTCTTGGGGTCAGTGTGTATCTGGAAGTGTAGGTGTTCGGCGGCGGTGAAGGTCTCGTCGGAGTTAGTCGAGATGCGGATGGTGTTCTTGTGTACGATGGCGATGCCTCCTCCCGTCTGGTTGACGCGGTCCTTCCGGGTGATCTTGTATCCGTCCGGGATGGCTATGGCGATGTCGGGCGCTGAGGAGAGCGTTCATCCAGGTTTCGGTGAGGAAGGCGACGTCCGGTGCTGTTGCGTCGAGCAGGTCCCAGAGTTCCACGGCGTGCCTGTGGACGGAGCGGGTGTTCAACAGGATGCATTTCAGGTGGTTGCTGCTGGTGCTCGACTTGGCGGAGGTGGTGCACGTCCGGGGGCAGGTGAATCGGCAGGCTTGGCAGGTGAAGGGTCCGTGGGTGCGTCTCGGTGAGGCTCGGTAGCAGGCAGGGTTCCGGCCGGCATTGAGTGCGGTGAGGGTGGCGGCGTCGTAGGTCCGTCGAGTAGTGTTGCATCGGTGGGATCCAGGGGTCCTGGCGCTGGGCGCGGGCCAGGCGCGGACGGGCGCAGACGGGCTTACCTTTGGCGCACCTTCGGCGCTCCGTCGGTGCTCCCGCTGCGCGCGGCCGCTGCGCGGTCGCTCAGGGGCGTCATAAGTAAGGAGCCTGGAGGGAGGAGCAGCTGGGTGGCGGGAGCGGGGCGGCGAATGGAATCACGGGGGGGCGGGGCCGCAGGGAGGCAGTGGCGGGAAGTCCCAGGAGCAGCGGGCAGCGGGAAAGTCCCAGGAGCAGCGGGAAAGTCCCAGGAGCAGCAGGCAGCGGGAAAGTCCCAGGAGCAGCGGGCAGCGAGCGAAGGAATCTCCAGGCAGGAGGCGGCAAGGCAGGCAGGAGCGGCAGCAGTGAGTGGGGCGACCAAGCCCTGTGTCTGCTCCTGTCTTTTGATTGTCGCAGCTAATATGTTTCACACTAGACTGACGCTTGATCAATAAATATTTATTGAAACCGTTCCAATCGTCAATATATGTGTACTCTGAGAAAAGTAAGCACGAGTGACTGAGTGGAAGATACCGTATTGTTTCCACGATACCTGAGGAATCAGGGATGTCATGTTCAGTGGTCGCCAGAAACTACCTACACCACTGTAGCATACCGGGGGGTGGTAGTGGCACTGTAGAGCTAGCTGGTCTAACGGCTGACTCATCCTGTGGGGCTGTCCAGAGTCTGTCTGCACACCAAGCCCTCAGTTTAGGTCATCCAAAACGCGCAGGTCCTGGGGGGTCCTAGGAACTACACAACACTGAGAAAATGGAATATGTTCCCTCCCCACAGCTCAGCCACCGGAACAAGTGCAATCTGGTGACACTTTTGTATCCAGAATATCAATCAAGAGGGAACTTCAGTATACTGAACAGAGGCAATATCCTGTGTCTCCTTAGCCAAATCCGGGAAATAAGCTGCCTCAAGCCTAAGAACATTGCTACAGTGAAGTTCATATCATCCAAACCAGGGCAGTCCAACGAAACATCTAAGGTCATAAAATCGCATTTCATAATCAGATTTAACAGCAGTTAATTAATACAAATAGACACACCATACAATGCAGATTCGATAGGTACATTTGCTGATTGCCTAGATAAAGAGAGAGAGAGAGAAACATGGGAAAAATCGAGACTCACATTTAGATCATACAAACCAAAAATGATTGAGATATTGTCCATCTTCGATAAGGATCTGAATAAGTCAGTACTGAACCACAGTGTGCCAAAGAAAGGAGTCAGTTAACTCTTCAGCCGAAAGGTTATTCCCTGCTCAACTTTACCAGCCGGCAAAGTGCAGGTTCCAGAACAGTCAGGAAAGTTCAGTTCGAAGATTTGACATTAGGGAAAATCAGAGGTCAGTCCGACAGCATGCCAGGCAGGGAAAATGGAAAATGGCAGCCAGTCCCGAAGGAGCATATACTTTCAAAAGTTCACGGTTCACACCCACAAAGTATCAATTCCGTCACCCCAAATGGTTTCCATTGGTTGTTCACAGTGGGCTGCTCATGGTGTGATCAATACCTCACTAAGAAATCCAGAAACATTAAGTAATCCTTTGCAAATTCATTAAGTTCCAATTGTATTATATTTCCATCTTTCCTCTGAAGTAAGGAAACTTCATTTTATTCACAGTCTGTCCGGTCCCAGGCACTATCACTGGGTTCGCAATAGTATTGATTAATTTCTGGCAAATGTGTTGCTAAATCAAAAGTGAGTCCATTGTTGTAAAATACAGAAAATAAATTTTACGCAAAGTTCTCACAGTGTCTAAAGTGACTGCTTCAGCTAGATTCTGCCTTTCAAGCAGGAAAAACAGAAAAGCATCTGAGGCCTACATGAAATTTCGCTGAATCATTACCGTGTTATGATTAATACAAAACACACTTTAATATAAGTATTTCAATTTTCTTAATTAACTCAATCATTATTCTTCTTTAAAGGTTATATGTCAATACTAAGCACTACTAAAAAAAGAAAAATAATCATTTGCATGTTTACCATTTTCAAAGCATATATTAATGTATCATTCTGAAGTTCACGTTTTTGTCACAATACATTTAAATAAGATGCAGTTTTACATAAATTGATTATTTCTGAATTAAGCATTTTAATAATTGCAGGTGCTTTATTATGCATACATTATTTCATTACGACACATTTTAGAAGTTATCGTCACCACACTTTCTATGTTAATTAGGTTTAATTTCTCCAAACACGTGATTACATTCAAATATAATTGTTTCTCTCTTTTGTTTACGTTTTCACATTTCCAGGTTTCAAACACTTTTGCATGCTTTTACGATGCAGTATGAAATCTCATATTTTTCAAATTAGAGAGTTTTTCATGTTTTCATCCCAAAAATATTTTTGTAAATTGCCTTTGATGGTGAGAATTGATAGAGGCAACCGTCATTGAACATTTACGCTCCATCAGCATTTACTTACTTTAGCAATTTGGTGCCTTATATCTGTCTCTGGAATATACATCTACGGTGAGTGACAGCTGGCTTCCTGCAGTCCCTTTAGACAGCCACACACAAAGGAAGGGTAGGAGTTCCTGAGTGTTCATCTGCATGCAGATGGGCCATCCTGAGCAGGATGGGAGGGAGGAGCTGACATTTACACCTGAAAGGACTGTGTCCTGTCCCCACACAGTGTTAATTATCACACACCCCCCATAGTGAGTCTGGAGCCAGGGCAGGAAGGGAGAACCACTGTGCACTTCAGAGTTTTCTTTGAAGTCTCCTCCACTTCACAGGCACCACTGGGCTCCTGACACTACCAAATCAGTACTGTTCTGGACCTGTGACTACTGTGCCAGGAAGAAGAACTGCTGTGCTGCTGAAAGGACTGCTGCTTTGCTTGACTCTGCCTTGCTGTGCTCTTGCCTTGCTGAGCTGCCCTGGTGCCTGCTGTTCTCCTGCCTGGGTGAAAATGACTGGACTTGCATCTCTTGAACCCAGAGTGACGCCAAGGGCTTGCTGGTTTGCCTCCTGTTCCAAGTCTCAGGGATATCAAAGACTTCAACTACTTGCACATGCACTTGGACTGTGCAAGCTGCGTGTCTGTCCTACCAAGTGATGCCACCCCAGTCCTGGACCCTTGGAAGTGAGGCTTAAGGTGCTTCTTCATCCAGAACCTACGAATCCTCTTCTGAACAGATGCATCTTCGCATTTGCATGAGTCAGAAACTAGCGCATCCTCAACGATGCATGGAGTGGAACCAGCACATTGGCCTTGAAACCAGTGCCTCCTAGTCATTGGTTGGAGCAGACTCGGCGCATTGCCCTTGGAACCAGCGCATCGCTTTAGGAATCAACGCATCGCCTACTGTGGGAGCAGCAGCCACATTTTGCATCCGAAACCAATGCCTCGCACTCGGAACCAACACATCGCTGCAGTTGCAGAGAT
This sequence comes from Calotriton arnoldi, assembly GCA_963921515.1. Classification (NCBI taxonomy): domain Eukaryota; kingdom Metazoa; phylum Chordata; class Amphibia; order Caudata; family Salamandridae; genus Calotriton; species Calotriton arnoldi. Next base: position 22,882 of record CAWUFW010002580.1, read on the forward strand.
AATATCAATGTATCTCATCCACTGTGTGGCTCGACACCAATTCATCGCCTCAGCTGCAACTCACATCCTCATTGACGATTATGCATCCCAGATCAAGCTACTTTGGTTCAGCGGGCCCAAGTGGGTCCCTCTATCCGTACTGTTCTCTATCATAGTCGGCCTGAACGTTTGACTTTGCCCCGGTTGAGCCATGACCAGATAACCCATTTAAGTGCTTATTGCTTCTAAGCGATATTTTGACATTTATTCTTTAAATATTCATATCTCGCCTCCTACACATTGGGTTTTTGCCGTTTTGGTCTTGTTTATTTATACAAATATCCTTTATTTTTCTAACCTGGTGTGGAGTCTTTTTGTGGTGTTTTCACTGTGTTACTGTTTGAAGTGTTGCACAAATACTTTACACATTGCCTCTTAGGTTAAGTCTGACTGCTCTGTGCCAAGCTACCAGAGGGTGAGCGCAGGATAATTTACGTTGTGTTGTGACCTACCCTGACTAGGATTGCAGTTCCTGCTTGGACAGCGTGCATGCCGCTGCCAACCAGAAACCTCAATTTCTAAATTCTAACATACATTTATTCAGATCTGGAGCAACCTCTTATTCATTACAAGAACCGGTGTGACAAAAATATCTCTTGTTGGAAAGAGAACTCAGTACACATAGAAGGCTAAAGGTTTTTTGCAGACAGCTGGTGCATGGAAAGAGAAATATGGCTTGCTTATAAGTGCTGCCTTCATACCACTAAATGCTCCTATTAAAAATGTATACAATGGTTAAGCCAAGTCTAGACAGATCTGATGTTAACTGAATAAAACACTATCCTTCTCAATCTATTGGCATTTCACATTATATGTATGCTGAGCATAGACATTTTTGATTCTCTGTTGGTTAATATTTCCAGTACAAAAGAGAGGTTTCACGTTTGAGAGAAATAAATACGTCATTGTATTTTTTTTTGATTAGGCTCTTTTTTTCATACTTTGTGCTGTCCCTGCTGGGATGAGACCAAGTGTGTTCCGTCAGTGCTGTTTCAGCTCTGTCAAAATATAGCATTTTCTTTGGAAAGTCTGTCCTTGACCACGTTGATCAACCCCACTGCTAATATCAAAGTCAGGGTTGCAATGTTGTAGTCCTTGGAGCTAGAGGCAAGATGACTGAACATTACGTGTTTGAATCACAAAGGGATTTTTGGCCATGCCTGTATCTTTATGGCCATAAGTGGCTGGATTTATGCCTGCTGGGTATTAGCATATGGTAATTAGCCTGTGGGATTCTACTTCCTCCAACTATGTACATTTATGCGTCAATTTCATGCAAGGGGTGAGAAATGGGTATTACAAAGGTATGATTAGCTTTGCGAGTTTGTGAACACCCACAAACATGTTGTTTGTGAGCATTCATAAACCGCTCTCTGACCTTTACCCTAACTGGGAATGGTCAGAGATGTGTTCATATAAAGGTAGGAAGGAAAACAGATTATCGACAAACATTTCTGGGGGTATGAGGATGTGAATTCTCCACTTAGTGCAATGGTTTCCATGTGGAGAAAAAAAAATGAAAAAATGTGCAATTGCCCATATGTGTTGACTTTCCGCGATATGCTATTGCGCTGTACTCACGATTCCACATTGTGGGAATGCCAACATCTAAAAACATCAAATGCCAATCACAGTAGTACACTTGAGAAGCTCTGCCTGCTGCAGCTTTTGAGATGTGCTGCTGGAATCTTTGTGAATTGCCAAAAGTCAATCACCTACACCTAGCATAGGAGTACATATAAAGGTGTAAATGTATGACTTTTTGGCAAATCATGCCCTAGAACTTGACAAATACCCTCAGAAAAAAAGTTGTTCAACAGAATACATTTTTGGACTGAGAAATTGATTTACTTTCATGTATAGATAAAGAGTGGAGAAGAGTTTAGTTCTGGTTCCCCGGACTCTCAATTGAAAAGGTGTTTTCCTTTTTCGAAGGTTTTTGCAATTGAAAAGCTTCTTGATAGAGCTCTCGTGAAATCAATTTATGCTCCTTTCACAAGCAAAACAGAACAACAAACTAGTGTAATAATAGATCTTCACTCTATTTTTTAAATCGGAGCAACTTAATTTGGGTAGATGTTCAACAAATGAATTCTCGTTTTGACACTTTTTGGCACGAGTAGCCCTCGACCACCTTGGTCTTGCTCGCCGCCAGCTCATTCGTAGTTTCAGTAGTGCAGAGACTCCGTCGCAGGCCTCCAGCGACTTGTACCAGAGTTCAAGACCTTTATGTTCCCTGCTAAATATTCTGTGCATCACGCTTTCTTTTTTACTGTTCATCTACCACTTTTGTACGGTTTTACCATTCTTAAAGCACTGTGATAATATTGTTTTTTTCCAAATTTAAAATGCTGTAAAAGTTTTGTTTTCCTTTGTGACTTCCAATATAAAACCCTGCAATAGTATTGTTTTCTGTTGCTTTTTCTTTGCTGTTCGCTGCTTGTGGCACGCTATGACTTTATACTCTGTTTTCATTTTGGAATTGTTTTTTCCGGTCTCCAACAGGTTCACTCCGGTTTCGGCACTCCTCGCTGTCTTTTCCCACTTCCCCTAGCCCTCTGCTCTCCCGCCTCTAATACAGTCCCTCCCTTCTCCTAGGGCTACTTCATGGAGGCCGCAGTGTGGATGCGCAGCAGGCGCGCTGCCTACGTGCCAAAAGCAAGCCCATCTGCACCCATCTGCGCCCGTCTGCGACTGGACCGCGCCCAGCTCCAGGAACCTTGGCCCAACGCACTCCCACAAATACTCCGCCATAGAACTCTGTGTCCTAGACACAGTGGCGGCTTGCAGAGGGAATGCTGTGGGGCGGAGGGGCGGGGGCGGGGCAGGGTGTGGGGGTAGTGGAGACGGACATACGACGGCAAGGAGTAAAGTAAGTAAATAAATAAATATAACTATTTACCTTGCGCACCCTGCATTGCCGAGCTGGCGATGCAGCGAGCGCAAGTTAAATAGTTCTATTTATTTATTTACTTATTTTACTCCATGCCGTCGTATGTCCAACTCCACTACCCCCCCACCCTGCCGCCCCACAGCATTCCCTCTGCGAGCCGCCACTACCTAGACACCTCATGCAACAACAACTGCTGCCTCGCATCACTTTGCTCCACAGCAGGACGTCTCACCTGCATCCTTTGCCACTGCACTGCCACCTCTTCACCAGTCACCACCTCATTGGACAACGCCATGCCAGCCACTGATGCCAAAACCCTACCGGATCAATACAACTGCCTCCTGATCAACGCCAGATCACTCTACAAACACATCACCGAAATCTGGGACACCATCTCCACCATTGCCCCAGACATAACGTTCACCACAGAGACCTGGCTCAACCCCACATCTGCCCCAGACATCACCACAGCAACTCCCAGCCGCAACAAGATGAAACACAGAAACCGCACCAACAGATGGCATCACCATCGTGCACCAGGAATCAATCACCTGCAACATTGCCAACTACACCACCACGAGACTATGGAACACATGTATTTCCAGCTCCACCCTGACACCAAAACCACCATCAAAGGCACCCTCACAAATAGACCACCAGGACCTCGAACCGGCCTCAATGACGCCATTGCCAAATTTCTCCCCCTTCTTGCTCTCGAATCCGAACACCACATCTTCCTGAGAGAGTGCAACTTCCACCTGGACAACACCACTGACACCAACACCACAGACCTCCTGGAAAGACTGGACAGCATCGGCCTCAAGCAGATCATCACTGACCCCACACCCAGCAAGACAGACGTTAGACCCCATCTTCACGTTCAGCAACAGAATCAGCTGCAGCCACACCTCAGAACTCACCTGGACAGAACACTCCATTCTACACTTTACCCTCACTGGTCTGCCGCGCACTGCCCCCAACCAACACATCGCTCCCTATTGCAGCTGAACCAAGGTACCTCAGCAGCAATGGACCAACGCCCTCATCACCGCTCAGCCCAACATCACCTCCAGCCTAGACTTGACAGTAGAGAATTTAGACTCCTGGATCACCAGTGCCGCCAACCAAGTTGCCCCCACCAAACCAGCCAAAATGCACAGACACACCAAACGAGCCACATGGCACATGCCAGAACTCAGCACAGCAAAACGCAGGTGTAAACAACTGGAAAGAAGATGATGAACCAGCAAGAACGACACTGGTGAACCAACTACAAATCAGCCCTCAATGACTACCAATGCCAGTTTGAAGCTGCAAAAAAGGAGACCAGGACATGCTGGATCGAAACCAGCGCAAACCAAGCCAAGGAACTCTTCACCATTGTCAGATAGTTCACCTGCACATCAGCCACAGAAAACTCTATCCTTTCCTCACAGAAACTTTGCAACTTCCTGGCCAACCACCTCCGCAACATAGCAACCATCTACAGAAACTTTGATCCCCAACCCGCCAACCTCTTCTGCAACTCAGCTCACCAACCACTATTACCTTGCTGAACTCCATCCACTCAGAAGCACCCACCGACCCATGCCCACACGACTCTTCAACCTCGGGAGCAACTAAATCAGCCACCAGCTCACCACCAACCTCAACGCGCCATAACCACAGCCACTTTTTTTGTTGCTTGGAAGCATGCAGACGTTAGGGCCCTACTAAGAAACTGAAATGAAATGAATTTGTACTTGTAAAGCGCACTGATACCCTGGGGTTTCCTGGCGCTGTACGCATACCGCTGTGGAACCCTTCCTGGCTTTTCCCTGTGAAATGTCCACTCCTGGGCACCCCCAAGGTGAAGCCAGGCATCCCAGTGTTGGTGGGGCCGTGGTGGAGATTAAGCAAGCTATTGCCCAGAGTTGCAGAGTGGGACCCATGATTAGAATAGGCACCGAGGCGAGAATTATCAGGTCCGAGGAAATTGAGCCCAAGACCCGCCGAGGCAGGAATTGAACCCTGGTCCCGGGCCAGATCTCTGCATCAGGGTCTGCCGCTCTAACCATTGAGCCACACTTCTCCACCTTCATACTTCCTCACTGTATGCACCCAGAGAGCTTGCCTCCCTCCCTTCACCTCACAACCCAAGCACACCATCTGTGAAGTTCCCCCAGGCTCATCTCTAAGCCCTACCCTCTTCAACATCTACATGACTCCACTTGCAGACATCGTCAGATCACACCACATCAACATTATCTCCTATGCTGACGACACTCAACTTGTCCTCTCACTCTCAATGAAACCCCACCTTGATGAGGACCAACTTCCACAACTGCATGAAGAACATCGCAGCATGGATGAAAGATAACTGCCTGAAACTCAACATGGGTAAAACAGAAGTTCTGATCTTCGGCAGACACACCGCCCTTTGGAACAACTCCTGGTGGCCAACGGAGCTCGGACCCAACCCCACACCAAAAGACCACACTCAAAACCTCAGCATCATACTGGACAGCGAACTCTCCATGAAATGTCAGGTTAATGCCATTGCCTCAGTCTGCTTCAACACGATCTGCATGCTCCCCAAAATCTTCAGATGGCTACCCATCAGCACGAGGAAAACTGTGACGCAGACCCTCATCACCAGCTGGCTCGACTACGGCAACGTACTCTATGCCGGCACCTCTACCAAATTCTTGCAAAGACTCCAGACAATCCAGAACGCAGCAGCCAGACTGATCCTCAATCTGTCCAAGAATACACACATCAACCAGCACCTGAAAGACCTCCACTGGCTGCACATCCAGAAGAGATGCCAGTTCAAGCTCCAGACCCATGCATATAAAGCCCTCCACAACAAAGGACCAGACTACAAGAACCACCGCCTGATCTTCCACCAACCCTCCAGAAACCTCTGATCTGCACACCTCACCCTCGCTCAGACACCAAGTATCCGTCACAGCCGCTCCGGAGGACGTTCCGTCTCCCACCTCACCACCAAAGCCTGGAACACCCTCCCGCTTCACCTCAGCACTTCTCCCTCGCTGAACCACTTCAGGAAGGGACTCAAGACCTAGTTTTTCAATTGGTGCCTGTAGCACAGAGCCTGGATATCCCCAGGGGTGATTAGTCATGCTATGCAAATACTTGATTGATTGATTGACACTTTGCTGTCATATATAGGTTGTCTAACATACAAATCAACTTTGTCTGTATTTTTCTGTTTGGATCAACCTATTGAGAAGTTAAATAAAGAAAAGTATATTGAAGGCATCTGACATTAGTAGAGTCTACATACTAACCACAGATGTGAGTTCAATAGCTGTGAGTCCAGTGTTGTGCATCAACACAGACACTAGAAATTATTTATTTGATTTGTTCTTGTGAAGTCACTTCTTTCAAACCTCTGTGTGTGGCAAGGAGACATGTAACATTGCTATTTACTGTGAGTGGTGTTGCAAATATTTTAGGAAGGAAAGGTCATCTTTTCAATTTTAGTAATAATTATTTTTAAATACTTTTTAAATGATATTTACAGGTTTCTTCACAACCTCCAATCACTTTTCATCTTTTTGAATACATTTAATTTGATAATATTTCATCATATTTTCTTTGTATTTATACAATTAATTCTGCACCTTTCTTATGAAGTCAGTTCTTCTCCTCTAGAGAAAGTCAATGTTCATCTCATCCCCCCACCATACATAAATTCTCCTTCTCTGGGCAGACTGTGGCACTGGGACTGCAATTCAGTTAACCTCATGTTTCCTCCTGTTAGGATTTTAAAGTCCAATGCAGTGCTTAACTTGTAAATGAAATGGTGCTGGTGTTCAAAGCTCTGCTCTGCAACACGCGGCTGGTGCAATTAAATGTGCGTGCACGGAATTTCAAAGCTGTGTATTCCTAAATCCACCTAATTCATCTTAAATTTGCTAACAGGCACTGCATTTGCTTGTATCTCACTTCTGCAGATTCATGCTTTCTCCCTATGTGACTGTGTTTATGTCTTTCTCTTCCTCTGTCTTAAATCTTTGCTCCCTTGCTCTCAGTAAATGTCTAGTGCAGATAAATAAGTGCCGGCCCCCAAAAATATATGCTGGTGCCCCCACTGGAAACCACTGGCCCAAATTAAGCTCTTGTCCAATGTACTAATATTTTGTGACTCACATTTTATGATTCGCAGTCCAGTCACAAAATTGTTTATGACAATAAAAATACTATGCGGAAATGTACTTAAGCGCATAAAGGAAATCAGTCGTAAGCCAGTCGGTAATTGTGTGCGAGTTCCCAATTTCAATTGCATAAGAACTGTGTCCTAAAAATTTGCAATTTCCCAATATTCAGGAAAACTTCATTTTGCACTTGTAAATCACCATCAAGTGGAACGAAGCAGTAATCAGGTGCAAAGTATAACAAGCATTTGCAATGCAATTGGTCCCGCCTTTGGGACCTTATATATATTTAGCTATGCAGCACATTAGCCTGGGTGCTGAAACATCTACTGTTCTTTAACATGGAGGGAAAGTAAGCAACAAACTGTGTGACACACCATGTATGGGAATACATGGAGAGAAATATTGCCTTTAAGCCAGAAATGGATTAGTCCAAAGCTCTGTTTTTAATATAAAATCAGGGCCTTCAGTGGTCATATCACTGAAAATACAAGATTTGAAAAAAATATTATTGTCTATGGGTGCTCGTGGAAGACAATTTCTATGGACTGGAATCTAGAAAAAGCAAATTCTGGTATTTTACTGCCCTCCGCGAGTCGTTTTCTATCAAGAAAGTTAAATAGAGGCAGTTGCAAGAAAAATAAAAAAAAGAAAGTCCCTCAGCAGAAAGCAATTCTGGTATTTTACTGACCTCTACTGGTCGTTTTCTATCAAGACAGTTAAATAGAGGCAGTTGAATAAGCAGAAAGCAATTCTGGTATTTTGCTGACCTCTACTGGTCGTTTTCTACCAAGACAGTTAAATAGAGGCAGTTGAAAAGAAAAGAAAGTCCCTAAGCGGAAGCAGACAAGACCGAGGGCTGATCTCCAGAGCCCACAAAGTACATACACATATATACTAAAGTATATACAAGAGGTCTCGAATGCTCGACCTAAAAAGAGGCACTGACTGCATCTGCTATTTCCAAAGTCACTGCATTGTATGCAGTTGTAGGAACTAGGATTTTGGGAGCACAACATAGGCGAAGGAGAAAATGAAAAAAGACGATTACAGTGACCCTTTTTGAACAGACTGAGGAGGAGATTTACGGCAAGTACAGGCTCAGTAGGTGGTTCATACTGGAAATCATACAGGACATTGACCCTGTGGTAAGGACACACACAGAGGCCAGGCCATACCAACACATACACAGGACCTTTGCTTACTGCACCTTCTTCTTTCAGGTAGTTATCACGGCTTTGTGGCAATAGCTTGTGGAATGTCACAAAGTGCCTTATCTCATGTATTCCATATCTTTCTGTGTGCCCTGTTGAGCAGGATGAACACCCACATGGTCTTCCCTAGCACCTATCAGGAATTTCAGAATATCTGGTGAATTAATACAGAATTTTAAATTTTCCACAAATTATAGATCGATGTTCTTATATCTCATAGTCACACATGACAACAATTTGGTGGACCATTTTTAATGGGATACCCATGTGATAAATGCTATATTGGGGATGACCACTTACCTGTGAATATTGGCAGAGGAGCAGAAGTATCAATTGTGCTCACTCTAGTGGGTGTCTTCAGTTGAAATGTTTATTCAATTATATTCTCCATAGGGTTAGCGGGGTTTTCGTTGAGGGAGTTGAGTGCAGGTCATATCAGCTTTTCCATATCTCATTGATGGCATGATGAATATCTCCAATGACGTTCATCTTCTATTGACCACCGAGTAATATTTTCCTTTTGTCATCTTAAGGCACAATTCGTGATAATTTTCTAACTAATTCCGTCCTTATGAGTCCCATGCTCTTCAACTAGAATCGACTCTTCTTTCTCTTTCTCTCAGATCTTTTCTCCTCACCACCTTCTGACAATGTTGCATGATCTTTTATTTTTGTTGCACATGAATCGAATTTACTGAATAAGTTATGGAATCTCGAATAATTAATCAATTTGACAAGGTGGCTAAACCTAATGCATATCCGCCTGCACACCTTTGCTTGCCTCTCTTCTGAGCATAATCTGTCTTTCGGCGTTTTTTCCAGTGTAGTCTTGTTTGTTTATTTAGTGTGTTTTTCCTTCAGTTCTGAACCTTTGATGCTGCCAGGCCATCACCTGCACAGCAGCTTGTGACATGTCTAGCCCAAAGCATCTCTTGCTTCAGTAAGCACCAGTGCAGAGCCAGAGGGCTCCGCTTCCCATGTTTTCTTCAAACAAAGCAAAGCTTTGGATAAAAGTCAGTGCAGAGCAACAGCTGCTGTCAGCGTGCTCTATGATCTAGCCTGATTATGGTCAATCAGTTTATCTCCATTACAACCACACGTTCTCGGCCTTCCATTTATTTCCTAAGCCAATCAGTGTCGCAGCAGGTGTTCGTCAACAGAATAAAGCGTCTTTTGCTTCCGCTCTCCTATAATTGTACAGTGCCACAATAAAATCCTGCTGCACATTTCAGTGCCCTGTGTTTAACAAGCTGACTATGAATCTATGATCCATAGAAAAACCGTGGCTACTTCGGTGCCAAAACTGAGATTGCATAGAAGTGCATGCTTCCTTCAGCGTTATGCAAATCATTGTGGCACTTGATCTGGTACATTGAACTGCTTTGGTGACTCAATTACAGTGCGAGATGAGCAGTAGTACTCACTAAAACAAAGTTTTTTTTTAAATGTTTATTTAATTAAAGTCTATGTAAAGAAAGCAGAAAGCCATTTTTAATTATATTGTGTTTTTTTATTTTGTGTTTTGTGTGTGCGTGTGTGTGTGTGCGAGCGCACATGCTCGAATTTCCAAGGAAATACTACTCCTGGGACTCTAATACATTGATGTATGATGACTACTTCTGCTGAATTACAGAGATGGTAATTTTTAAAGATTGCTTAATGTAGCTAGGAAAAATACTCATCAAAGGTAAGGATTGCTAGTCTACACAGAATTGGAAACTAAGAGAGTTACTTAGGTTTTGTTTGTGTGATCGCATGGTGCAAAGCATTGTGCATATATCTGTACAATTTTGAAATCGTGGTGCGCATACCTGGGTAAGTCTTAGTGAATATAGACTTATGTATTACCTGCATTGGTGCAATATTCATGACAGCAAGACTAGATGGGCATGCTGGCACTATCTGTGATCAGCACCTATGCCTATGGCGTTGTTGTGGGTTTTACTTGGCTCCATAAGTGTTGTTAAAATTTTCATTTTAGCTCTATTTCCATACTCATCGGAGGATCACCATCTTGAAGTGGTCCATGGGTTTGCGTGTCTCAGTAACCTGGAGAGTTATGCCAGTGGGAAAGTCTCCTGACAGGGTTAGCCAAGCCGCACAAGTCAAAAAGTAGAGACCTGAGAAAGCGATATCCACTGGTCCTCCAGTTTGGGTGTTGGGTACAAGACTAAAATCCTAATCCCATAAAAAGCATTTGCTACAGAAACAGAAGCAAGAACCACTAAATCTTCTAGCCACAAGGGCCTTCCAGAGTCTCTGCATGAGACATGCATGATTGACAATAGTCAAAACTGCAAGGAAACTACTGACAGGATGATGGACGTTCTGAGTGCCAAGTCCAAGACAAGAATCGGATTCAGAAACTTACAGACTCTGTATATCACAGGAAATCTTGCTTAAGTAACATCTGAGATGAAGCACTATGTCCTACACATCCTAGGGTTCAGCAAACCCTTTTCCAAACTGTTGTGGGGTTCCTCAGGGGTCCTCCTTGAGCCCCACACTGTTTAATATATATGTTTCTCCACTTGCACAATTGGTCAGATCTTTCGGGTTGGAGGTAATATCTTATGCAGATGACACACAGCTAATAGTGTCAATCACTCAAGATGTAGAAGCCTCTGCCGCCAATTTTAATAACTGTATGAAGTCGGTGGCTCTCTGGATGAGAGACAACTATCTTCAATTAAACGGCGACAAAACAGAGGTTCTGATGTTCGGTAATCATCACCCGGAATGGACCCACTCGTGGTGGCCAGAAACATTGGGGTCATGCCCCTTGCCAGTTGAATCTGCAAGAAACCTTGGTGTCATAGTTGACACCAGTATATCTTTCAACCACCAGGTTAATAGGACGCTATCCACCTGCTTTTGGATCATAAGGACCCTTAGAAAGATATTTCCATTTCTTTCCCTTGGTGCAAGGAAACAAGCTGCTGTATCTCTAATTCTATCTATGCTGGATTATTGTAATGCCCTTCTTCTGGAATCCAACAGGTCTACCATCAATAAACTCCAGCTGGTACAGAATGCTACAGCAAGACTAGTACTGGACATTCCTAAATACCACTCAATCTCGGCTGCCATCAAGACCTTGCATTGGCTTTCAGCACGAAAAAGAATCTTATTTAAAACTTTGTGTATTGTGCAGAAGGCACTACACAATATAGGACCAGAGGGAATCAGGAACATCTTCCACCGGTATGTCCCTAACAGACAACTAAGATCAACCAATACAAATCTGCTGGCTGTTCCGAGATACAGTAGAGCACGATGGGGAGGAAGAGCTTTCTCGGTCGCGGCAGCTAAGCTCTGAAATACTCTTCCTTTATCTATATCCGGCCTAGTGTTACACCTTCCTTTTCGTAAGGCTTTGAAGACCTGGCTTTTTGCCTTGGAAATTTGATCCTCCATACTCTGCCTCACCAATAAGCTGCAACTGCATCAGCGCCTAGACACCTTAGGGTATTTGTATGCGCTATATAAATAATACATTCTTTCATTCAAAAGTGAGTGGACCAGATATGGCAGAATGAAAACCAGTGCAGGAGAGAATATATTATACTCTGGAAGGGATGATGACCTATGCTCCAACAAATGACGCAGAGGATACAGTCAAGGACATAGTCTACCAGCAGATTCAAGGTGAGCTTGAAGCCATGCCGAAATATGACCTGAAGATTGTGATGGGGGACTTGAATGCCAAAGTGCAAAATGACAATATGAGCCATGGTGGAGCTATGGGAAAGGAAGGTTTTGGAGCAATGAATGACAATAGAGAAAGACTGTTGCAATAGTTTGCTTTCCAGAGCTCAACGGTCTCTACTGAGCAAGATGTCCAGATCACTGACCCCTTCATTTGCCCTCTGAAGTGGGTAGTCTAGCACAAACTTATCCATGACAGAGGTGACAGGAAACAAGATGGATTTGAACTAGTTGATGGAAATCCCAGAATTGCCACCAAAACTGATTACAGCGCATATTATGGGGGTGAGATTATCCTAGGGGTCACGGATGTATTGTTGCTCGAAGTACAGTTCCTTAAAAAACAAGACAAGAGGCGTTTGCCAAAACAGGAACAGTTTGTTTAATTAAACAGTTTGGCTGGTAGAACAGTTACAGGCACTAGGTCTGAGGTCTGTCTCAATTTACATTTGATTGGTGTTCTTCATATATACAAGAAACAATAGGCAATAAAAGGTTGCCGGCGTACCATATATGATGAGGAATGTTGGTTGGTGCCTTTAGAGTCTGTTAAAATTGGAAAAAATCAATGCCAATGTTTATAATGATCCATTCATATGTAAGAACAAAATCGCATCTTTATTATCAAATTCACCCATCATGAACTCTCCATCAACCCTGATTCAGAAATACGTGGTCAGGCAGGTGCTGAGACCTAGGCCTGAGGTTACTGATTGACAGGTCACAGGTGGGGTGGCACATAGCTGACAGACAAACGAGTGAACAGGAAACTCAGGTCAACTCCTCAGATAAGCGCAGCAACACCACAATGGTCCTGGGAGATTGGCCCCAATAAAGCACGTATGGCCGGAGGGGTGCACGCATTCCCAAAAACACCATAAAGTCAGATGTCAAATGAAGTTAGGAACTCACAGCCAATCAGGACACAGCACACACAGTACACACAGCGATCACACGCCTGTCATGCTGGACATATGGACATGTTACCCACTGGCTCCCATTGTGTCCATGCTAGGTCGAAGCCCACCTCCATTTGTTATCAGGGGAGTCTTGGAGCTGATATTGACAGACTATCAGGCTCGCTGAGTCCTGTGTACTGCACACAGCTTCCCCTGGTCACAGGATAGCATGCACTAGGAGCGGGCTAAGGTATTTTTGAAAAGATCATCATTTTTTCTCTGTCAGTTTGTTCTTTAATATAGGTATTGAAATTGATGCAAGGTATATTTGATGTTGCGGTGCTGGCAATTAATGCAACTGTGTTTTGTCCTAAATGTTGTATTTTGTCGATGATTCAATGTGGTATATGAAGGTGCTGCTATTTCTCAAATTTGTTATTTTATGCCAAATTTCATGTCGTTTTTTATTAACAATTGCACTTTCTTCTAGGTTGTGACCCTTCATATGCATTGTTGTTTGTGCAAATGTCCATGTTGATGCATCTGCAAATAGTACTGAGCTAATAATAAATAGTTAGAACCAGTAATCTCCTGTGTACATACATATATATATTTATATATATATATATATATTTTCACTGAAAAAAACCACAGGTTTCAGGGACGTTATAGTTAGTTGGACATTTCAGTCGTACAAACCAGAGAAATTCAGCCGTTAGAGTTAGTTGAGGTAACTATAACTTGCGCCCCCGCAATGCACTGCTGATGATGTCGCATATTACATCACTCATGACATGGTCAGTGACATCACTGATGGCATCACTGATGACATCTCGAATGACATCACTGATGACATCTCTGATGATATCATCCAGTGACTGAGTGTTTCTAAAAAGTTTAAATATGTTTTATATATATATATGCCAAGGTGTATTGAAGAATGAGTGGGTGTATGAGTGTCTGTATGGATGATTTAGTAGGTGCGTGACTGACTGTATAAGTGAGTGATTAAACGTGTCTTACTGAATGCATGGGTTAGTGACTAAACAGTGTGAATGTCTGTATCGGTCTGTCAGTTGGTGTGTAAGCGGCTGCATGGGTTGGTGAGTAGCTACATGAGTGTCTATATGGGTTATTGATTGATTGTCTGAGTATCTGTATGGGTGCCTGAGTGTCTGTGTGGGTGGGTGGGGGGTATGTGACTTTGTGCATAGATGTGTGAGTGGGTGATTCACTGGGTGTATGGGTTCAACAGTGCGTCTGTGAAGGGCTGTATGGGTGGGTGAGTGTGTGTATGGGTGTGTTGGTGGGTGTTTAGATGTCTCAATGGTACATGTGTGAGCAACTACATATGTGAAAGGCAGTATATGTGAGTGTTGGACTATATAAATGACTATATGTGAGAGTGAGTGATTGTGAGAGTGGCTGTATGGATGAGTGTGTGCTTGTGTCAGTGATTGTATAAGAGAGTAAGTATGTGTTAGTATCTGTATGAATAAGTGAGGTGGTGTGTGAATAATTGTGTATGTGAGTAAATGGGAGTGTGATTGATTCTTTGCATGACTGACTATGTGTGTGAGTAACTCTATGGATGAGTGGCGGTGTGTGAGTGTCTGTATAGGTGTATGAGTGCATATGATGAGTGACTGCATGTATGAGTGACTGTATGGGTGAATGAGTAGATGTGTGTGTAGACCTAGGTATCAGTGAGTGGGTATGTAGTAACTGGTATTGGTATGTCTTTGATTTCGAAAATGGTAGTCTGTATTTTAGAGTTGGTGTATCAAAGTTTTTATTAGGGTGTGAGGAGGTGCATCAGATTATCACGTGGATGATGTCATCAGTGATGTCATTTGAGATGTCATCAGTGATGTCATCAGTGATGTCACTGACCATGTCATGAGTGATGTCATATGTGACGTCATAAAGCAGTGCATTGCGGGGGGCGAGTTATAGTTACCTGAACTAACTATAACGGCCGAATTTCTCTGGTTTTGTACGACTGAATGTCCAACTAATTATAACGTCCCTGAAACCTGTGGTTTTTTCAGTGAATTTCTAAGGTTTTTTAAATGCTAATTTCTAACTATAACGTCCCTGAAACCTATGGTTTTTTCAGTGAATTTCAAAGGTTTTTTAAATGCTAATTTGTAACTATAACGTCCCTGAAACCTATGGTTTTTTCAGTGAATTTCAAAGGTTTTTTAAATGCTAATTTCTAACTATAACGTCCCTGAAACCTATGGTTTTTTCAGTGAATTTCTAAGGTTTTTTAAATGCTAATTAATAACTATAACGTCTCTGAAACCTATGGTTTTTTCAGTGAATTTCTAAGGTTTTTCAAATGCTGATTTCTAACTATGCCTACATAGGTAGGACAAATGCAGAAAGAGGAAGAAAGGCGCAGAAAGAAGCAAGAGAAATACAGAAAGAGGCGACAGAAGTCCAGAAAGACGAAGAACGGTGTAGAAAGAAGCAAGAGATATGCAGAAAGAACCAACAGAGGTGCACAAAGAAGCCTTGTTGCAAAGTCATCCTGTGCCCCCAACTTTTTGCTGACTGGTACTGGTGGTAACTGACTCTGACTAACCAGGCCCGGAGCCAGTGCTATGCTAAAATACACTTAGAATACAGTGAAAACACCTACATACACTAGGGTACACTATGGGCTGGGGTACCCCTGTGATTGGCATGACCTCCCCTGTAAGGCCCTAGTACATAACAGAGCAGGGGGATTAAAACTACCTCTAAGTCAGAGGTGCAGAAAGAAGCAAGAGCAGTGCAGAAAGAACCAACAGAGATGCAGAAAGAGGCAAGAGGTGTAAAGAAAGAGGCAAGAAAAGTGCAGAAAGAAGCAAAAGAGGTACAGAAAGAGGCAAGAGAACTGCAGAAAAAGGCAAGAGAGGTGCAGGAAGAGGCAGTAGAGGTGCACAAAGAGGCAAAATGGGTACAGAAAGAGGCAAGAGGGATGCAGAAAGAAGCAAGAGAAGTGCAGAAAGAAGCAACAGAGGTGCTTAAAGAGGCAAGAGGGGTGCAGAAAGAGGCAAGAGAAGTTCAGAAAGAGGGAACAGAGGTGCCAAAAGAGGCAAGAGAGGTGCAGAAACAGGCAAGAAAGGTACAGAAAGAGGGAACAGGGGTGCAGAAAGAGATAAGAGGGATACAGAAATTTGCAAGAGATGTGCAGAAAGAAGCAAGAGCAGTGCAGAAAGAAGCAGGAGAAGTGCAGAAAGAAACAAGAGAGGTGGAGAAATAGGGAAGAGGGTGCAGAAAGAGGCATGAGGGATGCAGAAATTTGCAAAAGAGGTGCAGAAAGAAACAAGAGCAGTGCAGAAAGAACTAACAGAAGTGCAAATAGAGGCAAGAGGGGTGCAGAAAGAGGTAGGAGAGATGCACAAATTGGCAAGAGAGATACAGAAAGAGGCAGGAGGGGTGCAGAAAGAAGGAAGAGAAGTGCAGAAAGAAGCAACAGAGGTGCTGAAAGAGGCGCGAAGGGTGCAGAAAGAGGCAAGAGAAGTGCAGAAAGAAGCAACAGAGGTACAGAAAGAGGCAACAGAGGTGCAGAAACAGGCAGGAAAGGTGCAGAAAGAGGGAACAGGGGTGCAGAAAGAAGCAAGAGAGGTGCAGAAAGAGAAAGAAGGGGCACAAAAAGAGGCAAGGGGGGTGCAGAAAGAAGCAAGTGAGGTGCAGAAAGAGGCAACAGAGGTGCAGAAAGACACTAGAGAGGTGCAGAAACAAGCAAGAGAAGTGCAGAAAGAGGCAAGAGAATTGCTGAAAGAAGCAACAGAGGTGTGGAAAGAAGCAAGAGAGGTGCAGAAAGAGGCAAGTGAGGTGCAGAAAGAGGCAAGAGAGGTGCATAAAATGGCAAGAGAACAGCAGAAAGAGGGAAGAGGGATGCAAAAAAGGGAAGAAGGGTACAGAAAGAAGCAAGAGAGGTGCAGAAAGAAGCAAGAAAAGTGCAGAAAGAAGCAAGAGAGGTGCAGAAAGAGGGAAGACGAGTGCAGAAAGAGACAACAGGGGTGCAGAAAGAAGCAAGAGAGGTGCAGAAAGAGGCAATAGAAGTGCAGAAAGAGGCAAGTGAGGTGCAGAGGAGGCAAGAGAACTGCAGAAAGAGGCAAGAGAGTTGCAGAAACAGGCAAAAGGGGTGCAGAAAGAGGGAACAGGTGTGCAGACAGAGGCAAGAGAGGTGCAGAAAGAGGGAAGAGGGCTACGGAAAGAGGCAAGAGGGATGCAGAAAGAGGTAAAAGGGATACAGAAATTTGCAAGAGAGGTGCAGAAAGAAGCAAGAGCAGTGCAGAAAGAAGCAGAAGAAGTGCACAAAGAAGCAAGAGAGGTGGAGAAATAGGGAAGAGGGTGCAGAAAGATGCATGAGAGATGCAGAAATTTGCAAAAGAGTTGCAGAAAGAAGCAAGAGCAGTGCAGAAAGAACTAACAGAGGTGTAAAAAGAGGCAAGAGGGGTGCAGAAAGAGGCAGGAGGGGTGCAGAAAGAAGGAAGAGAAGTGCAGAAAGAAGCAACAGAGGTGCTGAAAGAGGTGCGAAGGGTGCAGAAAGAGGCTAGAGAAGAGCAGAAAGAAGCAACAGAGGTACAGAAAGAGGCAACAGAGGTGCAGAAACAGGCAGGAAAGGTGCAGAAAGAGGGAACGGGTGCAGAAAGACGCAAGAGAGGTGCAGAAATAGAAAAAAGGGGTGCAAAAAGAGGCAAGAGGGGTGCAGAAAGAAGCAAGTGAGGTGCAGAAAGAGGCAACAGAGGTGCAGAAAGACACAAGAGAGGTGCAGAAACAGGCAAAAGAAGTGCAGAAAGAGGCAAGAGAATTGCTGAAAGAAGCAACAAAGGTGTGGAAAGAAACAAGAGAAGTGCAGAAAGAGGCAAGTGAGGTGCAGAAAGAGGCAAGAGAGGTACAGAAAATGGCAAGAGAACAGCAGAAAGAGGGAAGAGGGATGCAAAAAAGGGAAGAAGGGTACAGAAAGAAGCAAGAGAAGTGCAGAAAGAAGCAAGAGAGGTACAGAAAGAGGGAAGACGAGTGCAGAAAGAGACAACAGGGGTGTAGAACGAGACAACAGGAGTGCAGAAAGAAGCAAGAGAGGTGCAGAAAGAGGCAATAGAAGTACAGAAAGAGGCAAGTGAGGTACTGAAGGAGGCAAGGGAACTGCAGAAAGAGGCAAGAGAGTTGCAGAAACAGGCAAAAGGGGTGCAGAAAGAGGGAACAGGTGTGCAGACAGAGGCAAGAGAAGTGCAGAAAGAGGGAAGAGGGGTACGGAGAGAGGCAAGAGGGATGCAGAAAGAGGTAAGAGGGATACAGAAATTTGCAAAAGAGTTGCAGAAAGAAGCAAGAGCAGTGCAGAAACAGGCAGGAAAGGTGCAAAAAGCGGGAACAGGGGTGCAGAAAGACGCAAGAGAGGTGCAGAAAGAGAAAAAAGGGGTGCAAAAAGAGGCAAGAGGGGTGCAGAAAGAAGCAAGTGAGGTGCAGAAAGAGGCAACAGAGGTGCAGAAAGACGCAAGAGAGGTGCAGAAACAGGCAAAAGAAGTGCAGAAAGAGGCAAGAGAATTGCTGAAAGAAGCAACAAAGGTGTGGAAAGAAACAAGAGAAGTGCAGAAAGAGGCAAGTGAGGTGCAGAAAGAGGCAAGAGAGATGCAGAAAATGGCAAGAGAACAGCAGAAAGAGGGAAGAGGGATGCAAAAAAGGGAAGAAGGGTGCAGAAAGAAGGAAGAGAGGTGCAGAAAGAAGCAAGAGAAGTGCAGAAAGAAGCAAGAGAGGTGCAGAAAGAGGGAAGACGAGTGCAGAAAGAGATAACAGAGGTGCAGAAAGAAGCAAGAGAGGTGCAGAAAGAGGCAATAGAAGTGCAGAAAGAGGCAAGTGAGGTGCAGAAGGAGGCAAGAGAACTGCAGAAAGAGGCAAGAGAGTTGCAGAAACAGGCAAAAGGGGTGCAGAAAGAGGGAACAGGTGTGCAGACAGAGGTAAGAGAGGTGCAGAAAGAGGGAAGAGGGGTACGGAGAGAGGCAAGAGGGATGCAGAAAGAGGTAAGAGGGATACAGAAATTTGCAATAGAGATGCAGAAAGAAGCAAGAGCAGTGCAGAAAGAAGCAGGAGAAGTGCAGAAAGAAGCAAGAGAGGTGGAGAAATAGGGAAGATGGTGCAGAAAGATGCATGAGGGATGCAGTAATTTGCAAAAGAAGTGCAGAAAGAAGCAAGAGCAGTGCAGAAAGAACTAACAGAGGTGCAAAAAGAGGCAAGAGGGGTGCAGAAAGAGGTAGGAGAGATGCACAAATTGGCAAGAGAGGTACAGAACGAGCAGGAGGGGTGCAGAAAGAAGGAAGAGAAGTGCAGAAAGAAGCAACAGAGGTGTTGAAAGAGGCACAAAGGGTGCAGAAAGAGACAAGAGAAGTGCAGAAAGAAGCAACAGAGGTACAGAAAGAGGCAACAGAGGTGCAGAAACAGGCAGGAAAGGTGCAGAAAGAGGGAACAGGGGTGCAGAAAGACGCAAGAGAGGTGCAGAAAGAGAAAAAATGGGTGCAAAAAGAGGCAAGAGGGGTGCAGAAAGAAGCAAGTGAGGTGCAAAAAGAGTCCACAGAAGTGCAGAAAGACGCAAGAGAGGTGCCGAAACAAGCAAGAGAAGTGCAGAAAGAGGCAAGAGAATTGCTGAAAGAAGCAACAGAGGTGTGGAAAGAAGCAAGAGTAGTGCAGAAAGAGGCAAGTGAGGTGCAGAAAGGCAAGAGAGGTGCAGAAAATGGCAAGAGAACAGCAGAAAGAGGGAAGAGGGATGCAAAAAAAGGAAGAAGGGTACAGAAAGAAGCAAGAAAAGTGCAGAAAGAAGCAAGAGAGGTGAAGAAAGAGGGAAGACGAGTGCAGAAAGAGACAACAGGGATGCAGAAAGAGAGCAGGGGTGCAGAAAGATGCAAGAGAGGTGCAGAAAGAGGCAATAGAAGTGCAGGAAGAGGCAAGTGAGGTGCAGAAGGAGGCAAGAGAACTGCAGAAAGAGGCAAGAGAGTTGCAGAAACAGGCAAAAGGGATGCAGAAAGAGGGAACAGGTATGCAGACAGAGGCAAGAGAGGTGCAGAAAGAGGGAAGAGGGGTACAGAAAGAGGCAAGAGGGATGCAGAAATTTGCAAAAGAGGTGCAGAAAGAAGCAAGAGCAGTGCAGACAGAATCAACAGAGGTGCAGAAAGAGGCAAGAGGGGTGCAGAAAGAGGTAGGAGAGGTGCACAAAGAGGCAAGAGGGGTACATAAAGAGACAAGAGAGGTGCAGAAAGAAGGAAGAGAAGTGCAGAAAGAAGCAAAAGAGGTGCTGAAAGAGAAAGAAGGGTGCAGAAAGAGGCAAGAGAAGTGCAGAAAGAGGCAAGAGAGATGCAGAAAGAAGCAAGTGAGGTGTAGAAAGAGGCAAGAGAGGTGTAGAATGAAGAGAGTGCGGTTCAGAAAGAGGCAAGAGAAGAGCATAAAGTGGCAAGGGAGGTGCAGAAAGAGGCACTTGAGGTGCAGAAAGAGGCAAGAGAGGTACAGAAAGAGGCTCGAGAAGTGCAGAAAGAGGCAAGAGAAGTGCAGAAAGAGGCAAGAGAGGTGCAGAAGGAAGAGAGTGAGGTGCAGAAAGAGGCAAGTGAGGTGCAGAAAGCGGCAAGAGAGGTACAGAAAGAGGCAAGGGAACTGCAGAAAGAGGCAATAGAGATGCACAAAGAGGCACGAGAGGAGCAGAAAGAGGCAAGAGAGTTGTAGAAAGAAGCAAGAGAAGTGCAGAAAGAGGCAAGTGAGGTGCAGAAAGAGGCAAGAGAGGTGCAGAAAGAGGCAAAAGAGGTGCAGAAAGAGGCAAGAGATATGCAGAAAAAAGCAACAGTGGTGCTGAAAGAGGCAAGTGAGGTGCAGAAACGGGCAACAGAAGTGCAGAAAGAGACAAGTGAAGTGCAGAAAGAAGACAGTGAGGTGCAGAAAGAGGAAGAAAGGTGCAGAAAGAAGCAAGAGCAATGCAGAAAGAGGCAAGAGAGGCACAGAAAGAAGAGAGGTTTGTGCACCATTAGTACCAGTTTAACACCCACAATTTGCAATAAGTAACACGTGACCATTCCAGCTTTGCAAAGGGCCTTCCACCACGCTGTAACACGTGATGCTGCATTTTTGGGAACATTTGAGCCGTTTGAGCTAGAAACAAGGTTTTTATTGTTCAAATCTGCAGATTAGGCAGCAGATGATGGAATATTTGGCAAATGCGGAAAATGTTTAATTATATGAAAATTGGTGCAGCCGAACAGTCACATAATTCCAGTGGTCCTGCTCATACCTCCGACTAGGTCCAGAAGTGCTCCTCAGTGGTTCCTTCTTTTTTTGTGTTTCATTGAGTTTATAGTTTAGCTTCTATGGAAATGAGGAAGACTAAACCTGAGGTTACCACTCCACTACACAGACTACAATACCACATAATTACTCTCCACAACACATAATCCCACTCCACATAATTCCTATAAACTAAATACTACATACTTTCTATTCACATAATTTCACTGCACAACATACCACATAATTCCACTATACACAATGTACATCCACTCTACACCCAAAAACATTAGTAAAAAACTTTTACATTTACAACACCAATAGCTCTAACTCTCGCAAATGCGAAACCTATTACATTGCAAATGCTTCTTTAACTAGTAGTTGCGTTTGCAGAGTGGTGGAGAAAGTGTTCTGGGCCTCCGACCAGCGCTCAGGAATTCCGCTGCGTAGGACTTACAGGAGGTACCAGGAGGGCTTCTTCGCCCCTAAAGTCCCTCAGGAGTAAAGTGGACTTCTTCCCCCATCCTGTAGTCTGCCAGAAGGCGCACTTGCAGAGTGGTGGGTAAAGGGGGCGTGGCCTCCGAAGACGTCTTAGAAATCCCACTATGTGGGACTTACTGGAGGTAACAAGAGGGGTAGTTGGCCCCCAGGCACCCTCAGGAATAGGACCCCATCCCCCAGGGCCTGAGCATTTTTGGTTCTTTTAAAAAAAACAAAAAAAAAACAGGAGGGGGTTGCGCGGCCCCCCTCCCATGGCCGATTTCGGCACCCCATCCCTCGGGCATGGCCACATATTTAATATTTTTTTTAATTATTATTTTTAAGGAGGGGGGCTGCGTGGCCCCCGTCCTGAGGCCATTATTGGCCCCGGAGACCCCATCCCCCGGGCTGTTCCTCGATATTGTTTTAAAAAAATTATTTTTTTTATTTTTTTTAATTAGGGAGGGGGCCGCGTGTCCCCCCTTCCCTTGACCACTTCTGGCCCCGGGGACCCCATCCCCCAGGGCCTGGCCTCATGTTGAGGACCGTGGGGGGAGCCCCAATGCCCCCACGGTCCCTGCTGGCTCCCTGCCTCCTGCGGGAGCTGGATTGCTTTTGGGCAAGGGGAGCTGCTAACATGCAGCTCCCCTAGCCCAAAAGCAATTTTGCTTTGCTTCTTAGAAGCGAGAGCAGGTTTCCTGCTCTCGCTTCCACAAAGCAAATCAGTGTTTGCTATGGCAGGGCGGGAGCCGTGCTCCCGCCCTGCCATAGCAAACGGCAATGTCCCGGGGTGGGTACCCCAGGATATTGCATGAGCCGGCCCTGGGGGGTGGCGGTCCCCAGGGCCATGGAGGGCTCCAGGGGGGGCCCCCTCCCAATGTATGCAAAGCCCCAGGGAGGTGGTGGTCTCCAGGGCCCGGGGGTCCACAAGGGACCCCCGCATTTAAATAATTAGTGCCCCGGGGAGGTGGTGGTCCCCGGGGCAGTGTGGGGGGGCAGGATCCCCCAACACTTCATTTTTGTAATTTAAGCCCCGGGGAGGTGGTGGTCCCCGGGGCTTGGGGGGGCCTATGAGGCCCTTGATCTATAATTAACAATGCCCTGGGGAGGTGGTGGTCCTGGAGGCAGCGTGGGGGGGCAGGAGCCCCCCCACACATTTTTCACAAGCCCCAGGGAGGTGGCAGTCCCCGGGGCTGCAGGGGGGCCGCGTACCCCCCGCATATAATTAGCATAGCCCCGGGGAGGTGGCAGTCCCTAGGGCTGCGGGGGCCCCCGTGGGCCTCCGCTATATATTTACTCATTGTCCCCGGGACCTGGCCCACCCGGGCGCTTATAGAAAACGAAGCGCGAAAGCCCGAGCTTCATTTTTTTTTACTTTCTCTGCCAGATTTGCGCACCCAGCGCCAATTTGGCCAATTATTTATTTTTTTAAACTGCTTTCTTTGGCCCTGGGGGTCCTTGTGGGACCCCCTGAGCAGGCCTAGGGGGTCAGGGTGTTTCTACCCTGCCCCCTTTTCTTGTTTTTCATCTCTTTTTTACTGTTTTCTTGTGACTCGGTTACTGAGTCACAAGATGGCTGCCAACACATTCTGGTTTGGAGTGTTGGCAGCCAATCAGAAGTCAGCTCATGCTCGGGAGGAGTCGCGACTCCTCCTCGGTGCTTAGATATATACATTTTTATTTTTTGAATTTCTCAGCAACTACCGAACGGATTTACACCATTTAAAAAAAAGGTCGCTTTCTGGACCAAGAGCTACCTTTTTGCCAAATTTGGTGAAATTCCGTTCAGCAGTTCGGGCTGTAGCCGTGTCTAAAGTTCCTATGGAAATTAACAAGGGGGAAAAGTGTTTTGGGACCCCCCTTTTTTCTCAGCCCCCGCTTGACGAATGACCCCGAAACTTTCAAGACAAGAGCTGACCTGAGTGAACCATTAGTTTTGAAAATTTCGTGAAGATTCATCAAACGGCGCTAAAGATATTGGCAAAAGAAAAAACGCTTTTTGAATAGAAACAAGGTCCTAACTATAAGTACCGTCTAGTGACCGCCAGTAGGTTATATA
The DNA here is from genome assembly GCA_963921515.1 of Calotriton arnoldi. Taxonomy (NCBI): domain Eukaryota; kingdom Metazoa; phylum Chordata; class Amphibia; order Caudata; family Salamandridae; genus Calotriton; species Calotriton arnoldi. Next base: position 46,593 of record CAWUFW010002580.1, read on the forward strand.
TATATATATATATATATATATATATATATATATATATATATATATATATATATATATATATATATATTATCTACTGGCGGTCGCCAGTAGATAGTTATAGTTAAAACCTATTATCCATAGGAAATCCGCGACATTCTATTTGAAATAACGTTGGCGCCGGTTGACGAATCTTCGCGAAAGTTTCCAACTTGTTGGGGCGCTCCGGTCCGCTCCTATCCTGAAAGTCTCGGGGTGATACGTCAAGCGGGGGCCGAGAAAAGGGGGTCCCAAAACGCGTTTTCCCCATTCATTTTTCCATAGGAACCTTTAGTCGCAGCTACAGCCCGAACTGCTGAACGGAATTACACCAAATTTGGCAAAGAGGTAGCCCTTGGTTCAGTGTCGTGCCTTTTGCTTAAATGGTGTAAATCCGTTCAGTAGTTCCTGAGAAAATCAAAAGTAAAGTCACATATATATCTGGGCGGAGCCTAACCACACATGTCATTGTGAGATCTGATTGGCTGTCAGCACTTCATCCTGGAATTGCTGGCAGCCATCTTGGGACCAATATAAATTATAGTACCTCATTGAAATGCATTGTAGTGAATAGAAGATTTTGAGGGTCACCAAAAGGAGAACTATAAAGGGTGATAACAGGCTTTAGTTACATTAGAATTTATTTGTTGATGGTACCATACTAATTTTAGGAATTGTGGTGTATTCTAAGGTGATTTTACCATGTGAAAAACCTTCTGCTGGGATATCATGAATCATGTTTGAGAGAACACTATTTTCTCATGCTTGTCCCATGGAGGTTTGGAAGGTGCTCCAGAAGCTAAAATGAGAGCATATTTTCTGTAAATTCACATTATCTTTCTCACTCATGTGAGAATGAAGTCTGACATTCTCAGTAAAACATGTACATCCAACAAGGGCAGAGACTGTCAGTTGATTCCTTTGTGTTCTACTGCAGCTTCCCAGAGTGTTCTAAAGAACAACTAGAGTGCTAACAGCCTTACTTATGACAAAAGTATGGCACACCTGAAGCCATCTTGATTGGAATAAACTGGTAACACTTAAACAATTTAATTTAAAAAGGAACAAAATGATGGGGTTCATTTTGTCATAGAAATTATGGTTAGTGCTGTAGAAAGAAAAATTAGGACATGTTTCAAGTGTGATCTCAAATATCTTCCTGTTATATTTCAACAGGAGCAGCCTGTCAGTTGATGCCTTTGTGTTCTACTGCAGCTTCCCAGAGTGTTCTAAAGAACAACTAGAGTGCTAACAGCCTTACTTATGACAAAAGTATGGCACACCTGAAGCCATCTTGATTGGAATAAACTGGTAACACTTAAAACATTTAATTTAAAAAGGAACAAAATGATGGGGTTCATTTTGTCAGAGAAATTATGGTTAGTGCTGTAGAAAGAAAAATTAGGACATATTTCAAGTGTGATCTCAAATATCTTCCTGTTATATTTCAACAGGAGCAGCCTGCCAGTTGATGCCTTTGTGTTCTACTGCAGCTTCCCAGAGTGTTCTAAAGAACAACTAGAGCGCTAACAGCCTTACTTATGACAAAAGTATGGCACACCTGAAGCCATCTTGATTGGAATAAACCGGTAACACTTAAAACATTTAATTTAAAAAGGACCAAAATGAGGGGTTCTTTTTGAAATAGAAATTATGGTTAGTGCTGCAGAAAGAAAAATTAGGGCATGTTTTAAGTGAGATCTCAAATCCTCTTCTATTTCATTAGAAAATTCTGACATGCAGACTGAAACAATCACTTTCAATACCAGCAGCAGACTACGGGTTAACTCCCTGGTGAGCAGTAGCTTTACTCCAGTGATCTAATGAGCAACTAGAGTGCTAACATTCTGAATTTATGGCAGATGTGAGACACATCTGAATGCCTTCTTGATGGAATCAAAGTAAAAAACTGAAAGCATTTCCTACTGAGGAGACTGCAGTAAATGAAGAAATGAGGAAACTTCATAACAAAGAAGTCTTCCAAGATGGCCACCAGTGAAAAAAGAGCCCAAATGTAGCACAAATATTACCCAGATGTAGCCCACATATAGCCCAATGACAAAAGTGTGCAAAACACTTTTTATTTTTAGTTTTTTGCAGTTTTATGTAGTGCAGACTGGTCAGGTATTGGAGCATTGCATCTTAAAACATGACCCCCTACACTACAAAAACACCACTGCACTACCTTAAACCCTAAAACACTACCCCTCACGACCCCCTACACTACACAAGCACCACTGCACTATCCTAAACCCTCAAACACTACCCCCAGCACGACCCCCTACACTACCCAAACACCACTGCACTAACCTAAATCCTAAAACACTACCACCAGCATGACCCCCTACACTACCCAAACACCACTGCACTACCCTAAAACATGACCCCCTACACTACACAAACACCACTGCACTACCCTAAACCCTAAAACACTACCCCCAGCACGACCCCCTACACTACACAAGCACCACTGCACTACCCTAAACCCTAAAACACTACCCCCAGCACGACCCCCTACACTACACAAGCACCACTGCACTATCCTAAACCCTCAAACACTACCCCCAGCACGACCCCCTACACTACCCAAACACCACTGCACTAACCTAAATCCTAAAACACTACCACCAGCATGACCCCTACACTACCCAAACACCACTGCACTACCCTAAAACATGACCCCTACACTACACAAACACCACTGCACTACCCTAAACCCTAAAACACTACCCCCAGCACGACCCCTACACTACACAAGCACCACTGCACTACCCTAAACCCTAAAACACTACCCCCAGCACGACCCCTACACTACACAAATACCACTGCACTACCCTAAACCCTAAAACACTACCCCCAGCACGACCCCCTACACTACCCAAACACCACTGCACTAACCCAAATCCTAAAACACTACCCCCAGCACGGCCCCCTACACTACCCAAACACTACTGCACTACCCTAAAACATGACCCCCTACACTACACAAACACCACTGCACTACCCTAAACCCTAAAACACTACCCCCAGCACGACCCCCTACACTACACAAGCACCACTGCACTACCCTAAACCCTAAAACACTACCCCCAGCACGACCCCCTACACTGCCCGAACACCACTGCACTGCCCTAAACCCTGAAACACCAGCCCCTGCATGACCCCCTACACTGCCCGAACACCACTGCACTGCCCTAAACCCTGAAACACCACCCCTAGCACGACCCCCTACACTGCCCGAACACCACTGCACTGCCCTAAACCCTGAAACACCACCCCTTCACGACCCCCTACACTGCCCGAACACCACTGCACTGCCCTAAACCCTGAAACACCACCCCCAGCATGACCCCATACACTGCCCGAACACCACTGCACTGCCCTAAACCCTGAAACACTACCCCCAGCAAGACCCCTACACTGCCCGAACACCACTGCACTGCCCTAAACCCTGAAACATCACCCCCAGCAAGACCCCCTACACTCCCCGAACACCACTGACCTAAACCCTGAAACACCACCTCCAGCACGACCCCCTACACTGCCCGAACACCACTGCACTGCCCTAAACCCTGAAACACTACCCCCAGCATGACCCCCTACACTGCCCGAACACCACTGCTCTGCCCAAAACCCTGAAACACCAGCCCCAACACGACCCCCTACACTGCCCGAACACCACTGCACTGCCCTAAACCTTGAAACACCAGCCCCTGCACGACCCCCTACACTGCCCGAACACCACTGCACTACCCTAAACCCTGAAACATCACCCCCAGCATGACCCCCTACACTGCCCGAGCACCACTGCACTGCCCTAAACCCTGAAACACCAGCCCCAGCACGACCCCCTACACTGCCCGAACACCACTGCACTGCCCTAAACCCTGAAACACCAGCCCCAGCATGACCGCCTACAGTGCCCGAACACCACTGCACTGCCCTAAACCCTGAAACACCAGCCCCAGCACGACCCCCTACACTGCCCGAACACCACTGCACTGCCCTAAACCGTGAAACACCAGCCTCAGCACGACCTCCTACACTGCCTGAACACCACTGCACTGCCCTGAACCCTGAAACACCAACCCCAGCACAACACCCTACACTGCCCGAACACCACTGCACTGCCCTAAACCCTGAAACACCAGCCCCAGCACGACCCCCTACACTGCCCAAACACCACTGCACTGCCCTAAACCCTGAAACACCAGCCCCAGCACGACCCCCTACACTGCCCGAACACCACTGCACTGCCCTAAACCCTGAAACACCAGCCCCAGCACCACCCCCTACAATGCCCGAACACCACTGTACTGCCCTAAACCCTGAAACACCAACCCCTGCACCGCCCCCTACACTTCCCGAACACCACTGCACTGCCCTAAACCCTGAAACACCACCCCCTGCATGACCCCCTACACTGCCCGAACACCACTGCACTGCCCTAAACCCTGAAACACCACCCCCTGCACCACCCCCTACACTGCCCAAACACCACTGCACTGCCCTAAACCCTGAAACACCACCCCCTGCACCGCCCCCTACACTGCCCGAACACCACTGCACTGCCCTAAACCCTGAAACACCACCCCCAGCATGACCCCCTTTACTGCTCGAACACCACTGCACTGCCCCAAACCCTGAAACACCACCCCCAGCATGACCCCCTACACTGCCCGAACACCACTGCACTGCCCTAAACCCTGAAACACCACCCCTAGCATGACCCCCTACACTGCCCGAACACCACTGCACTGCCCTAAACCCTGAAACACCACCCCTTCACGACCCCCTACACTGCCCGAACACCACTGCACTGCCCTAAACCCTGAAACACCACCCCCAGCACGACCCCCTACACTGCCCGAACACCACTGCACTGCCCTAAACCCTAAAACCCCACCCCCAGCATGACCCCCTACACTGCCCGAACACCACTGCACTGCCCTAAACCCTAGAACACTACCCCCAGCATGACCCCCTACACTACCCGAACACCACTGCACTACCCTAAACCCTAAAATACTCCCCCAGCACGACCCCCTACACTACCCGAACACCACTGCACTGCCCTAAACCCTAAAACACTCCCCCAGCACGACCCCCTACACTACCCGAACACCACTGCACTGCCCTAAACCCTAAAACACTCCCCCAGCACGACCCCCTACACTACCTAAACACCACTGCACTGCCCTAAACCCTAAAACACTACCCCCGCATGACCCCCTACACTACCCAAATACCAATGCACTACCCTAATCCCTAAAACACTACCCCCGCACAACCCCCTACACTACCCAAAGACCACTGCACTACCCTAAACTCTAAAACAATACCCCCGCACGACTCCCTACACTACCCAAAGACCACTGCACTACCCTAAACCCTAAAACACGACCTCCTACATTACACAAACACCACTGCACTACCCTAAACCCTAAAAAACTACCCCCAGCACGAACCCCTACACTACCCAAACACCACTGCACTACCCTAAACCATAAAACACTACCCCCAGAAGTACCCCTACGCTACCCAAACACCACTGCACTACCCTAAACCCTAAAACACTACCCCCAGCAGTACCCCTACACTACCCAAACACCACTGTACTACCCTAAACCCTAAAACACTCCCCCCAGCACGACTCCCTACACTACCCAAACACCACTGCACTACCCTAAACCCTAAAACCCTAAAACACTAACCCCAGCACGACCCCCTACACTACCCAAACACCACTGTACTACCCTAAACCCTAAAACACTCCCCCCAGCACGACTCCCTACACTACCCAAACACCACTGCACTACCCTAAACCCTAAATCTACCCCCAGCATGACCCCCTACACTACACAAACACCACTGCACTACCCTAAACCCTAAAACACTACCCCCTGCACGACCCTCTTCACTACCTAAACACAACTGCACAATTTGTTACAGGCGTTGCAACGCAGGCCTGTGGTGCTTACTGGAAGTACCTGGTGGGCTAGTTGGGCCCCAGGGACTCTCAGGATTCAAGGTGACCTAATCCCCCAACTTAAAACGCGCCACGGGGCGCGTTTGCACAGTGGTGAAGGGAGGGGCGGGGCCTCAGGTGACATGTGCGCAAACACGCCCTGTGGTGCGTTTTAAGTTGGGGAGTTAATTCCCTTTGAATCCTGGGGGCCAACTAGCCCACCAGGTACCTTCAGTAAGCACAACAGAGTTGCGTTGCAGAGAGGTGAAAAAAGTGCGTGGCCTCGGAACGCCTCTCTGCAACTCAGCTCTGTGGTCCTAACTGTAGGTACCTGGGGGGCTAGTTGGGCCCCAGGGACCCTCAGGATTCAAGGGGACTTAATCCCGCAACTTAAAACGCGCCACGGGGCGCGTTTGCACACATGTCACCTCAGGCCCCCCCTCCCTTCACCACTGTGCAAATGCGCACTGGCTCTGGTTAGTCAGAGTCAGTTACCACCAGTACCCGTCTGAAAAAGTTGTGGGCACAGGATGATTTTGCAACATGCCTCTTTCTGCTCCTCTGTTGGTTCTTTCTGCACATCTTTTGCTTCTTTCTGTGCGTTTTTTCTTCTTTCTTCACATGTCCTACCTCTGTTGGCATAGTTAGAAACTAGCATTTAAAAAACCTTTGAAATTCACTTAAAAAATCATAGGTTTCAGGCATGTTATGGTTAGAAATTAGCATTTAAAAAACCTTTGAAATTCACTGAAAAAACCATAGGGTTCAGGCACGTTATAATTAGAAATTAGCATTTAAAAAACCTTTGAAATTCACTGAAAAAACCATAGGTTTCAGGCACGTTATAGTTAGAAATTAGCATTTAAAAAACCTTTGAAATTCACTGAAAAAACCATAGGTTTCAGACACGTTATAGTTAGAAATTAGCATTTAAAAAACCTTTGAAATTCACTGAAAAAACCATAGGTTTTAGGGACAGTTATAGTTAGTTGGACATTGCACTCGTACAAAACCCGTGAAATTCCCCTGTTATAGTTAGTTCAGCTAACTATAACTCGCGCCCCGCAATGCACTGCTGATGACGTCACATATTACATCACTCATGACATGGTCAGTGACATCACTGATGACATCACTGATGACATCTCAAATGACATCACTGATGACATCATCCATGTGATAATTTCATGCATCTTCTCACACCCTAATATAACTTTTGATACACCCACTCTAAATTACAGACTGCCATTCTCAAAACCATAGACACTCCAACACCAAAAACTACATACCCACTCACTGATTCTTAGGTCTACACACACATCCACTCACTCACCTGTACAGTCACTCATACTTACAGTCACTCAGTACAGGACTATCATATGCACTCATACACCTATATAAACACTCACACACCGCCACTCATCCATAGAGGTACTCACACACCTAGTCAGTCATGCAAAAAATTAATCACACACCCATTTACTCACCTATTCAGTTATACACACACCAGCTCACTTACTCATACAAATACTAGCACATTCTTACCCTCTTATACAATAACTGATACAAGCACACACGCATCCATACAGCCACTCTCACAATAACACACTCTCACTTATAGCCATTTAAATACTCTAACACACATATATACTGCCTTTTACATATGTAGTTACTCGCACATGTACCACTGAGATATACATTCACTCACTAACACACCCATACACACACTCACCCACCCAAGCAGTCCATCACAGATGCACTCTTGAAATCATGCACCCAGTGAATCACCCACTCACACATCTATGTATAGAGTCACACACACCCCACCCACACAAACACTCAGGCAGCCATACAGATACTCAGAGAACCAATCAATAACCCATATAGACACTCATGTAGCTATTCGCAAATCCGTGCATCCACTTACACACCAACAAACAGACGGATACAGACATTCACACAGTTTAGTCACTAACCCATGCATTCAGTAAGATACGTTTAATCACTCACTTGTAGAGTCAGTCACTCACGTACTAAATCATCCATTCAGACACTTATACACCCACTCATTCTTCAATACGCCTTTCCCTATATATATTAAACATATTTAAACTTTACAGAAACACACAGTCACTGGATGATGTCATCAGTGATGTCATCAGTGATGTCATTTGAGATGTCATCAGTGATGTCACTGACCATGTCATGAGTGATGTAATATGTGACGTCATCAGCAGTGCATTGCGGGGGCGCGAGTTATAGTTAGCTGAACTAACTATAACAGGGGAATTTCACGGGTTTTGTACGAGTGCAATGTCCAACTAACTATAACTGTCCCTAAAACCTATGGTTTTTTCAGTGAATATATATATATATATTATCTACTGGCGGTCACCAGTAGATAGTTATAGTTAGGACCTATTTTCCATAGGAAATTCACAACATTCTATTTCCAATAACTTTGGCGCCGGTTGACGAATCTTCGTGAAATTTTCAAAACTTATGGCCCTCTCCGGTCCGCTCCTATCCTGAAAGTTTTGGGGTGATTCGAAAAGTGGGGGCCGAGAAAAAAGGGGGTCCTAAAACGTGTTTTCCCCATGCAATTTTCCATAGGAAACTTTAGACACGGCTACAGCCCGAACTGCTGAACGGAATTACACCAAATTTGGCAAAGAGGTAGTTCTTGGTTCAGAAAGAACCCTTTTCATTAAATGGTGTAAATCCGTTCAGTAGTTGCTGAGAAAATCAAAAGTAAAATCACATATATATCTGGGCGGAGCCTAACCACACATGTCATCGTGAGATCTGATTGGCTGTCAGCACTTCATCCTGGAATTGCTGGCAGCCATCTTGGGACCAATATAAATGATAGTACCCCATTGAAATGCATTGTAGTGAATCAAAGATTTTGAGGGTTACCAAAAGGAGAACTATAAAGGGTGATAACAGACTTTAGTTACATTAGAATTCATTTGTTGATGGTACCATACTAATTTCAGGAATTGTGGTGTGTTCTAAGGTGATTTTACCCTGTGAAAAACCTTCTGCTGGGATATCATGAATCATGTTTGAGAGAAAACTATTTTCACATGCTTGTCCCATAGAGTTTTGGAAGGTGCTCCAGAAGCTAAAATGAGAGCATATTTTCTGTAAATTCACATTATCTTTCTCAGTCATGTGAGAATGAAGTCTGACATTCTCAGTAAAACATGTACATCCAACAAGGGCAGAGACTGTCAGTTGATTCCTTTGTGTTCTACTGCAGCTTCCCAGAGTGTTCTAAAGAACAACTAGAGTGCTAACAGCCTTACTTATGACAAAAGTATGGCACACCTGAAGCCATCTTGATTGGAATAAACTGGTAACACTTAAACAATTTAATTTAAAAAGGAACAAAATGATGGGGTTCATTTTGTCATAGAAATTATGGTTAGTGCTATAGAAAGAAAAATTAGGACATGTTTCAAGTGAGATCTCAAATATCTTCCTGTTATATTTCAACAGGAGCAGCCTGTCAGTTGATGCCTTTGTGTTCTACTGCAGCTTCCCAGAGTGTTCTAAAGAACAACTAGAGTGCTAACAGCCTTACTTATGACAAAAGTATGGCACACCTGAAGCCATCTTGATTGGAATAAACTGGTAACACTTAAAACATTTAATTTAAAAAGGAACAAAATGATGGGGTTCATTTTGTCATAGAAATTATGGGTAGTGCTGTAGAAAGAAAAATTAGTACATGTTTCAAGTGTGATCTCAAATATCTTCCTGTTATATTTCAACAGGAGCAGCCTGTCAGTTGATGCCTTTGTGTTCTACTGCAGCTTCCCAGAGTGTTCTAAAGAACAACTAGAGCGCTAACAGCCTTACTTATGACAAAAGTATGGCACACCTGAAGCCATCTTGATTGGAATAAACCGTTAATACTTAAAACATTTAATTTAAAAAGGAACAAAATGAGGGGGTTCTTTTTTATCTGAAACAAAAAGGACGAACCCTCAATGTGGATGTGGTACAATCACTGGTTGTGTTAGTACATGGACCCACTAGGTTTGTTTAAAAGACCCCTCACACACCAACCTGGTTGGTGTCATGCTTCATCATTGGGGTCCCAACCGGGTGGCCGAATGCCGCCCGGTTGTGCTACAACGCCTGATTACAGCGGAGCTGGTTGGTGTATATGTGAGATGTGATGTAAATTAAAAATATCTCTGAGAATCCTTGCCTGTAAACTTTTATTAGTGGCGGCTCAGGATATGGTTAAAAATGAGTGTGGTGCAACTAGAATTGTTATCCCTAGTTGACTAAGTGTGTGGTCAACATGTTTCAGCCCACAATGGGAAGTACGAGGGGTTTTCTTCAGGACCGTGTGGTGAAAAAGTGAGTGGCAAAGTGAGTAGTGCCACGTGAAAAGAGTAAAATGGTACCTACACACGCGCTAAGGTACTTACGGACACAAAACAAACAGAAAAAAAAACCTGTGGGAAGAAAGAGACAGCACAAGACATATATAAGCATTATTATTAAGCAACATAAAATGCAATCTTACATCGGTACTATGGGCTGGTACATGGACCGACCCTGTGATTGTACGCATGGTTTAAAGAGTCGTGAAAACATGCTGCATGCGAAGAGTGACAAGCAGCCTATGTTGATCGCACCAGTTTTATAGATGCTAAGAAGCTGTGAAGCTCCCAGTGAGATCGAGTCGCTACATTTGTTCAGGGTGGTGAACTAGACATAAATAGTCAGAAGTCGGCACTCTAGAACTGTGGATGATCCAAAACCACCGTAAATGGTGGACGGTGCAGAAGAAATCTACAGTGGCGGTAGTGCCTATCAAGTGTGGACACATGTAGTCATGCGGTGCGTGCAGCAGTACTAATTGACACTAGTGATCACGCAGCGCGCTGGGACTATATTAAAAACAGTTAAAAAGGAGAACTTCTGTGGGCAACGCTATACATTGAGGCATAATTACACTATGTGTGAAATTGGGCAGCCGATCGGGACTCGGGAAGGGTCACATCCGATGACCGAATCTGGAGAAAAGAGGAATATGGAGTAAGCACGGAAGCACGAGTGTGCTTAAATGCTGCTGTGGAAAAAGGAGAAAGTTACGCAACCTTACTTGGTATCGAGAAGGAACCTGACTGAGAACCTAGTGCGGTATCCCTGCATCCCGGCTGGTGAGTAACCCGGGAGGAAAGAAGCTATTTAAGCCCGTAGGCTCCATGGGGGACGTGCCGAAATGCTCGTGGAGGGAACGCTTTGCCATGCGCAGTCACTCGGCTATTACTGGGAGCCCTGGATGAGGCGGGTGCGCATGCGCAATGGTGCTGGTGTGAAATAGAAAAGAGGGCGGCCATATTGGAATGGTCCAGTAGTGGAAACGTGCTCCTTGAACTAAAAGCAGAATAACTAAGACTCTGAAGGAGAAAAAGAGCCCAAAGTAGGGAAACATGCACTAATAGTAATGCGAAGAAAAAGGCGAAAGGGTGCATGGCAAGGTGTGCCAGGGGCCCAAAGTTGGGGCCTCAAAAAGAGTTATAAAGTCATGGGTAGATGGAAACTGTTATGTGGCTATACCATCACTACAAGGACTTAGCTATAGGAAGGATGCTCAATAGAACGTGGGCAAGAATATAGTGAGACGGGGATTATGTTCTCCTGAGACTGTTCCAAGGAATGTTGTCGTTGAGGCCAGTTTTGTCACTGGACAGGCGATAGACCCATCTTTGCTCCTTCTCCAGAAGGCGGCTCTCGATATTGGGTAGGCTAGGGTCCAGTGCTTCTATTATGACCCAGCACATGTCATTGGTCGTGTGGCCCACTTCAATGAAGTGGTTTGTCATGCGGGTTGTGTTTCTTTTACAGCGTATGGTGCTGCGATGTTCGCAGATCCTGGTCTTGATCTTGCGATTAGTCATGCCAATATAGATGAGGTTACAGGGGCAGGTAATGCGGTAGATCACGTGTTCTGTGTTACAATTCGTGTGTTGTCTCAATTGCCATATTTTCCCTGGTTCCAAACTGAGGCTTTTGGTGGTTTCAGTGATGTGGCATACACTGCAGTTACCACAGGGAAAATGGCCCACCACGCCTGGGAGCCCTCAAGCGTTGAGGACAGTATGCGCTGGCCTTTGTTGTGGCTGTGGTCGGGTGGAAACTATGGCATCTTTGATTGATCGGGCTCTTTTGTTGGAAAAGAGTGGAGGTTCCCAATCAAAATTGCCTGTCTTCAATATTTTCCAATTTTTTCGAACGATTTCTGTAACTTTTTGGGAAGCAGCATTGTATGTGGTCACACATGTGAGTGGCGACTGTGTCGATTCTCGTGCTGGGGTTTCAATTAGTCCCTCACGGTTCTGATTCCTGGCCCTTTTGTTGGCTTTGTCTGTAATCCATTTTGGATAGCCCCGCTGTCGTAGTTTGTCATTTAAATCTCTGGCTTGGGCTTTGTAGTCTCTTATTTCACTGCAGTTTCTACGGAGCCGGAGATACTGACCGTAGGGGAGATTCTCTCGCAGTGATCTGGGGTGAAAACTTGTGAAGTGAAGGAGGGAATTGCGAGCAGTGGTTTTAAAATGGGTTTTGCTCTTTAGTCCTCCTCCCACTGCTTCTATGTCTAAATCAAGGAAAGTAGTCTTGTATCTATCAAAACTGTAGGTAAAACGAAGATTGGGATCACATGAGTTAAGCCACTCACAGAACGTTGTGAGTGAGATACTATCACCTTCCCAGATCAATAAGATATCATCGATATAGCGTTTGTAAAATTTGATCTGGGGAAAGCGTGACTGGTTATTGTTAAGTAGATGTTTGGTCTCGAAGTCATAGACATAGAGGCCCGCCACGCTGGGGGCGAAAACGCTCCCCATGGAAGTGCCGTACTTCTGTAGGAAGAGCCGGCCTTCAAACTCGAAGAAATTTTCTTTGAGTGCGAGTTTAGCACACTCAAGAACAAACTTTTTGGAAGTTCGATATTGCCAATTAGTGTTGTTGATTGCAGATTGCAATACCAGCAGGGTATCATCTTGCGGGAGACTGGTATATAAACTCTCCACGTCAAGACTGACCAAAAGGGAGGTATCTGGGTCATAAGACAGAGAACTGATAAGACCAAGTAGGTCTTTTGTGTCTTTGAGGTACGTGCTGGTGCATTGTACCAATGGTTGTAAAAAGTGGTCACAATAGCGTGATAATGGTTCCAGCAGGGATCCTATGCCTGATACAATAGGGCGTCCGGGTGGAGGTATTATGTTCTTGTGCGTTTTTGGCACAACGTAAAAATATGGTATTTTGCTCGATGTGGTTGTTAGAAATTTAGCCTCGCTCTTTGTGATGTGGCCTCTGGTTTCGGCATCTTCCACAAGGTTGAGGATACGCATTTTCAGGTTGTCACTGGGATCATGTGTGAGTCTTTCATAGTTCTTGGTGTCATTCAATAGTCTGTGACATTCCCGTTGGTAATCATCTTTATTTAGAATGACGGTCCCACCACCCTTGTCAGCTGGTTTAATTACAATATCAGTGTTTGTCTTCAATGATTGAAGGGCTTGGCGTTCAGTTGTACTTGTGTTCTGGAAAACATTTGTGTCCTTCAGTGCTTCGATCTCTTTGAAAACAGTTTGCTCAAAGACAAGTATCTCTGGTGGTATAGTACTGGGTGGAGGGATGAAGCTCGACTTGGCTCTGAGGGAGGTATCTCCCTGTGGTGTTGTCCCGGATGGGGGAGAATTTTCAAAGAAAGCTTTTAGCTTAAGTTTGCGAAAAACTCGGCTAATTCGCAGTGCAGCTTGAATTTATCGAGTCTGGCTGTAGGTGCATAACCTAGTCCTTTCTCTAGGACTGCCTGCTCAGCTGGTGTAAGGACATGGGTGGATAGATTGGTAACTAGGCTCATCGTGTGCTCGGGCCTGGCTGCTGGCCTTGGGTTTTGCTCCTCGTCTGGGCTCCTAGTTGTGGGTCATCTTCCCAGTGGACCTGGTTCCCTCTGCGTCTCCTTCCGCGTCCTCGTTGGCCTCTGTCTAAAAAAGGTTGCCGTTGGTTTCGGTTCATGTAGGGCGGTGGTGGTCCAAAAGGCGGATTCCAGCCATACCCAAAGTGAGGATGCATCTGAGGGTACATAGGGGGTATTGCATGTTAGGTCCTGGTAATCCTTGAGCCCATGGATGTTGCCAGCCTGTGTTGCCTCCTCTTCCTTGTTGTCGTCTGCGGTAACAACCCGTGCTAGAACTGCTACTGCCTGATGAGTCATCTTCAGAAGATGCGCCCGATGTATCTAGTTTTTTGGGGGGTTGGTAATCGGCATCCGCATATGGGTAGGTCTTGGTGTAGGAGAATTTTTTAAGGTCTTTCTGGAATTTGTTAATCTTGGATTGCGTAAGACTTTCCTTGTATTCATTTATTTCTTTATTAGTTTCGTCAAGTTTTTTCTTAAATGAAGTGAGCGTTGTTTTGAAATGAGCCTCAGTTGCTTGAATCTCGATGAGAAAGGCTTCAGAGAGACGTGTGGCTGTTTGGATAATTAAGATAATCCAATCACGTGTACATCGCCATGCTATCTGGGCCCAATCTTTTCGGAAAATGGCGTCATCTAGAAAAATACGCGGGGCATTCGTGACAATGAGTCCTCTGGGTGCTGTGTTATTTCGGAGATACTCAGTCAGGATAACGCCGTGAAGGATTGTCCTGATGCGGTTTCGCTTTTTTTCATTAAGGCTCTCCCAGTCAGCAGTCTGTGCAATGGAAGTTGCCATGTTGAAATCTGCCAGTAAGGGAGGATTATCTAGAATGTTGTTGACATCGGCCAATGTAAACCCCAGGCCCTGGTTTTCTGCCATGATATGTATGCGTGCTATTCAGATGTTATATTCAAAAAGAACGGTAAAAATGTGATGGCTCTCACAGCTGTGCGCTGCGTATACATGACTAAACAATGAGAGAGCAAGGGAAAAATGGGGTGCGTCCGTATCCCCGGTATAATGATATCTGAAACAAAAAGGACGAACCCTCAATGTGGATGTGGTACAATCACTGGTTGTGTTAGTACATGGACCCACTAGGTTTGTTTAAAAGACCCCTCACACACCAACCTGGTTGGTGTCATGCTTCATCATTGGGGTCCCAACCGGGTGGCCGAATGCCGCCCGGTTGTGCTACAACGCCTGATTACAGCGGAGCTGGTTGGTGTATATGTGAGATGTGATGTAAATTAAAAATATCTCTGAGAATCCTTGCCTGTAAACTTTTATTAGTGGCGGCTCAGGATATGGTTAAAAATGAGTGTGGTGCAACTAGAATTGTTATCCCTAGTTGACTAAGTGTGTGGTCAACATGTTTCAGCCCACAATGGGAAGTACGAGGGGTTTTCTTCAGGACCGTGTGGTGAAAAAGTGAGTGGCAAAGTGAGTAGTGCCACGTGAAAAGAGTAAAATGGTACCTACACACGCGCTAAGGTGTGTGGACTAAATGTCTCCGTACTTACGGACACAAAAAAAAAAAAAAAAAAAAACCTGTGGGAAGAAAGAGACAGCACAAGACATATATAAGCATTATTATTAAGCAACATAAAATGCAATCTTACATCGGTACTATGGGCTGGTACATGGACCGACCCTGTGATTGTACGCATGGTTTAAAGAGTCGTGAAAACATGCTGCATGCGAAGAGTGACAAGCAGCCTATGTTGATCGCACCAGTTTTATAGATGCTAAGAAGCTGTGAAGCTCCCAGTGAGATCGAGTCGCTACATTTGTTCAGGGTGGTGAACTAGACATAAATAGTCAGAAGTCGGCACTCTAGAACTGTGGATGATCCAAAACCACCGTAAATGGTGGACGCATGTGCAGAAGAAATCTACAGTGGCGGTAGTGCCTATCAAGTGTGGACACATGTAGTCATGCGGTGCGTGCAGCAGTACTAATTGACACTAGTGATCACGCAGCGCGCTGGGACTATATTAAAAACAGTTAAAAAGGAGAACTTCTGTGGGCAACGCTATACATTGAGGCATAATTACACTATGTGTGAAATTGGGCAGCCGATCGGGACTCGGGAAGGGTCACATCCGATGACCGAATCTGGAGAAAAGAGGAATATGGAGTAAGCACGGAAGCACGAGTGTGCTTAAATGCTGCTGTGGAAAAAGGAGAAAGTTACGCAACCTTACTTGGTATCGAGAAGGAACCTGACTGAGAACCTAGTGCGGTATCCCTGCATCCCGGCTGGTGAGTAACCCGGGAGGAAAGAAGCTATTTAAGCCCGTAGGCTCCATGGGGGACGTGCCGAAATGCTTTAAACAAGAAATTATGGTTAGTGCTGCAGAAAGAAAAATGAGGGCATGTTTTAAGTGAGATCTCAAATCCTCTTCTATTTCATTAGAAAATTCTGACATGCAGACTGAAACAATCACTTTCAATACCAGCAGCAGACTTCCAGTTAACTCCCTGGTGAGCAGTAGCTTTACTACAGTGATCTAATGAGCAACTAGAGTGCTAACATTCTGAATTTATGGCAAATGTGAGACACATCTGAATGCCTTCTTGATGGAATCAAAGTAAAAAACTGAAAGCATTTTCTACTGAGGAGACTGCAGTAAATGAGGAAATTAGGAAACTTCATAACAAAGAAGTCTTCCAAGATGGCCACCAGAGAAAAAAGAGCCCAAATGTAGCACAAATATTACCCAGATGTAGCCCACATATAGCCCAATGACAAAAGTGTGCAAAACACTTTTTATTTTTAGTTTTTTTGCAGTTTTATGTAGTGCAGACTGGTCAGGTATTGGAGCGTTGCATCTTAAAACATGACCCCCTACACTACAAAAATACCACTGCACTACCCTAAACCCTAAACACTATCCCCAGCACGACCCCCTACACTACACAAGCACCACTGCACTATCCTAAACCCTAAAACACTACCCCCAGCACGCCCCCCTACACTACCCAAACACCACTGCATTAACCTAAATCCTAAAACACTACCCCCAGCACGACCCCCTACACTACCCAAACAACACTGCACTACCCTAAAACATGACCCCCTACACTACACAAACACCACTGCACTACCCTAAACCCTAAAACACTACCCCCAGCATGACCCCCTACACTACACAAGCACCACTGCACTACCCTAAACCCCAAAACACTACCCCCAGCACGACCCCCTACACTACACAAACACCACTGCACTACCCTAAACCCTAAAACACTACCCCAGCACGATCCCCTACACTACCCAAACACCACTGCACTAACCTAAATCCTAAAACAATACCCCCAGCACGACCCCCTACACTACTCAAACACCACTGCACTACCCTAAAACAAGACCCCCTACACTACACAAACACCACTGCACTACCCTAAACCCTAAAACACTACCCCCAGCACGACCCCCTACACTACACAAGCACCACTGCACTACTCTAAACCCTAAAACACTACCCCGAGCACGACCCCCTACACTGCCCGAACACCACTGCACTGCCCTAAACCTTGAAACACCAGCTCCTGCACGACCCCCTACACTGTTCGAACACCACTGCACTGCCCTAAACCCTGAAACACCACCCCCAGCACGACCCCCTACACTGCCCAAACACAACTGCACTGCCCTAAACCCTGAAACACTACCCCCAGCAAGATCCCCTACACTGCCCGAACACCACTCCACTGCCCTAAACCCTGAAACATCACCCCCAGCAAGACCCCTACACTGCCCGAACACCACTGCCCTAAACCCTGAAACACCACCCCCAGCATGACCCCCTACACTGCCCGAACACCTCTGCACTGCCCTAAACCCTGAAACACCACCCCCAGCACGACCCCCTACACTGCCCGAACACCACTGCTCTACCCAAAACCCTAAAACACCAGCCCCAGCCCGACCCCCTACACTGCCCGAACACCACTGCACTGCCCTAAACCCTGAAACACCAGCCCCAGCACGACCCCCTACACTGCCCGAACACCACTGCACTGCCCTAAACCCAGAAACACCACCCCCAGCATGACCCCCTACACTGCCTGAGCACCACTGCACTGCCCTAAACCCTGAAACACCAGCCCCAGCACGACCCCTACACTGCCCGAACACCACTGCACTGCCCTAAACCCTGAAACACCAGCCCCAGCACGACCACCTACACTGCACGAACACCACTGCACTGCCCTAAACCCTGAAACACCAGCCCCAGCATGACCCCCTACACTGCCCGAACACCACTGCACTGCCCTAAACCGTGAAACACCAGCCCCAGCACGACCCCCTACACTGCCCGAACACCACTGCACTGCCCTAAACCCTGAAACACCAGCCCCAGCACATCCCCCTACACTGCCCGAACACCACTGCACTGCCCTAAACCCTGAAACACCACCCCGTGCACGACCCCCTACACTGCCCGAACACCACTGCACTGCCCTAAACCCTGAAACACCACCCCCAGCACGACACCCTACACTGCCCAAACACCACTGCACTGCCCTAAACCCTGAAACACCACCCCCTGCACGACCCCCTACACTGCCCGAACACTACTGCACTGCCCTAAACCCTGAAACAACATCCCCAGCACGACCCCCTACACTGCACGAACACCACTGCACTGCCCTAAACCCTGAAACACTACCCCCAGCAAGACCCCCTACACTGCCCGAACACCACTGCACTGCCCTACACCCTGAAACATCACCCCCAGCAAGACCCCCTACACTACCAAAACACCACTGCCCTAAACCCTGAAACACCATCCCCAGCACGACCCCCTACACTGCACGAACACCACTGCACTGCCCTAAAACCTGAAACACTACCCCCAGCAAGACCCCCTACACTGCCCGAACACCACTGCACTGCCCTAAACCCTGAAACATCACCCCCAGCAAGACCCCCTACACTGCCCGAACACCACTGCACTGCCCTAAACCCTGAAACACCAGACCCAGCATGACCACCTACACTGCACGAACACCACTGCACTGCCCTAAACCCTGAAACACCAGCCCCAGCATGACCCCCTACACTGCCCGAACACCACTGCACTGCCCTAAACCGTGAAACACCAGCCCCAGCACGACCCCCTACACTGCCCGAACACCACTGCACTGCCCTAAACCCTGAAACACCAGCCCCAGCACAACCCCCTACACTGCACAAACACCACTGCACTGCCCTAAACCCTGAAACACCACCCCGTGCACGACCCCCTACACTGCCCAAACACCACTGCACTGCCCTAAACCCTGAAACACCACCCCCAGCACGACACCCTACACTGCCCAAACACCACTGCACTGCCCTAAGCCCTGAAACACCACCCCTGCACGACCCCCAACACTGCCCGAACACTACTGCACTGCCCTAAACCCTGAAACACCATCCCCAGCACGACCCCCTACACTGCACGAACACCACTGCACTGCCCTAAACCCTGAAACACTACCCCCAGCAAGACCCCCTACACTGCCCGAACACCACTGCACTGCCCTAAACCCTGAAACATCACCCCCAGCAAGACCCCCTACATTGCCCGAACACCACTGCCCTAAACCCTGAAACACCACCCCCAGCAAGACCCCCTACATTGCCCGAACACCAATGCACTGCCCTAAACCCTGAAACACCACCCCCAGCACGACCCCCTACACTGCCCGAACACCACTGCACTGCCCTAAACCCTGAAACACCAGCCCCAGCACGACCCCCTACACTGCCCGAACACCACTGCACTGCCCTAAAACCTGAAACACAACCCCCAGCACGACCCCCTACACTACCTGAGGGGAGAGGTGTGGCGCCGCGGCCAGGGCGACTGACGCTGGACGCTGGGGATCACGGTTCGGTCCCTGGCTCCGGCGGCAGGGGTCTGCCCAGCACCATGCGACTCTGGGCAATAGCTCGCTTAATCTTCCCAACGGACCCCAGCGCCGAGATACCCCTTCGGGGGTGATTCGTGCGCTATACAAGTACTGGATTTACTATTTATTTATTTACCCGAACACCACTGCACTGCCCTTAACCCTCAAACACCAGCCCCAGCACGACCCCCTACACTGCCCGAACACCACTGCACTGCCCTAAACCCTAAAACACTCCCCCCAGCATGACCCCCTACACTACCCGAACACCACTGCACTGCCCTAAACCCTGAAACACCATCCCCAGCACGACCACCTACACTGCCCGAACACCACTGCACTGCCCAAAACCCTGAAACACCACCCCGTGCACGACCCCCTACACTGCCCGAACACCACTGCACTGCCCTAAACCCTGAAACACCACCCCCAGCACGACCCCCTATATTGCCCGCACACCACTGCTCTGCCCAAAACCCTGAAACACCAGCCCCAGCACGACCCCCTACACTGCCCGAACACCACTGCACTGCCCTAAACCCTGAAACACCACCCCCAGCATGACCCCCTACACTGCCCGAACTCCACTGTACTGCCCTAAACCCTGAAACACCACCCCCAGCACAACCGCCTACACTGCCCGAACACCACTGTACTGACGCTGAAACACCAGCCCCAGCAAGACCCCCTACACTGCGCAAACACCATTGCACTGCCCTAAACCCTGAAACACCACCCCCAGCAAGACCCCCTACACTGCCCGAACACCACTGCACTTAACCCTGAAACACCACCCCCAGCAAGACCACCTACACTGCCCGAACACCACTGCACTGTCCTAAACCCTGAAACACCACCCCCAGCACGACACCCTACACTGCCCGAACACCACTGCACTGCCCTAAACCCTGAAACACTACCCCCAGCATGACCCCTACACTGCCCAAACCCCACTGCACTGCCCTAAACCCTGAAACACCACCCCCCTGCACGACCCCCTACACTGCCCGAACACCACTGCACTGCCCTAAACCCTAAAACACTACCCCCAGCATGACCCCATACACTGCCCGAACACCAATGCACTGCCCTAAACCCTGACTCACCACCCCCCTGCATGACCCCCTACACTGCCCGAACACCACTGCACTTCCCTAAACCCTGAAACACCAAACCCAGCACGACCCCCTACACTGCCTGAACACCACTGCACTGCCCTAAACCCTGAAACACCACCCCCAGCACGACCCCCTACACTGCCCGAACACCACTGCACTGCCCTAAACCCTGAAACACCAGCCCCAGCACGACCCCCTACACTGCCCGAACACCACTGCACTGCCCTAAACCCTGAAACACAACCCCCAGCACGACCCCCTACACTACATGAGGGGAGAGGTGTGGCGCCGCGGCCAGGGCGACTGACGCTGGACGCTGGGGATCACGGTTCGATCCCTGGCTCTGGCGGCAGGGGTCTGCCCAGCACCATGCGACTCTGGGCAATAGCTCGCTTAATCTTCCCAACGGCCCCCAGCACCGAGATACCCCTTCGGGGGTGATTCGTGCGCTATACAAGTACTGGATTTACTATTTATTTATTTACCCAAACACCACTGCACTACCCTAAACCCTAAAATACTCCCCCCAGCACGACCCCCTACACTACCCGAACACAACTGCACTGCCCTAAACCCTCAAACACTCCCCCCAGCACAACCCCCTACACTACCCAAACACCACTGCACTGCCCTAAACCCTAAAACACTCTCCCCAGCACGACCCCCTACACTACCCGAACACCACTGCACTGCCCTAAACCCTAAAACACTCCCCCCAGCATGACCCCCTACACTACCCGAACACCACTGCACTGCCCTAAACCCTGAAACACCAGCCCCAGCACGACCACCTACACTGCCCGAACACCACTGCACTGCCCTAAACCCTGAAACACCACCCCGTGCACGACCCCCTACACTGCCCGAACACCACTGCACTGCCCTAAACCCTGAAACACCACCCCCAGCACGACCCCCTATATTGCCCGAACACCACTGCTCTGCCCAAAACCCTGAAACACCAGCCCCAGCACGACCCCTACACTGCCCGAACACCACTGCACTGCCCTAAACCCTGAAACACCACCCCCAGCACGACCCCCTACACTGCCCGAACACCACTGTACTGCCCTAAACCCTGAAACACCACCCCCAGCACGACCGCCTACACTGCCCGAACACCACTGTACTGACGCTGAAACACCAGCCCCAGCAAGACCCCTACACTGCGCAAACACCATTGCACTGCCCTAAACCCTGAAACACCACCCCCAGCAAGACCCCTACACTGCCCGAACACCACTGCACTTAACCCTGAAACACCACCCCCAGCAAGACCACCTACACTGCCCGAACACCACTGCACTGCCCTAAACCCTGAAACACCACCCCCAGCACGACACCCTACACTTCCCGAACACCACTGCACTGCCCTAAACCCTGAAACACTACCCCCAGCATGACCCCTACACTGCCCAAACCCCACTGCACTGCCCTAAACCCTGAAACACCACCCCCCTGCATGACCCCCTACACTGCCCTAACACCACTGCACTGCCCTAAACCCTAAAACACTACCCCCAGCATGACCCCATACACTGCCCGAACACCAATGCACTGCCCTAAACCCTGACTCACCACCCCCCTGCATGACCTCCTACACTGCCCGAACACCACTGCCCTAAACCCTGAAACACCACACCCAGCACGACCCCCTACACTGCCCGAACACCACTGCACTGCCCTAAACCCTGAAACACCAGCCCCAGCACGACCCCCTACACTGCCCGAACACCACTGCACTGCCCTAAACCCTGAAACACCAGCCCCAGCACGACCCCCTACACTGCCCGAACACCACTGCACTGCCCTAAACCCTGAAACACAACCCCCAGCACGACCCCCTACACTACATGAGGGGAGAGGTGTGGCGCCGCGGCCAGGGCGACTGACGCTGGACGCTGGGGATCACGGTTCGATCCCTGGCTCCGGCGGCAGGGGTCTGCCCAGCACCATGCGACTCTGGGCAATAGCTCGCTTAATCTTCCCAACGGCCCCCAGCGCCGAGATACCCCTTCGGGGGTGATTTGTGCGCTATACAAGTACTGGATTTACTATTTATTTATTTACCCAAACACCACTGCACTACCCTAAACCCTAAAATACTCCCCCCAGCACGACCCCCTACACTACCCGAACACAACTGCACTGCCCTAAACCCTCAAACACTCCCCCCAGCACGACCCCCTACACTACCCGAACACCACTGCACTGCCCTAAACCCTAAAACACTCTCCCCAGCACGACTGCTTACACTACCTGAACACCACTGCACTGCCCTAAACCCTGAAACACCAGCCCCAGCACGACCACCTACACTGCCCGAACACCACTGCACTGCCCTAATCCCTGAAACACCACCCCGTGCACGACCCCCTACACTGCCCGAACACCACTGCACTGCCCTAAACCCTGAAACACCACCCCCAGCACGACCCCCTATATTGCCCGAACACCACTGCACTGCTCTAAACCCTGAAACACCACCCCCTGCGTGACCCCCTACACTGCCCAAACACTACTGCACTGCCCCAAACCCTGAAACACCACCCCCAGCACGACCCCCTACACTGCCCGAACACCACTGCCCTAAACCCTGAAACACCACCCCCAGCAAGACCCCCTACACTGCCCGAACACCACTGCACTAAACCCTGAAACATCACCCCCAGCAAGACCCCTACACTGCCCAAACACCACTGCACTGCCCTAAACCTTGAAACACCAGCCCCAGCACGACCCCCTACACTGCCCGAACACCACTGCACTGCCCTAAACCCTGAAACACAACCCCCAGCACGACCCCCTACACTACCCGAACACCACTGCACTACCCTAAACCCTAAAATACTCCCCCCAGCACGACCCCCTACACTACCC
The DNA here is from genome assembly GCA_963921515.1 of Calotriton arnoldi. Taxonomy (NCBI): domain Eukaryota; kingdom Metazoa; phylum Chordata; class Amphibia; order Caudata; family Salamandridae; genus Calotriton; species Calotriton arnoldi. The sequence goes on from CAWUFW010002580.1 coordinate 70,445, forward strand.
GAACACAACTGCACTGCCCTAAACCCTCAAACTCTCCACCCAGCACGACCCCCTACACTACCCGAACACCACTGCACTGCCCTAAACCCTAAAACACTCCCCCAGCACGACCCCCTACACTACCCGAACACCACTGCACTGCCCTAAACCCTGAAACACTACCCCCCGCATGACCCCCTACACTACCCGAACACCACTGCCCTAAACCCTGAAACACCACCCCCAGCAAGACCCCCTACACTGCCCGAACACCACTGCACTGCCCTAAACCCTGAAACACCACCCCCAGCATGACCCCCTACACTGCCCAAACACCACTGCACTACCCTAAACCCTAAAACACGACCTCCTACACCACACAAACACCACTGCATTACCCTAAACCCTAAAACACTAACCCCAGCATGACCCCCTACACTACACAAACACCACTGCACTACCCTAAAACACTACCCCCTACACTACACAAACACCACTGCACTACCCTAAACCCTAAAAACTACCCCCAGCACGAACCCCTACACTACCCAAACACCACTGCACTACCCTAAACCCTAAAACAATACCCCCAGCAGTACCCCTATACTACCCAAACACCATTGCACTACCCTAAACCCTAAAACACTACCCACAGCAGTACCCCCTACACTACCCAAACACCACTGCACTATCCTAAACCCTAAACCACTACCCCCAGCATGACCCCCTACACTACCCAAACACCACTGCACTACCCTAAATCCTAAAACACTACCCCCAGCACAACCCCCTACACTACCCAAACACCACTGCACTACCCTAAACCCTAAAACACTCCTCGAGCACGACTCCCCACACTATCCAAACACCACCGCACTACCCTAAACCCTAAATCTACCCCCAGCATGACCCCCTACACTACACAAACACCACTGCACTACCCTAAACCCTAAAACACTACCCCAGCACGACCCCCTTCACTACCTAAACACAACTGCACAATTTGTTACAGGCGTTGCAACGCAGGCCTGTGGTGCTTACTGGAAGTACCTGGTGGGCTAGTTGGGCCCCAGGGACCCTCAGGATTCAAGGTGACCTAATCCCCCAACTTAAAACGCGCCACGGGGCGCTGTTTGCACAGTGGTGAAGGGAGGGGCGGGCCTCAGGTGACATGTGCGCAAACACGCCCTGTGGTGCGTTTAAGTTGGGGAATTAATTCCCCTTGAATCCTGAGGGACCCTGGGGGCCAACTAGCCCACCAGGTACCTTCAGTAAGCACAACAGAGTTGCGTTGCAGAGAGGTGAAAAAGGTGCGTGGCCTCGGAACGCCTCTCTGCAACTCAGATCTGTGGTCCTAACTGTAGGTACCTGGGGGGCTAGTTGGGCCCCAGGGACCCTCAGGATTCAAGGGGACTTAATCCGCAACCTAAAATGCGCCACGGGGCGCGTTTGCACACATGTCACCTCAGGCCCCCCTCCCTTCACCACTGTGCAAACGCGGCCTGTAGCGTGTTTTAAGAGGTAGTTTTAATCCCCCTGCCCTATTATGTACTAGGGACTTACAGAGGAGGTCATGCTAATCACAGGGATACCCCAACGCATAGTGTTCCCTAGTGTATGTAGGTGTTTTCACTGTATTCTAAGTGTCTTTTAGCATAGCACTGACTCTGGTTAGTCAGAGTCAGTTACCACCAGTACCCGTCTGAAAAAGTTGTGGGCACAGGATGATTTTGCAACAAGGCCTCTTTCTGCTCCTCTGTTGATTCTTTCTGCACATCTTTTGCTTCTTCCTGCACTTTTCTTCGTCTTTGTGGACTTCTGTTGCTTCTTTCTGCATTTCTTTTGCTTCTTTCTGTGCGTTTTTTCTTCTTTCTTCATATGTCCTACCTCTGTAGGCATAGTTAGAAACTAGCATTTAAAAAACCTTTGAAATTCACTTAAAAATCATAGGTTTCAGGCACGTTATAGTTAGAAATTAGCATTTAAAAAACCTTTGAAATTCACTGAAAAAACCATAGGTTTCAGACACGTTATAGTTAGAAATTAGCATTTAAAAAACCTTTGAAATTCACTGAAAAAACCATAGGTTTTAGGGACAGTTATAGTTAGTTGGACATTTCACTCGTACAAAACCATAGAAATTCCCCGTTATAGTTAGTTCAGCTAACTATAACTCGCGCCCCGCAATGCACTGCTGATGACGTCACATATTACATCACTCATGACATGGTCAGTGACATCACTGATGACATCTCAAATGACATCACTGATGACATCACTGATGACATCATCCATGTGATAATTTCATGCATCTTCTCACACCCTAATATAACTTTTGATACACCCACTCTAAATTACAGACTGCCATTCTCAAAACCATGCACACTCCAATACCAATAACTACATACCCACTCACTGATTCTTAGGTCTACACACACACATCTACTCACTCACCCGTACAGTCACTCATACTTACAGTCACTCAGTACAGGACTATCATATGCACTCATACACCTATATAAACACTCACACACCGCCACTCATCCATAGAGGTACTCACACACCTAGTCAGTCATGCAAAAATTAATCACACACCCATTTACTCACCTATACAGTTATACACACACCAGCTCACTTACTCATACAAATACTAGCACATTCTTACGCTCTTATACAATAACTGATACAAGCACACACGCATCCATACAGCCACTCTCACAATCACACACTCTCACTTATAGCCATTTAAATACTCTAACACACATATATACTGCCTTTTACATATGTAGTTACTCGCACATGTACCACTGAGATATACATTCACTCACTAACACACCCATACACACACTCATCCACCCAAGCAGTCCATCACAGATGCACTCTTGAAACCATGCACCCAGTGAATCACCCACTCACACATCTATGTACAGAGTCACACACACCCCACCCACACAAACACTCAGGCAGCCATACAGATACTCAGAGAACCAATCAATAACCCATATAGACGCTCATGTAGCTATTCGCAAATCTATGCATCCACTTACACACCAACAAACAGACGGATACAGACATTCACACAGTTTAGTCACTAACCCATGCATTCAGTAAGATACGTTTAATCACCCACTTGTAGAGTCAGTCACGCACGTACTAAATCATCCATTCAGACACTTATACACCCACTCATTCTTCAATATGCCTTTCCCTATATATATTAAACATATTTAAACTTTACAGAAACACACAGTCACTGGATGATGTCATCAGTGATGTCATTTGAGATGTCATCAGTGATGTCATCAGTGATGTCACTGACCATGTCATGAGTGATGTAATATTTGACGTCATCAGCAGTGCATTGTGGGGCGCGAGTTATAGTTAGCTGAACTAACTATAACAGGGGAATTTCTATGGTTTTGTACGAGTGAAATGTCCAACTAACTATAACTGTCCCTAAAACCTATGGTTTTTTCAGTGAATATATATATATATCTCACCCCATGTGGCTCACCTTTGCTGGGTCATTACGGCGCCCTGCGACGGGGCGTGGCCCCTCGGCCGAGCCCAGCCGAAATCCATACACCACTCTTCTCCCGTCAGAAAAAGAAATGGGCTGCACTCCAAGGGAGTTTGTAAGTTCTTTTTACTTCATCAAAAGTTTTCAACAATTACAAAAACAATCCATGGAAACACAGGACCAACGCGTTTTGGTCTCGCTGAGACCTTGATCACGGTAACACCCCCTTGTATCCCAAACCATATGTACATTATCAGTAATTACATAATTTCCTGTTGGCACAAGTTGGGCATTATGGGAGTTGTAGTTTCCACACAATTGAGTCATAAAACTGGTTTAAATTAAAATTGACATAAAATAAAACAAAAATCAAAATAAAACGAGTGCGGCCCATTTCTTTTTCTGACGGGAGGAGAGTGGTATATATATATATTCCCCACGATTAGGGCAAAGGAAAAAAGATTCCCCAAATAAGAGAAGCTAGGGTACATCTGTCCCCTAAAAAAAGATTCCCGACTGTTCAAGGAATCACCACTAAAACACATGCAAAACAACTTCCCCACACAGTCTAAAAAACATAACAAGTTTTGCCACGAATGGCATACACACACTAAGGCACATGCGTTTCCCTGGCCAAAGGAGGGAACTTTCGACACTAATGCAATCAAACTCATAAGAACACACATACAGACCAAATACGCAGGACAGAAGAAGGAAAGGAGAGAGGCACTGCTAGAGCTGTAGGCCATCTTCAAGGAGGGCCAGACCGATAATCCTATCTCACAGACAATAAGAAAGGCTTCCACACCTCCCCAGTCATATACAGGTTTGGAGGGGCCTTCCCTGATGCCTGCTCTCCCCTCATTAGGATACACCAACCCACCAGTTGAAGGAACCAAATGGTCGCCTACCGAACAATGAACTGTTAGGTCCAGGCATGAGAGCCCTAACAGGCCCACAGGCCCAGGCAATCCCAGTACTGCCCCAGTCCAGTGCACAGGCTCCCCAATGTTCGACCCCCCTCCCTCTCCGTGTCATTCAGCCCATCGTGCCCCAGCGGCGCAAAGAACATGCAGTCCCACTAGTGTGAGCACACTCGACTGACAGGGATATCCATAGCGGTCCTGGATGGTGATACAACTAGCAGGAGTGAGGAAAAGGGCCCCAGTCCCCTGGGAGCCGAGGGCAAAAATGAGGCTATAGGGTTAGCCCAGCTAACCAACTGGGAAAAGCGGGAATCGATGCCCAGAGCAGAATTGATGTATGTGATGCAATCCCCATGCCCGAAGCCCCTTTTCTGCTGCTGAATATGGTACACAAACGTGTAGCCATCACAGAAAATACTGCACGTAGAGTAGCTGGAAAACCACCACACAAAGATGCCCCCACCGACCACATGGGGAGGAAATCTGAGCGCGAGATGAGCAGACAGTAACACGCAACCCCCACTCAGTGACCCACTAGGAAGGCTCCCAAACAAGAGCCAGCCCAGAGAGACACCGCTAAGTTGGTCCAACGCAAATTGAAAAAGACTGCCGTTGAGGGGGCCACGCTAGCGGTGAGTGTTCAAATGGCACCAGTCTTTAAGGGAACTCCACCACAAAACCCCAGAGGATTTTAACATAACTGTAACAACAGAGGCCAGGGAGGTTGGCAGCAAACAGGCCCTAGAGAATGTTACTATAGCCTCAGAAAAGGCCACACGGCATACAGAGGCCAGCTAAAAGCATACCACGAACAGAGGTTGATGAGCCAGGGTTAGTCACCACAAAATCTCCACCAACAAAACCAGGTCCAGGGAGACACAAATGCACCCTACACTCAACCGCAGGGAGGTCATTCAGCCACCGCACCACTGAAACAGGGATCATGTTATGTTATGTTATGCTATGTTATGTTATTTTATGTTGTGCTATATTAGAGAATCTTATAAAGCGCTTATATACCGAAAAGGGCATCTTGGCGCTAGCTAAGTAAACAGAAGCTGGAGAGAAGCCAAGAAAGAAAGTTTAAACAGGAAGAGAAGAGTAATGTTTTTAATTCCTTCCTGAAGGCCAACAGATTGGGCAAGGTTTTAATGAGTAATGGAAGAGCATTCCATGCTCTAAATGCACCGAGCACAAAACCATGGCCTCCCCAATTTGCATATCGGAATCTGGGAATAACCAGCAAATTGGCTGAAGCAGAGCAAAAGGACTTACTAGGAGTGTAATCAATGAAACTTCTTCTCAGAAAGTCAGGGACTGTCTCATGTAGTGCATTAAACAGGGTGTACAAAGCCTTAAATGTAATCCACTGTCTGACTGGGAGCCAAGGGAGTGTAGACATATGTTTGGCAACAGACTCATGTCTTGAAATTTTATACAGTACCTGAGCAGCAGCATTCTGAACAGATTGGAATTTATTAAGGACCTAATGAGGGGCATTAAGAAACAGCCCATTGCAATAATCAATCTTTGCAAGGATCAGAGAGGTGACAATTGTTTTTTGAAAAAGACCAGGTATAAATTAAAGATTTTTCTTAATCATTTTTAATACAAAGAAAGCAGCTGATGATGCAGCATTGTCTTTGTCCATGTTCGAGAGTTTGATGTTTATAAGAACTCCCAGGTTCTTAACACATCTAACTGGTGAAGGCAAAGAGTCAAACTCAGAAGGACACCTCAGTCTTCAATGAGTTCAGTTTGAGGCAGTTTGTTGCCATCCAATGGCCCACAGCTCTCATGTAGTTGGACAAATGTGAGGCAACAGCAACAACAGACAAGGAACCCAGCCCAACAGGGACCGGAGCCACAACCTCGGCAGGGAGGATAACTGTCTGGGGAGGTAATGCCTTCACACAAATTCAGAAGTCAAATGTGCAGTAAGTTAAAAATCTCCAATATATACCACCCATTTCACCCAAACCTGAAAATGCTCTGTACAAAAAATCAAAAAGAAGGACCAATGGGACAATATTAGGAATTCAAGCCTTTTCTTGTGTTCAGTAATTCAGGGCTGCTGTATGTACTTTGTAGATTAGGTATCCTCACTAGAATTCGCCATTCAGGGTGCCTGCAGGAGCCTATGCCCCATTCTACTGCTGATCCGCTGGGCAGGGCTGGCTGGCCGCACACAAAGGGGAAGACAGTCTGATGAGGAGGGCAGCGCTGCTCCCCGACAAGTCCTTAAAAGCAGGTACTCAGTTCTCCGTAGCTAAGTCCAATTGGGACGGGGTCCAATTACTAAATCAAAAAGTCCCCATTCTCGTCCATCCAGCCAGGGACCAAAGTTCTTGATGGCTTGTAGGCCCAACAGCACCCCCAAAAAAACAGAAGCCTCCAGCCAAATGAAGGCCTCCTTTGAGTTCCAAAACAAAGTTGTCCTCCAGTGTCGAGAGCCCAGTTTCTTGATAGGCTTTGGATAGTGAAGACCCCATAACCTTTCTCACACAAGATCCGACAGGTTGGGAAGTGCTGCATGGTTTCAAGTCAGTTGGGAGGGGGAGGTCCGCCTGAATAACCAACTGTTCCAGGCCATCACCTTCATTAGGGGAATTTCGATGAGATCTTGACCTTAAAACCCGGATTCTCCATGCAGCAATATTTTTCTTCCTTTAACTCAAATTTTCCAACTATCCAAAATTGTTCGCCTAGTTATGTCCCTCCAAATAAATGACAGAAGTCTACCACCTTTTAGAAGCCCCTAGCCACATCTATGAACCGCAGATTGAAATACCCAGGAAGAGACATGGTACAAAAGAGAGAAGGGCTCCGGAAAGATGGGGGCTGCAAAATCCATCACAGCTCCAAACGAGAGTAGCACACAGAATGTGCTAACCCCCGTATCAGGCCTAACAATCAGCCAATACAGCAGGCCTTACATACATCATCTGGGGAAAGCAGTAATCCCAACCTCGGACTCCGTAAAATGACATAAGCACGGGTACCTAGAGGCCACGGAACAGCTTTCCGACCACCTCAATTGTTTCATGACAAATGAGATAGCAGATCACGTGAGCCCTAGGGAAGCGATCAACATACCAACAAAAAGAAGCCCAACCTAGCCCAAATAGAAGTTTCTAGAGAAAGGGTGTAGTCAAGACACCTGGAGACACCAAGGACGGTCACGGTGCACGCCACATGCCAGGGACTAGAGGGGTACACAGGTGACCTCAGGGCAATTTGCAACCACCAACAGCACTCAAACAGTGACATGCTGCCTCATTACATATCGTCCCGCACACGTGTAGGTCAACAAACACCGCCCGTACTGATAGCAGCACCATGCACAAACCCGGAGAGAAGGGCTGGCGGCACTGATTGAACCCTAGCTAAAATTTATACCATCCTAATAGTCATGAGATCACCCTGTTAAAATCTTTCACCAGTCTAAGTCCCAGCTAGGTACGGAGAGGGGGAGGCCTAACAACTTATAAATTACTAATGTATTCCCATTCTTTAACATAAGCCATCAAAAATAGATACCCCGACTGGGGCCACCTTCCATTGCCTGACTAAAATTGCATGAATGGAGTGTGGAGAACACACCTTCGAAGGAAGGCACAGGAACCCCGAAGGAAAATGATTGACGACGGCACATGCAATAAGACACCGTTTTCTGACCTAGCCAAAAACATGGGTGTTATTCAACAGGTCGGCAATCGAACATCCAAGTGCACCACCTTTTCAGAGGCCACTTCAACACCCCAATGAGATCAACAGTGTGCAAATTGACAAACTATGAAGTGTAACATGAACTTTTTGCTCTGAACCTTTTAAGCAAATATGTTATGTTCAGTTGACACTTTATTCGCAATGTTTTCCCTTCCATAAAAGTACATGCATGTGACAATCAACATTTCATTCAGTTAAAAGCATGAATAAAATATTATCAAGAAAGAGTTATAAATAACAGCAAGTTCTTAAAAATAAAGTGACACGTGCTTTCACAAAGTCTTGTCATTGACCTGCTTAGATACATGTTTCATTGTCAGATTATATATCAGATAAAATGTATCTATGCAGAACACTATGTATTAAAAAGAGCGAGGAATGAAAATACAAAGTAGCAGCAAAATGTTAAAATAATAAAGTGCCACTTGCCCTCACAGCATGTCTTAAAAATGAGCCTGCATGTAAACATGTTTCACTATCAGACAGTTGGATAACAGATGAAAACATTGCTCCACTCTGCCTAATATAACGGTATCTCCTTCTAAAAAGTGGAATCAAAAATAACCTTGAATACATTTCATAAAATTTACCAAAGAGTAAAAAATGTATCATAGTGTAGCCTCAAACAAGGTGATGGAATGCACACCTTCCTTAGCAAACTGTTTCCCGAATTATCCAAGATAATGATCAAAGTACGCGTGCTAACTAGCTGTGCGTTGCCCAATAGGCACAAAATGATAAACCTGCTGTGTGGAGCGACATTTCGCCCCAAACCAGTCGCACAGCAATGCTGCTTTTTCATAGTAAACTTGTCCATTTTCCTCCGTTGAATCCATTGTAAATTCTATATTAAACACTTTTGGTTATGCTTCTTAATCCCACATGTAAAGTATCATGCTTATTTTCAAAAGCTTCTAATGCTCAAGATGTGCCCTCCGGACCTCGTTCAAGAACACGACGAAATCACATGATTAGTCCAAGGCAGAATTCTTTATTTTTACGACCCAATGCATTTCGGGCTAACATAAGCCCTTCGTCAGGGGTATCTGCAAATTACAAATTTAAAAAACACCATTATAGCACCGTTCTTGTATATCACATGTAAAATCAATCATGCTTCCCATACTTCATTCATGATACAATGCTTAACCGAACCCCTTGCCTTTCAGTGCAAATTTAAAACTAATCAGAAACAATAATCAATCAACCCCAATACCAACCTAATCTATTACCACCCCAAAACTATACCATGATGAATTAACCATTCCGTATCCCTGCCTACTACCGTACATCTGTCTTTGAACAAAAACCCCCCCCGTGTAAACCCCTCACCTCTTCTGTGTTTTCTCACTCTCCACTATCACGCTCTGTTATCATTCATCCTAACCACACTCTCTGTGCTCTCCCAATACAAACTCAAAACACTCACACAATCTCCTATTACCCCCTGCATCCACATTTAAATTAAATCAACACTAACACACGCGCAGCATGCTTCCACCGCCCCGACCACCACTAAACACGTACCTGCCGAAACTCCATTCCTCTTTCCACTCGTCATCCACCTCCATGAAAAAGTTTAACCCCCCCACCTAAACCATCCGTTTTAAACTGCGTGCTCAAAGCCAAGCTCCTCCCTCCTACGTGCAAAATGATTAGTCACCTAACACTCGTGCCGTTCCCTAAAGCAACACCTACCCCACATACTTCAACTCCCATAACCCACTTGGTTTACATGAATAACGTAAACAAAAATAAAAACAAACTCTTCTTGATACAAAATACCATTGCGTGAAAAAGGGACAATACACAATATTAATCACATGTGTGGTACTCAAGTATCCAGAACTTAATAGTAAATACTGTGGCATTTTCCAAACTAACAACAACAGTTTGCGCTATGGACCGAGATTTTGCGCTTTACATGTGGCATATCTACTGTTTTAATCCATTTAATCCTCGGTTTTCCTTTTGGGTGCAAACCATCGATGAGGGCAATGTCATATAATATCAAACAAGGTGATGGAATGCACACCTTCCTTAGCAAACTGTTTCCCGAATTATCCAAGATAATGATCAAAGTACGCGTGCTAACTAGCTGTGCCTTGCCCAATAGGCACAAAATGATAAACCTGCTGTGTGGAGCGACATTTCGCCCCAAACCAGTCGCACAGCAATGCTGCTTTTTCATAGTAAACTTGTCCATTTTCCTCCGTTGAATCCATTGTAAATTCTATATTAAACACTTTTGGTTATGCTTCTTAATCCCACATGTAAAGTATCATGCTTATTTTCAAAAGCTTCTAATGCTCAAGATGTGCCCTCCGGACCTCGTTCAAGAACACGACAAAATCACATGATTAGTCCAAGGCAGAATTCTTTATTTTTACGACCCAATGCATTTCGGGCTAACATAAGCCCTTCGTCAGGGGTATCTGCAAATTACAAGTTTAAAAAAACACCATTATAGCACCGTTCTTGTATATCACATGTAAAATCAATCATGCTTCCCATACTTCATTCATGATACAATGCTTAACCGAACCCCTTGCCTTTCAGTGCAAATTTAAAACTAATCAGAAACAATAATCAATCAACCCCAATACCAACCTAATCTATTACCACCCCAAAACTATACCATGATGAATTAACCATTCCGTATCCCTGCCTACTACCGTACATCTGTCTTTGAACAAAAAACCCCCTGTGTAAACCCCTCACCTCTTCTGTGTTTTCTCACTCTCCACTATCACGCTCTGTTATCATTCATCCTAACCACACTCTCTGTGCTCTCCCAATACAAACTCAAAACACTCACACAAACTCCTATTACCCCCTGCATCCACATTTAAATTAAATCAACACTAACACACGCTCAGCATGCTTCCACCGCCCCGACCACCACTAAACACGTACCTGCCGAAACTCCATTCCTCTTTCCACTCGTCATCCACCTCCATGAAAAGTTTAACCCCCCACCTAAACCATCCGTTTTAAACTGCGTGCTCAAAGCCAAGCTCCTCCCTCCTACGTGCAAAATGATTAGTCACCTAACACTCGTGCCGTTCCCTAAAGCAACACCTACCCCACATACTTCAACTCCCATAACCCACTTGGTTTACATGAATAACGTAAACGAAAATAAAATCAAACTCTTCTTGATACAAAATACCATTGCGTGAAAAAGGGACAATACACAATATTAATCACATGTGTGGTACTCAAGTATCCAGAACTTAATAGTAAATACTGTGGCATTTTCCAAACTAACAACAACAGTTTGCGCTATGGACCGAGATTTTGCGCTTTACATGTGGCATATCTACTGTTTTAATCCATTTAATCCTCGGTTTTCCTTTTGGGTGCAAACCATCGATGAGGGCAATGTCATATAATATCAAACAAGGTGATGGAATGCACACCTTCCTTAGCAAACTGTTTCCCGAATTATCCAAGATAATGATCAAAGTACGCGTGCTAACTTGAGTTTGTATTGGGAGAGCACAGAGAGTGTGGTTAGGATGAATGATAACAGAGCGTGATAGTGGAGAGTGAGAAAACACAGAAGAGGTGAGGGGTTTACACGGGGGTTTTTTGTTCAAAGACAGATGTACGGTAGTAGGCAGGGATACGGAATGGTTAATTCATCATGGTATAGTTTTGGGGTGGTAATAGATTAGTTTGGTATTGGGGTTGATTGATTATTGTTTCTGATTAGTTTTAAATTTGCACTGAAAGGCAAGGGGTTCGGTTAAGCATTGTATCATGAATGAAGTATGGGAAGCATGATTGATTTTACATGTGATATACAAGAACGGTGCTATAATGGAGTTTTTTAAACTTGTAATTTGCAGATACCCCTGACGAAGGGCTTATGTTAGCCCGAAATGCATTGGGTCGTAAAATAAAGAATTCTGCCTTGGACTAATCATGTGATTTCGTCGTGTTCTTGAACGAGGTCCGGAGGGCACATCTTGAGCATTAGAAGCTTTTGAAAATAAGCATGATACTTTACATGTGGGATTAAGAAGCATAACCAAAAGTGTTTAATATAGAATTTACAATGGATTCAACGGAGGAAAATGGACAAGTTTACTATGAAAAAGCAGCATTGCTGTGCGACTGGTTTGGGGCGAAATGTCGCTCCACACAGCAGGTTTATCATAGTGTAGCCTGACTTGTTGTTACACGGGTAGGTAATAGCAGCAAGGTTCGGTTGGTACCCTAAAGGAAAACACAGTGAATTTTTAAAGGTGCCAGCTCAAAGCCTAAATAACAGAGAGCACGCCCATCTCCTGCATGGCTGTTCTAGATAAATGGGTGAAGACGGCAAAATGCTCAAAGGCAAGTATGCAGCTATCAACGGTTTCCCTGCTGCACTTCTAAAACAAATTTCCCGCAGTAGATCATAAAAAGCTAAGGCTACTTTCTTTTTATTAAAAGTGGGACATAAAACTCTCTTTGTAAAAGCTCTCTCCATACCAATTTTTCCAAATTCCGTTTACATTTTTTAATATATACTAGCCACGGAATTTGGAGGCCATTTTCACAAGAGAGGCAGTCATTTAAGGTATGTATTGCTTTACTTCTATGTACCCTCTGTTTACTATGTGTGTTGCCGCATCCATTCATCACCAAAGAACTGCCTATTCAAATGAAGTCCACCGAAAGCTATCACCGTGCTTGCATAGGGACCTCTCCCGTATCACTTATAATTACACCGAACCCAACACTAGCATCCCACATGCACTACACAGCGCTGTCTTACACAACATCTGGTATTAGTGCGTGACCACCGTAGGCTCCAAGACATCAGCTACATCATTTTCTGTCTGTTCGCTGATACCACATGCAGTAGGCACAGACAGGCTTCACTTGTCCCAAAAGGTGGCACCCGAAAAAGGATAATCTCTTCTCCACCTACGCCTATGTAGGATTAGGGCCAAAATACAACCCAGCAACGTAGAACCTCACAGAGTAGTAGTGAATCTGACCCGATACAAGACTGATCCAACAACACTTTACTTTTTCACTGAGCCTAGCGACATTCAAACTGAGCTAGATAGTATGTGCAGGAGGAGCACCATAGGGAAGGATACTGTTTGGCCCCAAAACTTGCCAGAGAAGAGACTCTTAGGGGTAGCTAAACCAGTGCACAAACATATCTGCCCCTGCTTCCATTTGCGGTTCTAGTGTGGCCCTTAGCATATCTGGTGTAGTCTTCTTTAATAGCAAATGAAACTCAGACATGGAATTCCAGCGTAGGGCCATCCATTCCAATGATATGAAGGGAAAGTAGACTTGTAAGGAAGGGTTGAACAACAGCTTAGATACCTATGTCAGGAAATTTGGGATACCGAGGTAGGTGGCTATATGTGGCTAGAAGGAAAGGGGCAACCCTTAATTGTATGGAAAATTACACTGTATTCCTTGTGTTTCAGAGGCAAAGGAACAATTCCACTGGGCACAATTGAAAACTGTGGCACAGTCCTGCACATTCCAGACATGCAAGGGGGCACCTCCACGCTGATGAATACCTTTTGGAAGTACGGCTAGATTGCCTACACTCAGCTCATCCCTTGATGGCATGGCCTCTACTCCCTCATCACCATACACACACCGACCCTGGTCATTCTCAGAGAAGAACTGTTGCATTTGTACCAACACCCGCTAAGGAAGAAGACTTCTCTGTTGCATCAGGCTTGTGAAAAAAGATCAGCTAAGTATTTTGGCTGGGCTCAGAACAAGAACATTCCAGAAGACTTCAGATTGTTCTCTGATGCACAAGTATCCACAGGAAGGGTTCATACACTTCTTCACCTTATGAACAAAAGCAAACGCCCATTGGTTGCAGTTAACCAGGTGGGAAATGTTCAAGATTATAAACAGCACTGAGCTTTGCCTTAATTCGATCAAGGAAGAACTGGGAGCCATCCGCCTTATGGTGATGCAACATTGATATGTGTTGGACTTAATGACCCCAATGGAGGGAGGGGTGTGTGCCAAGATCGGTGCATCCTGTTGCACGTTTATTCCAGGAAATGACATGGACAAAAGGAATCTAACTCTTGCCATCCAAGCACTGCACCGCGTACAAACAGACATGTGTGAAGAGGAAGGTGCCCCTGAGCAGGAATGGTTTTAGAGCTGGTTTTTGTGGATCCCCCGGTGGCTGTCCAGACGGAGCTCATCATTGCTGCCCATTTTCTTATTGCAATTTTTTCTGTGTGTTTTCCTGCAATTGGGGGATTTCTGCTGTAAAAACGCAGTCCTTAAATTGGGTAGAATACAAGTTACTAGGAAAACAGCAATACTCAAAACTGAACAATAAGTCCCCAATAATGCGACTGTCATGAAGTATGGGTTAGATAATGTAGTTGAAAATTCAACTAGAGGGGGGAATGTTAATATTGAAAAAATCAATGGCAATGTTTATAATGATACATTCTTATGTAAGAATGGAATCACACCTCTATGACTGAATTCTTCCATCATGAACTCTCCATCAACCCGTACTCAGAAATACGTGGTCAGGCAGGTCTAAGGTTACTGATTAACATGTCACTGGCGGGGTGGCACGTAGCCGGTAGACAAATGCATGAACAGGAAACTCAGGTCAATCCCTCAGATAAGCTCAGCGACACCACAATGGTTCAGGGAGATTGACCCCAATAAAGCACATATGGCTGGAGGGGTGTGTGTATTCCCAAAAATAACATAAAGTCAGATGCCACATGAAGTTAGTAACACACAGCCAATCAGGACACAGCACACACAGCACATGCAGTGCTCACGTGCCCCATATGCCGGACATCTAGAAACATTACCCACTGACCACATTGTATCAACGCAAGGTTGAGACCCATCTGCATTTGTTATCAGGGACCTTATTTATGACTCCAAAGACAAGGCCCACATTTTTTTATTAAAAAAGGATTGACAGAAACACTTTACGATACCCAAAGAAATGTATAAAACCTTGTTCACATTGATTGCACTTTGAGACAGTGCTCAGACACGCTTCTGTAACTGTGCTCCCGGGCCAAAGTGTTTAATTAAACCAACTGTTCCTTTTTGCCAAACGCCTCTTGTCTTTTTTTTTTACTAGGTTAATTCATGTTCGAGCAACAAGTCATATATTAATGGTCAATGGTTAGTACAGGTGGGTCTCGACCTCGCGTGGAAATGGTGTGGCCAGTGGTGAATGTGTTGAGATGTCCGGCATGGGGAGCATGTGATAACTACGTGTGCTAGATCCTGATTGGCTATGTGTTCTTAACTCTTGTGGCATCTGACTTTATGTTGTTTTTAGGAGAGCGCGCACCCCCTCTGGCCATGTGTGCTTTATTGGGGCAATCTACCCTGACCATTGCAATTTCGCTGCACCTATCTGTGGGATTGATAAAGAGTTTCCTGCTAGAGTGTTTGCCTGCCAGCTACGCATCCTCCCTCCTTTGACTTATCAATCAGCAATTCCTGGGCCTAGGTCTCAGGGCCTGTCTAACTGCATATTTGCGAGTCAAGGTTGATGTAGAGCGCAGAACGGGCAAATCTGTTAATAAAGACGATATTTTATTTCCATTGATGTATACCTCACTTTCCATATTAACATTCATCCCCCTCTAGTTGTTTTTTGAACTACATTACCTGACCCATGCATTTTGACAATTACTATACTTGGGGCGTGTTGTTCCTTAAGTTTGCGATTGACAACCATTTACTCCCTATTGACTTGCATTCTACCCAATTTGAGGGCTGCGTTTTTACAGTGGGTGATTCCCAATTGTATAACCCACACACCAATAGGAGAACAATGACAACTGGCAACAGGGATTTACAGAAACTGGATATCCATCGTGGGAGCCAGGAGAACCAATTCGAAAACCACTCCTGCACAGGTGCACCTCCCTCTTCACACATGCTTCTCTGTAGATTATGCAGTGCTTGGATGGCAAATGTCAATGCTCCATTGTCCATGTCGTTCCCTGGAATGAATGTGCAGCAGGCGACGCTGATCTTAGCACAGACCCCTCCCTCCATTGCGGTCATTAAGTCGAACACATAACAGTGCTGCATTAACATGATATGGATGGCTCACATTTCTTCCTTGATCGAATTGAGGCCGAGCTCAGTGCTGTTCATCATTTTGAGCATTTCCCACCAGGTGATCTGGCCAGCTGGCATTAGCTTTTGTCTGCAGGGTGAAGAGGGGTATCAACCCCACTGCACGCAGCTGTGCTTCTGTGAACAGCCTACATTCTTCTGGAATGGCTTTTAACTGAACATAGCCCAAATAGTCTGCCACCCTTCTTTTCACAAGCTTGGTGCAGCAAGGTGGTATTTTTCTTTAACAGGTGCTGGTACAAATAGCTCTTCTCCAGGAATGACCAGGGTCAGGTGTGCATGGTTACCAGGGAACACAAACCTCTCCATCCGGGATCCAGCTGAGTATAGACATGTTCAAAACAAAATACTCAGAAAGAGCCAGGGGAGATTTAAAGACCACCAGGATTTGACTCCCCAAATTCTTACATTAACCACAAAATAAACACCTGGGTCTAATAGAAAGAGAACAAGAGAAGGAGAAGAGAATTGATGTCCCCTCCGGGGACAGCGCTACCAGAGCAGGTCGAGCGGAGCAGCTTGCCCGGAGGTGAGGAGTTCCGGAGAAACACAGACCCAGACCCACAGAAGACAGGGCCCGGTCACCGGACGCCTCTCTGACTGAGACGCGGCTCCGAATTGACCTGGGCTTCACCCGCAAGTCTCTGGTGAATCCTTTGCCACACGGTCAGTAGCAGAGGCAGGCAGGAGGTGACCGCGAGCTTTTCCCTCAATTCACATTCTCTCCGAATTTACACCAAATCAAGACGAACCAAGCAAAATGCTTACATCCCCTTAAAGAAGCGGTCCCTCCGATCTTGTTTTCTGCACCTACAGTATTACATTTGGATAGTAAAAGCTTACCGGAGGTTTCCAAAATGGCGGCCGCATACCATCGCACCCGCACTTCAATACAGACATAAGCGCCCACACAACCTCCGCCGGCGCTCTGATGCTGACTTAATTATCTCTGTCAACTCACTTACTCAGTCGCGGGGTAATGTTTGGCACGTAGCTCACCAGAGTCCTATCGGCGCGGCTGCCTGATGCCAAATGATGACCCGCTAGCAACTCGCGCTGAAGTCGCTCCGTTCCACCGCTCAGAGCACAATGCCCACATTGTCAGCTGCCACGTGGGGTGCTCAATCTTGACTGTACTGCATCATCCTAGCAAGCACTATTATTCTCAGTGAAGGCTACCGGTGATCTGCCGGTTGATTACTGGATGTCTGCCTGACTGCCTGACCTCAAAATGGCGGCTGTGGAGAAGAGCGCACCTGCATCTCATCTCATCCATCCCTGAATCAACAGCCTAAAAGGATTATCACTCAAACCACAGTCTAAGAACAAGGCAAATATGTTCATTGTGGCATTGTTGCATCACTTGCTATGGCCTTAAACGGCTGTTTATCGTGTGCACTATTGTTGATGCCTGACCTTAAGATGGTGCTTACTTATCTGCAGACCTCAAGATACACAGTGTTCTGTTCACAAAATGGTGGAGGTTTGACTGCCTTGGGCTAATCTGCTCATTTCTCCAATTGTCTGCTTCACATCTCCATCATCCTCGACAGAGGCCAAATCGCACATGCTATCACAAGAGTTATCACAATTCCGGATCAAAACCCTGGACATTCATCTTCACAAGGACGCCCAGATCAGTCCTACCTTGTTGAATCAGTCCTGTTCTGTAGAACCCCCTCGTGTTCAAGCCTCCGCTATGCTCGGCATACTCTATCTCGGTACCGATGTCCCATTTGAAGCAAGACACGTAAGCCAGTGTGTCCCTCCCACTGTTCCTACAGTGCGCTTTCTGGTACCCTTTCCTTCCTGATGCCCCTACCTTTACCTGGACCCACTCCCCACTGCCTGCCCCTGTGCAGCCTACGGGTCACAGCTGATGAGCTGTACTGCACCCAGTCTATCTCCTCGCACTGCCTGCTCCCAGATTTGACCTTGCCCACCACATCTGCTTCACTGGGCCCTCCCTGGCTTTCCTGCCCATCCTCCCACTATGGCTGGATCTGACCTGATTGCTACTGGGTGCAACTCCTTCACTATTGCCTACCCTCCCAACCTTTCCAAGTCCGCTGCAAAATCCTTTAAACACTCCCTCCTGAGAAGACACCCTGAGACCCTGATCTCTGACCTGTACTTCAACGTCGACAGGGGCATCATCACCAACGATCTCATCTTCTGCTCTAGGAAAATGGCACTATGGCGCACTACCATATTTAACGTGCTTAACGTACACAATGCCAGGAACATCCCCCATGGTTCCAAACTCACGATCGTGCCATCCCATACCCTTAAAGCCGACCTTACCATTACCGCTTATAAAAACGGCATCATCTTGATCCAAGCTTCAGACTCCGATCTCAATAAATTCGCTGACTTTTTCGCCACCCTTAAGAAACTAGTTCTTAACTCCTCTACGCACCCCCTGGGCCTGTCACCCCATGACTCCCTTCTCACCGCCGGTCCACTCAACTCCAATCCCAAGAGTAAGGGCCTCCCACCTAGACCTCCTAATGCTGCTGCTTCTCCCTCTTCCACACCCTCTCTCCCTCCCTCCGGTCAGATTGGCACGAACCCCCCCATCGTGCTCCCCACTCAGCCCAAATCTAGAGACAGCCTTTCTCCTAGGGTGTTCAGAGATCTTCCCTCCTCCCCCCCAACCTCTAGCATCAGCCACTAGGTTTTCGCCTCCACCCCCCGCTAGCCAACCTCGCTCCTTGCCCTTTCGCCCACCAATTAACAACCACCTCACCCTCAGTTCACTGACCCTTCCCCGCAACATTAACGGATCCCCCTCCTCTCGGAGACTGCCTAACCCTCCTCTCTCCCGGCCTCCCGGTAACCCAACCGTAGGGAGGTCGAGCTCCCTCGCCTGGCCTCCCGCACTCGCCAATAGCCCCTGTGCTGACTCCCGGGTCCCCTGCCCGCAACCTCAACCCTTACCCTTGGACTTTGAAACCCTGAACACCAGAGCATCCATCATAGTTCAGAGAATCCAGAAATCCCTATCTGATCTGAAGAACATCCTTCTCCTCACTCAACACTCTATCGCCACCTCCAAGCACTCTCTCAACTCTGTCCCCCCCTCTCTGACCTCACCCACTCTCCAGCCCATGCCGCTGGCCAGCCGACACCTTTGCCCTCGCAAACTTCCTAATCACCTCTCGGAGGAGGAGACCCTAACCCTCCTCTCACCCTACTTGAGCCCCCCCGACGCCCCCTGTCCCCCTGACAAGGAAGTTGACTGCCTGATTCCTACTATCGCAATCAACACAACCAGGTTATCATCCCTCCGTAACAGAGGGGTAAACAGTAACAACTTAACAAAAGTTCCCTTAACTTCCCCTCCTTAAAACATTTGTTCTGATGCCCCACTCTCCGGCCTCCTTCTTAACTGCCGGTCAGCTGCGAGACACGCCTCGGACATCGCCGCCCTCATTCTTAACCACAACACCGATGTAGCTATCCTAACCGAGTCATGGCTCAATGAATCCTCATCACCACGCCTTGACCTATTGGTCCCACCCAACTATAACATCACCAGACTTGACAGACAAATTAAGAAGGGGGAGGCATTGCTTGCATCTACCGCTCAGACCTCCTCGTTACAGAACTCCACGCTGAGCCTACGGATTCTTGCGAATATCTTGCCCTCTCCATTAGTAGTACCACTTCTCAGCTATGCAAACGGCACATCTTCTACCACCACACTTTCTCAGACCTCCTCATGGAAATCATCACTGCTAAGGTCTCGCCTCACTCCAATGACATTTTCCTCGGTGACTTTAATATGCACTGGAATGACCCCAATAACTCCCAGGTCAACGCTGTCAAAGCTTTCCTTGCCGATCAATCACTCACCCAGGCTTGCACCTAGCCTACCCACACGAAAGGCGCTACTTTGGACTGGATTATCGCTAAGGCTTCGGCGGTCAAGCTGAACTCAATAGAGCCATGTGATTGGTCAGACCACCACATCATCACCTTCACTATACCTGACCACCGCCTGAAAAAACTTGGGCAACCGGTGAAACCAAAACGCTGGCTCAGAGACTCTAAGAGCCTGGACCTCGAGAAACTGACTGCCCGCTGTGAGAATGAGCTTCTCCCCCCCCCGAATCTATCTAAGGTCAACGACCTCACAGATCACTACAACTCGACTATGTCTAACATTTTGGACGATCTGGCCCGCTTAAGTTCAAAAGGTCCCAAATCAAAGACAAAAACCCTTGGTTCAGCGGACCCCTCAATGACGAAAGGAGAGCTCTCCATCTGAAAGAAAGGAACTGGAGACAGCACCCCTCAGCCTCCCATCTTAAACTCCTCCGTCAGGACAGAAAGACGTAAAACAAGAATATCCTTTTGTCCAAAAAAGAATTCTTCAATTCAGAGCTGGAAAATGCCAAGAACAGACCACGCAAACTTTTTGAAATAGTCAAACTTTAATCAAACAAACTAGCAAAATCATCAAAAGAAACCCCCAAATCCCCAATCACCTGCGATGAGTTCTCCTCCTTCTTCGCAACCAAAATCAACTCGCTGGGTAACGAACTCAAGGCCTCCTCGAACTCCCCTCCTTCTCCGTCTGGGCCCCTTCTATCCTCTCGTCCCCACCAAGTAACACCCAAAAACAATGCTCACTGGTCCAAATTCGAACTTTATGATGACCATTCCATCTCGAAAATTCTATCCTCCTTAAAATCGAATACCCACTTTAACGACTCCCTCCCCGCCAACTGCTTGGCAGCGACCACTTCACTCATCGCTCCCATCTGAACTACCATTATCAATGCTTCCCTTCTCCAAGGGACCATACCCGACTCACTGAAAACCGGGCAAGTCATCCCCATCCTAAAAAAACCCACTCTGAATCCGGAAATCCCAGATAACTTCAGACCCATCTCGAATATCCCTCTTCTCGCGAAAGTGCTGGAGAAATGTGTGCAGCTACAACTAAGCCTACACATCACCAATTTCAATCTACTCGACGAATTCCAATCTGGGTTCAGGCCTGGGCACAGCACTGAAACTACTATTCTTCACATCGTTGACAATGCTCTCCTAGCCCTTGACCAAGGCAAAACATGTCTTCTGATCCTTCTTGATCTCTCCTCGGCATTCGACACGGTCAACCACGAGAAACTCCTTGAACGCCTCGAACACAGGATGGGCTTAGGAGGTACCGTCATCAAATGGTTTGGTTCCTTCCTCCATAACCGCACACAGAGATTCCTTGTCAACAACAACCTATCTGCTCCCTCCCCGATCTCCATCGGTGTCCCGCAAGGCTCCACTCTGTCCCCTACCCTCTTCAATCTCTACCTCGAACCTTTAGCTGAAATTCTCCACTCGGCCAACATCTCCTTCCACATGTATGCCGACGATACCCAGATCTACATTAAAATCTCCTCTCTTGAGGAGATCACCCATCTAAATGATGCCCTGAAACTGACTGTCCATTGGCTTGCCAACAACCAGCTCAAACTGAATGCACAAAAAACGGAGTTTCTTCTCATCTCCCCCCCAAAAAAATCTGCTGACATCCTTGAATGGACTAACTCCATCACAGCACTAAACTGCACCCCTACCATTGTGGATTCCGCCAAGTCTCTTGGGATTATTTTGGACCGCAACCTGAATATGATGAACACATCAACGTGATGGCCAAAACTGCCAGATTCCATCTGAGCTACTTGAGAAAACTAAAACCCTTCCTTGGAATTGCCGACCTAAAAACCGCTGTGCAGGCATTAGTTATCTCCAGAATCGAATATGGCTGCTCCACACTATCTGGCCTACCTAAGACTTCGACTGCCCCCCTAAAAGCTTGCCTCAACGCAGCAGCCAGACTCTTATCCGGTTCAAAAAATTTGACCATATCTCTCCACACCTGAAGGCCTTGAACTGGCTTCCCCTTGAAGGCAGAATTCATCTCAAGATGGCCTGCATCACACACAAAGCCTTGTACACGAACTCCCCGGCATATCTCGCCCAGAAACTCGTGTTATCCGGGAGATCCAGAAACTCCAGATCCGCCAGAGACCGTGTGCTCCAGCCACCCCGCTTCCGCAAGGCAAAAACATACAATCGAGCATTCTCCGGAGCTGCACCAAGAATCTGGAACTCGCTTCCTTCCTCCATCAGAAGAATACCTTCTCTGGCGCTCTTCAAAAAAGAAGCTAAAACCTTCTTAATGAGCAAATTCCTCCAATAACGCTTCCTTGGTGTACATTCGTATGACCTACTATTTGTATCAACTCTCACTCCTTCCAATGCTACCTGCACCAGTTTTTGTACATATCTTTTTCGTCCTATTGTTATCAAATCGCCCGCTGATCTTGGAACTGTATTGACACTTGTATATATCCACGGCTTTGCCTTACTTTTGTCATTTCCCCAACCCCCATCCCTGTATTCTGCCCACGCCATCCTGTACCTGGATCTGTACCATTTATTATATATATCTTCTCCTTGTGCCCTATTGTACTCAAGTCATCGCTGATTTTGGAACTGTATTGACTCTTGTATATAGCCACTGGCTTTGTCCCACTATTGACTTTTCCCTATCCCCCATCCCTGTACTTTGCCCATGCCTTCATTTATGTAACGTACCTTTCCTTGTAAAGCGCTCTGATACCCTAACGGGTCATGTTCGCGCTATATAAAACTTCAAATAAATAAATAAATAAATGTACCTAAATCATGTGGAGTATGCCCTTTTAAAGACGAATTCCCTCACCCACCAGAGGTGGCATGCTTCATCATAGGGAACTTCCTCACACCATGATGCCTAGTCATGGTGCGGGCAACAACCCCCTGTGATGAACCCTTTATATACACCATTGATCTCTTCCTGCTCTAAGACTCTATTGATTACTGCTATTTGCTATATAGGTCCTGAGGAATTCCGCAACACCTCTAAGGAGGTTCATAGGCAGAAACATGTCAACCTACTTCTTTCAATAAATCCAGCGGATGAGATAACGCCCGCCTGGCCCTCTGCTTGATTTTAATCCTGACCCCAGGACACATGAATAAATTGTAATGCGAACCTTGGAGCCAGTTTTAGATCACACATCCTACATTCACGCCCTGCTGTTCCCTCACCACTATGTGCTCATTAGTAAAGTATTTGTCTTACCTCTGAAAACATCCCTGATCTCCTCCCTCTAGTAAGTGGGTTGAAGCACGCACCTTGACTAGGCATCACGGTGCGAGGAGGTTACTTATGATGAAGCATGCCACCTCTGGCGGTTGAGGGCATTTGTCCTTATAATGGAATACTCCACATGATTTAGGTACACCAATACTCTTCTCTCTCTCGTTCTCTTTCTATTAGACGCAGGTGTTTATAGGCATGTTCGCCATACTGCCAATGAAAATCCATAAACGTAGAGGTGCCCCATTGCATATATGGAATTTATAAAATGACGCTACAGTTAGCATTTGTGCCCATCAGAAGCGTTCCTTTTCCTCTGAAACATAAGGAATACAGGTTTGACCTTTCCCTTCTAACCAAGTTCATCCACCCAACTCGGTGTCCCATATTTCTGACATTGGTTAGCCATACTTCCATTAAACCCTGCCCCCCTGTGACACATTCCGCTGTTTAACCCTGTGATGGACAGCCCTACACAGGAATTCCATGTCGGGAGACCACTAGTTATTTAAGAAGACTGCCCCAGACATACTAAGAGCCACTGTCGGTCCACAGGTGGACACTGGAGCAGATGAATTTATGCAGTTTGGGGTTTGGCTACCACCAAAAATCTCTACTCTGGGTAGTCTCTGGCTAGGTGATATCCTCTATATGGTACCATTCCTACGCATCCTGCCCAGATTGGTTTGGATATCAGTGGGTTCAGTGAAGATGTATTACCCCGTTGGGTTGGTGTTGGATCGGGTTAGGGTTACAACTACCCTGTGCAGTTCTATCTTGTTGGGTTGGATCTTGGCCCTTATCCTACATAGGTAGTAGTGAATTCGGCATTTTGCTTTCTCAGAGGCTGCCTCTTAGGACAGATAAAGCCTATCTGCGCCAACCGCATGTGGTATCAATGAGCAGACATAACATGACCAGGCTGATGCTTGGGAGCCAACTGTGGTCCTGTGTGGTTACCAGGTGTTATGTAGAAGGGAGCTGTGCAGTGCGTATGCGATGCTAGTGTTTTTTTTGTGTGGAATTGTGGGTGACATAAGAAGGTTCCCTATGCAGGCACTGTAATTCCCCATTAGTGAATCTCTTTTGACTGGGCCGTTCCTCAGTAGTACTCAAATGTGGGACAACCCATAGTAGGCAGAGAGTACATATCCACAAAAATATACATAACTTTTGTCATGATATTGCAGTTCGAGGCATGGGTCCCCTGGGAGTCATCTGTGCCCTTCCAATGACGGTGTTTCTTCTGACCATCTCAGAAATGTTCGCAGTATTTAGTCCAAAGGTGTCATCACCATGGAAGGGTTTGACTGTACGTAGGGATGGTGCACCCACACAGGTGTTAAGCAGACCCCTCATTGAGGGCCCATGGGTTTTTCCTCCTTTCATTGGTGCAAGTTCAAAAATGTCCTTTTTCCCCTTGGGTCATGGAGGCTGACAAAGAATCAGTGTTGGTGTATTCGTTGTTTTTGTTGTTACCTGTTTTGAAAGAACTTTGTTGTTTGTTAATTCACCTAGTCAAATATACTCTGTTATTGATGATTTCAGAGACCCTGTATTTTACCACAGGGGTATAATCCTGTCATATCACAAAATCAGTCCTCGGGTCTATAAAATGAAGTATGAATAGTTACCACTGTGTAGACTCCGACACCTGTATTATAGAGGAAGATGGGGGAAAGATCCCTTTTAGGATGAAACCCTCACTCACCTCACGGTGACATGCTTCATCATTTGGGTTTCTCCTCCTGGTGGAAAAACATAGGGGCATATTAGCAAGAAGAGGCGATAATCATCGCTAACCCTGCTTAGCGTGATTTTTTTTATCGCCGGCTATCGCTGGAATATATCGCCACGCTAACGCTGTATTAGCAACGATTAGCGCTATGGCGATGAATATTCCAGCGATAGCGGGGGTAATGGCCCAACATCGCTGAAAAACCAGCGATGTTGCATGGAGAAGGGAGAAAACCTTGCTGATACGACCCTGTGGTCGTATCAGCATAATCCACCCCCCCATGTTAGGTATGGCTAACACCTGCTAATTGCAGGTGTTAAATAAATGGCGATGACCCCGGTTAGCGCAACTTTTCACGTCGCTAACTGGGGCCATGGCCACCTTGCTAATAGGCGATAGGCCTGTTAGCGAGTGTTTCCCAGGTTTGTTCGTCGGAACGCCCACTTTGCATGTCATTAGCGATAAATATCGCTGACATGCAAAGCGGTAAAAAATGGGCGCTAATGCTCGAAAACTGTCTCTAACTGATGTTAGAGACAGTTTGCTGATAGGGCGATATAAATATCGCCGCTTTAGCGGCAAAAAGTGCCGCTAAAGCGGCGATAGTGCCCTTGCTAATATGCCCCATAGTTCCACCAGGGGCTACAACTCCCTCACTGTGAGGAAGGAGCTCAGGGATGTTTTTAGTATGTTAAAGGCTCTATATTCGCAAGGATGCTAAAATCCCGTGATAAATCAGGTGAGCAAGGAAGTGCAGCGCAATTGCAAAAAATGTGGATTAAAACTACCTAGTGGCAACAAAATAGACAGTCTTTATTCACTTGCTGACACTGGCAGAGTTAAAAAGCAGTGCAAACAGCAGGGGATTTTAGCATCCTTGCGAATATAGAGCCTTCAACATAAATAGGGGACTTTCTCTCCTTGCTGGTCTTTAAAAACTGTCTCCCCAGGTCCCTCTTCTACCCTTTTTCTGTTGTTACTGTATAATCCTGTCAACCTACTAGTCGCGATCTCATGAGGTATTGGAAGGCAACTCCTATTGAAAACGTATTTTAGTGATTTGGGAGGTTAGGGTGATTAATAACCATTGGACTAAAAAACTATGAGACTGAGGTGTCAACTCCGCCAAATCAGGATAGGTATGTCATAGAAATTTGCATCCTGGGGGTTATCAAGAGCTATACACATTATTACGCTATATTCACCTTAGATCAGCTATCAAACAAAGGTGACTTCCACGGGAACGCCTCCGAGACCGCCTTTCGACTGATACAGTTAGGACATATAAAATAGGTAGCAGGGCACTCAGGTTATCTTTTTACGATCCTCCCTAGTTTGCCATATGTCTAGTGCTTTAGACTATGTGAAGTCTCTTACTCTCTGTGACGGCTGCCTCAGGTCGGACCTCCACCCCAGGTATTCAGCAGAACTTCCAATCAATTGCAGTGTCGGCCCACCTTTCTTGTTGCACAGCGTGAATCCATACAGGCGGGGTCACCTTCCTTTGGCTGCAGTCACCTACGAGGTCCCAATCCTCTTAGGGTGGCTTGCCAAAATGACGCTCAAAGTACTATTCCTTAAAGAACAGAAGACAAGAGACATTTTGCAAAACAGGAACAGTTTGTTTAATTAAACAGTTCGGCCAGGAGAACAGATACAGGCACTAGGTCTGAGGACTGTCTCAGTTAACATTCAGTTGATGTTCTTCCAAACATTTCAGGTTAGGCAGGTAATAGGGGTGATCAGCTGTAAAAAGAGTGTATGATAAGTGCACAGTGCATAGGGAGGGCTATGTTTAATATGTAAAAAGCGTTGAGTTGTGGTATGTCAATAATTTGGAGAGCAAAGCATGTGGAACAAACTGGGAGAGTAGAACAGAAAACCCACCTGCCACCCACTTCAACCCCCTGGAACTGGTTGAATTACCTTTACTCACCTCCCACCCACACATTCAATACATTGGGAATCATCCTTTGTGGTTGCCAGATGCCCAATCTAGCACCACAGTGTGCACTACACTGGGCGGCCTTGGAACTATATCCAGTTGGTAGGCTGGTGCAAGGGTTACCATTCCAGAGTGTGCATGTGGATCTCGGCCCCAGGCCCAGCCCCTCTGCCTGCAGCATCCCTCAGCCATAATCAGTCAGTGGCCACAGGCAATTTGGGGTCAGGGTGAAAGATAAAAAAATGGTCTTTCGCAGTTTTGAGTTATCCACTAATCATTGTCACTGAGGCAACCTTCGGAGTTGGCTGCTGAGGCACCTGGGTCGAGCTTTTTAATGGTGAAACATCTCCAGGAGAACTTAATGGCTGCTATGGGGTCTGTGAAGAAGTGCTCCTTGCCGTCTAAACTGATGCGTGGTTTAGCAAGGTAAAGCAAGGAGTAAACAAT
The DNA here is from genome assembly GCA_963921515.1 of Calotriton arnoldi. NCBI lineage: Eukaryota > Metazoa > Chordata > Amphibia > Caudata > Salamandridae > Calotriton > Calotriton arnoldi. The sequence goes on from CAWUFW010002580.1 coordinate 98,009, forward strand.
CCTCGGCACGTTTCAAAGGTAGGAATTCATGGCACGCGGTCTGGACCACGAGGGTGAAATCAGAGTACAGGGAGAGTGAGATACCTTAATATTGGACTGATTGGCTTTCTCTGGCGAGCCTTGATATGATGTCCCTGTCCCTGTTATTGAGAAGACTGGCCACGATAGGTCTCGCCAGGGTCAGAAGTGGCGGATGTTGGCCCAGAGCGTGGTGTGCTCACTCCAATATGAAAACTGGCAACAAAGCATCTCCAAAAATGGAGCAAAGCATATTTTTAACATAAGTTTCCATTTTATCAATGGCCGTCTGACTCAGGGACCTCCAGTATATGGAGGCTGTTGCGCCTAGAGCATGCTTCAAGGTCCTCATTCTTAATCTTGATGATTTCCAGCATCTTCTCCATTCTGAGAAGGTATTCGCCAGCAGAGGCTTGGGCGTCCTCAATATCCGAGGTGGGAGTTTCCAAGTTATTAATATGGTCCTCATGTTTATGTACTTTCTGCTTGATGTGATCCATTCTGCTTGTGAGGAGGTCTTTCTTGAAGTCAATAGTATGGAGATTGTTTTTAAGGTCAAGGAACACAGCCTTGATATTTTGGTCTGAGCCACATCCCCATGGGGTGGCAGCAGAAGTGTCCTGATTGCCCAAGTCAGGGTCCGTTGTGCAAGCTTGTCTCTTGCCATCGAAGTTCAACTTGGGCTGTCTGGCATTGGTCTTACCCATGGTGATTGGGTGCCTTCCTATGCAATAGTTACTGAAGAGGTCTCTCAAGTTATGTTTCATTTGCTAGGTCCCTCCTCACCCTGGCCCCAGCCAAGTGGAAGCTAGGGGGGCACGAGCAGACCCGATCTCCCACCAAAGGACAAGGGCTCCACAAAGGCAGTGCTCGTAGTGTCCAAACCGCAAAGGTGCTGTAGTCGGGTCCTGTATTCACCACCCCTAGTGCTTCTAGATGGGGTTATGTGGGCTGTATCATGACGTTGGGCTGCAGCCAGTTCTTCAGGGGCTCATCAGGAGAGGTGCAGAGCAGTAGGATTCCCCTTCTGACCAGATGGGCCCACCAGTGTCCCTCCAGGGGCAGGGCAAGGGGACCCAGGGTTGCACACACACCAACACAAAGCAGTACAAGCCACAAAATCACTGACAGGCACAACCTCCCATTCTGTTCAACAGAATGGCGGGGTAAACCAGCCCGATTCCCACTGCCACTGCCGGTCACAGTGTCGCCCCTCAGCCGCCGCCTCTTATGGCTGCCCAAGCTCATAAGTTGGTCGCTCTACCCAGGCTCCTCCAGTGCAGCCGCCACTGTGCGGAAGGTCCAGCCTCCTCCGATCCACAACCTTGCCTCAGCAGCATAGAGGATTTGTGGTGGTCCCATGGCAGCCCCAGTGCTGGAGTCACTCACCATGGCCAGCTTCACTCCTGGTCTTGTATTGCGCCCGCTGTCGTTCACCAGGATGTTGGCCGCACCTCTTAGGCATTCTGCTGTTGTTGGCTGGCATGACCAATGCCGTGCCTCTTGCGGTCTCTTCACTAGGGGCAGAGGAAGTTTGATCAACCTGCCACAGATTTAGAGACTATTGCAGGGGGGGTTCGAGGCACTGATGCACCCTCGTACCTAAGATAAAGGTCAGTTTAATGCTATGGCTGGCTGAGCCACACTAAGCGATGGCCATCTTGCTGCCAGATGCTCTGGTGCCCCTACCTAAGTCATATGTTGATGGAAACCAGTTGCGCTGGGATTTTTCTGAGGCTCCAAAGTTAATATCTTCTTTTGAGAGTTGTCTGATTTTAGTGTCCTCTGGCCTTGATCCTAGCTCTTTATTTTCATGTTGGCCCTGATATTTAACAATTTTGGTGCCTTTGTTGCAATTAGAGGGACTCATTTAATTGTCTCTCCTTTGTCTTTCATATCAGATTGGTCCTTTTTATCAATGTGTGCAGTGGTGCATTTGGGAATTTGCATTTACCTTTACATATTACCCATGCTCGTTCACTGCGGGGGCATTGTGGAGGGTCTGGTGTTTATTTGATTTCAGCCTTTCCTTTCTTTCCTCATTTGCAGCCGTTACCCTTCTCAGTGCACTATTCTCTGTCTGTGGGTTATGTCCAACATTTACTGGGCAGGGAGTGATTGTTGAGTTCCCCATTACACTCAGGGGCAGATTTACAAGCCCCTTGCGCCTTCTTGTGCCGCCATTGCGTCACTTTTTTTGACGCAACGGCGGCGCAAAAATGCGGTGCCTATTTACAACGTGATGCATCTAGGGAGATGCGTCACGTTGTAAAGCTCTGCGTCACATTATACCTGCGGCCAGGTATAATGTATGTATGGTGGGCGTTCCCACGCAGGAAGGCCTCGTAAAGTGACGCAGTGAAATCTACAATATTTCACTGCGCCACTTTTAGGACGCCACTGCGTCAAAACCTTACGCCTGCTTGAAGCAGGCGTAAGTAGTGACACAGTGTAGTGGGAATAGGCCTCAACACGCAGTGCTGGTGTTGCGCCGTGCTTGCGACACAACTTCAGCAATGCGTGACTTTTGCCCCAACAGATGCATCAGAATTTCTGACGCATCTGTCAATCTCTGCGCCATGGTGCGCCGTGACAGGAATACGGCGCATCCATGGTGGCGCAAGGGTATCTCAGAGTGGCGCAGGGAAAGTAACGCATCTCTACAGATGCGTCACTTTCTTGTAAATCTGCCCCTCATTTTAAAGAACTGGGAATTTGGCACACTCCTTTTAGGTGAGAAGGGTGAGGATAGAGAATTAGGAAATGCATACTTATGCTGCTTTGGCTCTTTAGGTAATACTGACAATGTATCATCCAAGTCCAATTTAATTTAGAGTATTTACATATTCTGCAATCAGGCCTCTGCACTGTGCATTATTTATAAAGCAGATGTTCCCCAATGTTGTGCTTTTCAAAAGTTCCAGCACCACTTCAAGGGGTGGGCATTCATTCTATGTATCACATGGTAATTCATCGGTTTCTGTTTCTGTTATTTGTCATTGCTGTATTTGTGGTTCTAAGATTTGGTTTGCCTGTGCATCAGCAGGTTTAACAGCAAGCTTATCATTGGGTTTACTTAATATAGCAGATGCATAGGCCATCAGGGTAGGCTCCTGGAGAATAGGTTTTATGACCTTGTGGTTTCACAGACCTCTGCTTTTACTAAAATCTGTTGCATCCAAATGTCCATCTCAGGAATAAGATTCAAAGGGGATAATACAGACTCAGGGATTTCAGGGGAGCCTCCCTTGTCTATTCTAGGGGTTGGCGGAGCTCACTGAGTTTCACTCTATGGAATTCTGCTGAGTTGCATAAAAACACTGTGCAAGTCTTCCAAGTTTCACCAATGGGCAGAAATATGCATGTCGCACTGCTTGCACTGTAATTTAGTGCCAGTAGGGGAGCAGCTCTGAAAAATCAGTGAACAGCTTGCAGCCATTCAAGTTAATTTTGCTGCCGCTTGAGTGGAAAATCCACTTGAGCGGCAACAAATCTACTCAAGAAGCAGCCCTTTGACCGCCACCACCTGTGTTAGAAAATGACGCTAGGGGACACCAATTCTGCCATGTCTGTGGGCCTAGTCTATGCCTCTGTTCTTGTCCCTATCCTTGTCATTCATGTTTTTATCCTCTATCACAGGAGCCTTTGTCTCCTTGAACTGTACACAACTCCTGACTAGTTGAGTCCCCTGGGAGCCTTTCAACAGAGGCCTAGTCCCGTTTCCTTTCACTGAGTATTTCAATACCTTGGTCTGCACCATCTGGGAGTATGTTGAGGGTTTTATTATCTTCAGTTCTTGTGCTGCCATAGTTCCAAAAAGCTGTTTTAATGCCTGACACCTGTGACTTCTGTGGTCTTCTCTTTAAGTGCCTTGGCCATGCCTAGTCTGACACATCAGCTGTAATGTCAGTATCTGCCTATGCTATACAATAGTGCAGCACTTATACTGTTGTACTAAGTTGCTGAGTAGCTTCACATTGCATCTCTATTTTGGACTTAGCAGGGTTTAACTATAAGTTTAAGAGCTTATGTGCTTATGTAACTTACCTAGCACGTGGTTTAAAGTTAGCACTTACACAGGTCTCATTGTATACTCGCTTGTAGTGCTCAAAGCACTTCTGGCTTTTGACACCTTTTTGTTTGGGATCGCTCACTCAATGCCACAAATTACTGCCTCTGTTCTTGATTGGGTCTGTATACTAGAGTTGCTTAAAAACTAGTGTGCTCAACTGGTGTGGTGTTTTAGCTGTCTCTTTACTTGAAACTTGTGAAATCCTGTTGAGTACTGCTGGAATTCACGGCAGACACCTACCTTCTCCTTCCTCCTTCTAACTCCCCAGCATCCACCACCCTTCTAAAACTTCTGAGCACTGGGCTGGGCTGGGCTGCTGGACAGCCCTATTTGCAAAACCCTTGCCCTCACCAGAGCATGTGACCCACCCACCTAATTGAGCCTCACTGCCTCCTATAGTTATCACCAAAAGGGAACATCAAGACTATGCCAGTCCAGATTATGCCAAACCAAGTTAAGTGACCAATGCTCTGCCTTTGCTCATTCCCACTATTAAACTTGTGTTGTGTGCTCACCTGTTTGCAGGGTAAACTACACTGTGAACTGTATAGTAAGATGTTGGCAGAGTGCGTGATAATGTATTGGCACCTTCCATCCAATAACAACTTATAGAGAACTCCTGGGTCACAAAGTGGGCCGAGTCAACCCCTCTATCAAGAATGTACTTTGGACAGATGAATTTGGAAGCCAGACAGCCAACACTGCAGCTGATGGGATGACAGACAACAAATTTGGGAGACTTCATAGATGAAGATAGAGAGCTGCCAAGGGACCAAGCTGCATTAGCTGCTACACCGACTGATATTGAACAGCTTAGAATGACCATTCATACATCAGATGTCTAGAGTGCTGAGATCCCCCTTCCCAAAGTGCCAGAGAAAAAAGATATCATGACTCAAGGGACTTGTGTCATCAGTACAAATAGTTTAATATACATTCTCAAATGAACAGAAGATATATGAGCTTGAGATTGCAGTAGATTTATCATTCTGATTAATACTACTCATTAAGTTTGAGCTCACTTCTTTCCTTTAAATAATTGGCAAGCATTCTACCACCCTTATTCTGACCACCATGAAATTTAGATTTAACATGTAGTAGAACATTATGAGTGTTAATAGTGGAAATTTTATTTAATTCAATCTTAGATTTGATAAGTTTATTAAGCATATCTGATGACAAGGAGGTGAAATGAGAATGTTCAAAGTGTAATGCATTCAAAAAAAGGTACCATTGACATTGAACTCCACTTTTCTTTTTTGCCACATATGCTATAGTAAAAGCTAGAGAAGTTTTAAAGGCATCCACTTTATTTACAAATAAAATATTATAAGGGTTATTAACATTTCTAAAGAAAGCTATTAAAATCATTATCAGGTAGAAGATGATTATTAAATCTCCATCTATCTGTGTTTGAACCATACGCAGACATACCTACAAATAAAAATGCAATAAATGAGCTGGTCCAAAAGACCAACAGAAAAATGTAACCAATTGGAGCTGATTGTGAGCACAATACTAAAGGTTAAATGACCAGAATATAATTGATCCAGGAAAGAGAATCATGAATACCAGAGCAAAATTAAAATTTAGGGCTCGATTTACAAAGATAAACTTGCACTTTTATGTAAGTTTACGATTTTTCCTACTCACAAAGGTATTTTACGGTAGCATCTGTATATATGCCTCGTGAATAGGAAAAACTCATAAACTTACACAAAAGTTTAGGTTTACCTTTATGCATCAGGCCCTCATACTTTTCTGGGTTATAAGTTCTTCAAACATCAAAAAGCGATCTGGTAGAAAGATCAGCCTTAACTGTTTTAACAGAATTGATGAGACGTTCACATCATGAGCACCACCTTTTCACTGAGATTGATGTGAATGTATCATCACTGGGTGGGGGCTAAGTTGGTGCTTTCACTGGAATCTTCCCCATTTGAAAAAAAGATGAAAAAGGTGGGGGGTCGAGGTGGAATCAGTTTCCACATCAGGTTATGCCATAAGACACCCTAGGTCATTGACCTACCACACCACAGAGAAGGAACAGTGATGTGAATGCTGCTTCCAGAGCAAATTCCCACCCCCATGAAGAAGAGACGAGATGCCAGAAAGGCATAACTCGAAAGGGAAAACTCTCCTTTTTCCAGCGATGTTTCCCCTGAAAGGAATACCCACAAGGCGCCTGGGAGATTTTTTGGGGAGGATATTCAATCCCTTGCTGATCGCTCCAGGGGCAGTGGCAAGTCACAACAACCATTGATCAGGTATTGTGTCATTCACATTATGCTTTTGCCTACCAAAGTATACAACATGGGGAATGGGTGAGACCACTTATTCGGCTCTTCACCCTTTGATCTATTAGTATGACGTTCACATTTGATTTCTGTCTATCACAGGCCATGGGGCTAAGGGTCATCCCACTTCAGCTCTTGTACTAGTATTGTGACATTCACATTATCCTACCACCCACCACATCATAGGATAATGTGTCAGCCCACATCAGCCACAATCTATTATTGTGCCATTCGGGCAAGGGTTCACCCCAATACAGGCCTTGAAATGTTATTGTGGCATTCACATTTTGGTTCTGCTTACAACATAATGGTCATGGAGTAAGAGGTCAGCCAACTTCAGTCATTGATCTGTAGCATTATGCATCAGCCAACCACATCGCAGGGCAATGTGTCAGCCCATGTTAGTCATCAATTTGTTAGTATGTCATTCACAGTTGCTTTCACCCAACACAGCATATATCATGGAGCAAGGGTTCAGCCCACTCCACCCTTTGATCTATTATTGTGACATTCACATTATGCTTCCACCCACCAGATCAAATGGCAATGTGTCAGTCCCCATAAGCCATTAGCCTGGTATTGTATCAAGCACATTTCCCTTTCACCCACAACAACATACATCGTGGGGCAAAAGGTAGGCCTACCTCAGTCTTAGATCTGTTATTATGACTTGCACATTTTTTTTATAGCTACCACACTACAGGGCATGTAACAGGGGTCAGCTCATTTCAGCCATTGATCTGTAATTGTGACATTCACATTTTGCTTCTGGCACTACAGCATTGGGTAATGGGTCAGCCCACTGCAGCCCTGTATCTGTTGTGTCATTTATATATTTCTTCTGCCCATCTTAGCAAACATCATGAGGCAAGGGCTCACCTCATTTCAGTTTTTGATATGTTATTGTGGCAGTCACATTTTTCTTCTTCCCACCTCACCATAGGGCTGTGGGCAAAGGGTAAGTACACTTCAGCCATTTATCTAGTATTGTGACATTCACTTATGCTTTCACCCTCCAGATTACAGGGAAATGTGTCAGCCCACATCAGCCATCAAATTTCCTAATGTGTCATTGACATTTTGCTTCCACCCACCAAAGCACACATCATGGAGCAAGGAGTCAGCCTACATTTGAAATTGATTTATTAGTGTGACATTCTCTTTCTGCTTCCAACCATGACATCACAGGGTAAGGTAACAGCCCACGTCAGCAATCGATTTTTTATTGTCATTCACATTATGCTTTCATCCAACAGAATCATTGATCTGTCATTGTGACATTTACATCAGGCATCCTCCCACCACATTGTAGGACAATATGTCAGCCCACATCAGTCATTGATCTGTTTTTGTGTCATTTACATTTTGCTTTTACCCAAAATAGCATCCATCATGTGGCCAACGGTCAGCCCACTTCAGTCTTCAATCCTTTAATGTGACATTCACAATTTGCTTATACCAATCATATCATAGAACACGAGGTCATCCCAATTCCACCATTGACCTGTTATTGTGACATTCACATTATGCTTTTGCTACTACAGCATTGAGCAATTGGTCAGCTCATTCTTGCACCCATAACAAGGCAACTGGGCAATAGGAATTTTGTGGATCCAGACAGTTGCCAGTACTTTATCTCACAGGAATGTGAGGAAAATTTGCATTTGTAGCAAACGTTTGAAATTTGCAAGCCATTGTGAGTAACAATAGGTAGTAGGGTTCATGCAAATGACACTACTCTGGACCTCCCAGTCCATTTAGTTTTAAAAATGTCTGGGTATGGTAGGTTTTCCTGGGGGGCATCCAAAATTTGACGTCTCCATGCTGTGTTTTGGGCCTTTCTTGTCACAGGTGCTGGGCCTAGTCATACAAATGGTGTACCATTTTTATCAGAAGAAGTGTGGAAACGCTGGGTGTTATGTATTTTGTAGATCCCTGCAGCTTCCTGTACTTTCCCTCAGACATTAGAGGAAAAAGCATATTTGTAGCCAAAGTTTGAGGTTTGTAAGATATTTTGGGTAAGAAAGGTTTGTGGGATCCACACAAGTGACTTTAACCTGGACTTCCCTGGGTGTCTAGGTTTCAAAGATTATTAGGTTTAGTCAATTTATTATTATTACATTAATTTTTCTCCCTTAATGGTACAAAAGATCCCATTTTTCAAATTACTGTCTGAATACCATGGTGGCATTGGAAAAACTCCAAACTCAGAAGTGTGCAAATACCTACAATTCCTAAGCTCATGGCCAGATTGGCAAAGATGTGATGCAGTGAAATATAGCAAGACAACTCGCTGCCCTGCTTTAGGGAATATCCATGGTCCACCTATTAAATGCCTTCCCAGGGCAATGTATCACAGGGTAGCCACTTGCGCTGCATTGTGTTACTCCAGATTTACTATGCCATGCAAGGTGGCTCTGCATGGCATAGTAAATCTAACTTAAGGCTTGCATTGCCCTTTTGTCACTCTGTGTGATGCAAGGGCAACACAATGCTTTTGTAAATCTGGCCCTCAGTATCTTGTGTACATTTCAAACATACATAGGTTTCCTTCATACCCATTTTTCATTCCATAGGTTTTTACTATATGAATTGCTGCATGGTCGAGACAATGAAAAATCATCACTAGCTGTAGCTCAGTTGTTGGCTTTGGGTATTGAGTGATATTGGACAATCAACAAATACAACATATCCCTGTGACGAAAAGGATTTGAGAGATGTAATGGTATGTTGCATTTGTAAATTGGCCATAAGGTCAAATATTGCAGTTGAAAACATTGTTACAAATAGCCCTTTTTTCCACTTATTTTCATTAATGTTTTATTTCAATTATTAGTTTCATTTGGAAGACCATGAACAATCTACATATTAAACCTTACAAACTTTTTACTCTCACGGGTTACTGCACTGAACTCATTTTTTTTCTATTAGGACTCTGGGCACTTTATGCTTGTTAAAAGAGCTTATACCTTCTCCTTAAAACATGGTAAAATTGACCTACACCTAATTGGCACATTTATTGTGTCATTCACTCAAGTAGCCCTGTAAAGCCTAATGCCTGCCACTGCAGTCTGCTTTTAATGCCATTTTGGCATGGTAAAATAAACCTTTTGCCAGGCCTAAACATTATATGTCAACCCTAAGGTAGGCCCAGAAGTCTCATATGACATGGTGCATAGTATTAAAAAACTAGGACATGTGGGTTTATGGTTTACATGTCCTGGCAAGAAAAACTCCTAAATTTGTTTTTACTGTTGTGAGGCCTATCTCTTTCATAAACTAACAATGGATTACCTTATTACATTTGTTAAGTGCTAACTTCAGATTGGGCATAAATAGAGAATGTATGTTTACATTCAAATTAATTGTAATTTAAAATCCTTTTGATGGTGAAGTTGGGTTCTAAGTTACAATTTTGAATATTCCTTTCTTGGAAAGTTGGCATTTTCTAGTCCAAACCAACTCTGCCTTTCTGACAGTGTCCTGGGGCACATGACTCTAAATGACTCTGATGTTAGGTTTGTGTATTGCTTCCAGACAGTAAGACAAAATAAGCCTAGGTGTGACAGAAGAGGGTCTTCCTGGCAAGTTGACTGGGGAGTAGCAGTATCCTGCCTGATTACATGTAAAAAGGCTCTGCCAGCAGCACACACAAAGGAGCCTGACTCCAGCTCTGCTCTTGCCTTTGCCACCCTGGACAGTTTGTAGCTAGGACCAGGGAAGGCAGGAACTGGCAGAATCGGTTTTGAGTGCAAAAGAAACAATTGATGGACGGAATGCTGGACAATGCAAACATTCACCCCCAGTCACAAGGATCTGGGTTAAATCCATCATTCTTTTGCTCACCACACCACCCCAGTTTGGACCCAGCCATATGCAAATCAGTCTTGACCCTGTTCCTTGTGGGAACAGTCCAGCCCGAACTGCCAAACCAGGTCCTCCCTGGACCGGAAACAAGCATCCTAGGACCGGTTTCAGGGCATCACCCTTCTTCAGCCAGGCTAGCTTGAATCCAGTGGTGTAGTGAGCACGGGACCCACGTCTGGGCATACCCTTCCCACTTAGGGCGACAAATGCAAAAGAAACAATTGATGGACGGAATGCTGGACAATGCAAACATTCACCCCCAGTCACAAGGATCTGGGTTAAATCCATCATTCTTTTGCTCACCACACCACCCCAGTTTGGACCCAGCCATATGCAAATCAGTCTTGACCCTGTTCCTTGTGGGAACAGTCCAGCCCGAACTGCCAAGCCAGGTCCTCCCTGGACCGGAAACAAGCATCCTAGGACCGGTTTCAGGGCATCACCCTTCTTCAGCCAGGCTAGCTTGAATCCAGTGGTGTAGTGAGCACGGGACCCACGTCTGGGCATACCCTTCCCACTTAGGGCGACAAATGCAAAAGAAACAATTGATGGACGGAATGCTGGACAATGCAAACATTCACCCCCAGTCACAAGGATCTGGGTTAAATCCATCATTCTTTTGCTCACCACACCACCCCAGTTTGGACCCAGCCATATGCAAATCAGTCTTGACCCTGTTCCTTGTGGGAACAGTCCAGCCCGAACTGCCAAGCCAGGTCCTCCCTGGACCGGAAACAAGCATCCTAGGACCGGTTTCAGGGCATCACCCTTCTTCAGCCAGGCTAGCTTGAATCCAGTGGTGTAGTGAGCACGGGACCCACGTCTGGGCATACCCTTCCCACTTAGGGCGACAAATGCAAAAGAAACAATTGATGGACGGAATGCTGGACAATGCAAACATTCACCCCCAGTCACAAGGATCTGGGTTAAATCCATCATTCTTTTGCTCACCACACCACCCCAGTTTGGACCCAGCCATATGCAAATCAGTCTTGACCCTGTTCCTTGTGGGAACAGTCCAGCCCGAACTGCCAAGCCAGGTCCTCCCTGGACCGGAAACAAGCATCCTAGGACCGGTTTCAGGGCATCACCCTTCTTCAGCCAGGCTAGCTTGAATCCAGTGGTGTAGTGAGCACGGGACCCACGTCTGGGCATACCCTTCCCACTTAGGGCGACAAATGCAAAAGAAACAATTGATGGACGGAATGCTGGACAATGCAAACATTCACCCCCAGTCACAAGGATCTGGGTTAAATCCATCATTCTTTTGCTCACCACACCACCCCAGTTTGGACCCAGCCATATGCAAATCAGTCTTGACCCTGTTCCTTGTGGGAACAGTCCAGCCCGAACTGCCAAGCCAGGTCCTCCCTGGACCGGAAACAAGCATCCTAGGACCGGTTTCAGGGCATCACCCTTCTTCAGCCAGGCTAGCTTGAATCCAGTGGTGTAGTGAGCACGGGACCCACGTCTGGGCATACCCTTCCCACTTAGGGCGACAAATGCAAAAGAAACAATTGATGGACGGAATGCTGGACAATGCAAACATTCACCCCCAGTCACAAGGATCTGGGTTAAATCCATCATTCTTTTGCTCACCACACCACCCCAGTTTGGACCCAGCCATATGCAAATCAGTCTTGACCCTGTTCCTTGTGGGAACAGTCCAGCCCGAACTGCCAAGCCAGGTCCTCCCTGGACCGGAAACAAGCATCCTAGGACCGGTTTCAGGGCATCACCCTTCTTCAGCCAGGCTAGCTTGAATCCAGTGGTGTAGTGACCCATCCCATCACTCCTACCCTGCCTCACGGTCACCACAAGGAGGGCAGAGTCTGGAGGTAGGGGGCACGGGGAGTGGTCAGCATGTGGGAGCACCGGACCTGAAGTTCCTAGGCACATGGGGATCCCCAGCACTGGGGCAGCCGAGACCAAGTCCCCTCAGGAAACAAGACCCACAGCCTAGATCACACCGATACGTTAGGAGAGGCTTTAGGTGCCAAAGGCCAGACTCCTCAAAACCCACAAGCATGCCAGTCAGTTGAGCTAGTAGAGCTAGTAGACCTGGGGCACAATCCTCCAACTAATCAGCTCACTAGTGACTGCTCACCTGAATCCACCTCGTTTACAGACATTTCTGCCAGAGATCTACTCCACTGCACCCCAGCCCCAGAGGATCAAAGATGAACAAAGGCAACAAGACACCAGGGCAGCATTAGCCCACAACCTGTTGGTCACCATAGAGCAGAAGGGGTGCAGAGAAGTACAGATGGTGAACAATAGTGCAGCAGCACAGAAGCACAGCGCAGGTCCATTGTCCCCCTGCAACTACAGCAGTCCTGCAGCCAATTAGCAGTAATCGGCGGCAACTAACAGCAGCAACAACGAGCCATACCGTGCCAGACAATATGCAGAGTTCAGGCTTGTTGGGGTACACTAAGTATTACAACCTAAACTTACTTCTGTTGACAGGTCTAAAGTGAAGCATGGTGGGAAAGTCCATCCTAAGACCTAGAAGGACAAGGGCCTTCACTACAGACTCAACTGTCCCCAAGCACCGGAAGATCCAGACTGATATTGGCATAGACATAGATCAGGAGGGGCAACTAGATCAAACTGCAACCCTTAGCTCTCCACCAGTTCTGGCCTCTCCCCAAGGAGACATAGTTGAAGAACCTCTGCCTGCCCCCAGAACCAGGATTACAGACTTTTTTCAACGCTCAACAATTCAAGCATCCGCCACTGGTATACAGACTTCCCCCCCAATCCCGCAGAAGCAACCACACCAGCCCCAGCTCAGTCACCATCTGAGATAGTCCTAGCATCAGGACTAGATCTCCTGGCAGATGGTCTAACGACCCCACTGAGCAGCACATACCTTCGCCTTTTAGAGCAAGATTTAAGCACAGAGCAACGCCCAGGGTAGACCGCACCCCTGCTGATGACTCAGCCAGCAATTTCAATCCCGCTGTCCTGCCAGGAGGAATGGCGGATATCTACATGATTTGAGGGACTTGCAGAACCTTCAGCATCTACTGCAACCACAACCACCTTAAACGGAAGTTGCTCTTTACATCTTCCCAGTTTGACAGGCCTCACAGCTTCACTAGAGCACTTGTCCACACCCAAGTTGAGCTTAGGAGCTCAAGAGCATAGCGTAAATTCAGCAATACTACCAAGCCAAGCAATTTCAGCAGTCCCAGACAATCATAAAGACAGAACCCTCAAGCAAGACTTCGAACGGAAACTCAGTGCTCGGCCCTGAAGATGGATATGCAGAGGCCCAGCAGAGATCAGAGCGGAGCAGAGTGAGCACAAACGAGGGGCAAAAGGGGCTCAGTTTACCATCTCACTCAGGGGCCTTCAGTTTAACTCAATCTTATTTTTTACTAGGTCCTCCCCTATCTGAATCAAGCCTCCTTGAACAAGCAGTGCTCGAAACAGGCTTTGAAAGTCGAGATCAACCAATTTCAAGAACCAATCTCAATAACTAATGGGCACAGGGTCAAGACTGATTTGCATATAGCTGGATCTCAACTGGGGTGGCGAAGTGAGCTAAAGAAAGTTGATGGATTCAACCCTGATCTGTAACTGGGAGTGAGTGTCTGAAATGTTTTGGCGCTCCGTCCATCATCTCCTTGTGTTTGCTTTGTTTGCCCTAAGTTTGAAGGGTATGCCCAGACGTGAGTTCCTTGCTCACTTTGCCACAGGATTCAAGCTAGCCTGGCTAATGAGGGGTGTTACTACGAAACCGGTCCTAGGATGCTTGTTTCCGGTCCAGGGAAGACCTGGCTTGGCAGTTTGGGCTGGACTGTTCCCATGAGGCACAGGGTCAAGACTGATTTGCATATAGCTGGGTCTCAACTGGGGTGGCGACGTGAGCTAAAGAATGACGATGGATTCAACCCTGATCTGTGACTGGGGGTGAGTGTCTGAAATGTTTCGGCGCTCCGTCCATCATCTCCTTGTGTTTGCTTTGTTTTTCCACTAGGCCAGGCATTGCAGCCAAGGACCACCACTTCTCAACATCCAACTTATCAACCGCAACACCACAAGCAAGCGATGTGTGGACCTCCTTGCTGAGCACAATACATGCCATGGCTGCGGCCTTATCCCACCACTCAGATAAACTTGATGCTCAAGTATATATTCTTGGCTCATTAGCTACACTTATCACGGGTATAGACAGCAAACTGGACATTATGAACAACCTGATCAGGTGTGTGCAAATCGCAGTGGAATTGGTCCCTCCCTATACCACCATGGGAGGTGACTGCCTGTGCTACCCAATCATAAACAAGCTGGCTTCCCTGACACAAGCTATGGAAACCATGTTGCAAGATCTTCTATTACAATTCCCCGCATCTAACCCCTCAGGGACAGACCACACTCTGCAGCCCCCTTCCGAGGAATTGAACAAAACGCACAGAGCTATAAAATTCACTTCAACAAATTTAAGCTTTGCTAAAATAGCATGTCCCACGCAATATCCAGGTAGAGCAGCTGGCTCCTCCGCCCAGGTGACATGCCGGCAGTCGTGCCACCACCTTATTGACCTCTCTCTGCCGCCAAATCCTACACAGCCAGTCAGATTAAGCAAACGCCTAAGGAAAAAAAAGAAATCCAAAAAGCCCCAATTTTCGGAAAGAACGAACAACTATATTGCATCTTTACCAAAGCCAAATCAGACAAAATATTTCCTCGCCCGGACGCAAAGGCAATAACCCCTGATCAGTCCTTACACTCTCCTTAGCTGGACCTGACTGTCAGAATCAACAAGCTTACCAATCCCGCCAAGTAGAGGCAGCAGGTGTCTACAACAATCAGTTATCAAAACCAGACAACAAACAGTTTGAAGGTCAAAATCCATTGACGACCCAAGAAGAGCCTCTTCAACTGTCCACAGACACATCAGCCCACTTAGGTCATACAATCAATCTAATCAGGAAGTCAAAAAGGCTGCCAGAACATAAAATGTTCCACAGCATAACCAGTATCCACTCAAGCCTGAGGCTTTTATCTCCTAACGGAGCTAACGGAGCATGCTCTAGCAAAAAATGCTCAGGGATTTCAAAGCTCAAAAATACACGCCATATCCACCCGCACCGTCCTCCAAGGGAATCATTTAATCAGGAACGAAAATCAACAAGGAGGACGTGACCCGAGCAAGATCAAGTCAAGCAACTCCAACTGGGGCTGGCTGCCAACCGCTCTTCAAACTCGAACTGCAGTTTGGCAAACCACTACAACTCAAGATGGGCAATGGCCACGAAAGGCAAACTTCACTGTATGCTCTTGGAACATACAAGAGCTCCAACAAAATCTTGACATTGACGAACCCCTGACATTTTGGAAGGACCAGGACCTGCTAATGTTACAAGAGACCTGGGCCCAATCAACAATCCCTCTAATAGGCTTTGCTGAGTTCCAAAAACCGGCCATAAAATCAGTAGGTATGGCCGACTGATGGACATCCTTTCCATTTATGTCTCCACATAATTGCAGCACACAGCAGAAGAAGTTTCACTCAAAGACCCTTGGGCCCAAGCAATCCATTTAAATATCTCTCAGCACAGCAAAGCCCTTTCGCTTCTGATTGTCAATGTCTACATTAATCCCTCTAAACTAAGGAAGAAGGAGTTACTGGAAAATCTCATATTAACGCTAACTTATCTCAAACTAAAACATCTATCTGCAAACATCATCCTATACGGCGATTTCAACATAAACCTCTTCAGCTTAATGTTTGCTCTCACGTATATTGCCTCGAAGTTACAAGGCCCCAGCCTCTTCCCGCTCCTCAAGGTAATGAAGGCAAAAATCAGCCCATCTCTAACCTTCGGAAGAGATGTCACCCTAGGAAAGGAAGTTGGGTCTGTGGACAAACTGTTTACTAGAATTTACAAAGCCACCCTGCGCCTTCCAAAAAGAGCATCACTGGAACAAGTGCGATTAGAATACATCACAAAGCAGCACTGGGCCAGTGGCAGTTGTTTTCTCAACTTCTGCCACTGGCTCAGACTGGTGCTGCCCGATTCCATGCATGCTCTAAACTGGAGCGAACTCGAGCAATTTGGACAACGAACATCATACAGACAACAGCTTGATTCCAAACTGAGGGACTTCGCGCTAACCAAAACCTAGAGTAAACATCTTTCCCAGCAGGTTTTTAAGAAACTGAAATACTCGACTGCTAAAAAAATGTCGGAACTAAAGGACAAGGCAGCTCTGTATAAATGTGCCCATGCGTGGTCAGTCATGAATTCGTACTCTTAAATAAAGCAACAGAACTACATCCTAAAGTCCTAAAGTCTTACTACCACAGGTCATGGCCTACCCGCAAGCTTTCTTCAGTAATCCAGACCAGCCAGAGTCGGAAAGTTTTCCAGCTAAGGTGGATCAAGTGGACCAAGTTGATCCAACGGTCATCCTAGAAGGGTCAAACAACAACATAATCCACAACTCTTTAGACTTATCGTTCTTTACTACTGAACACAACAAGTCTGTAGTCCAGGACAGATCTCCATCGGCCAACCTCAACAACCTATGGTCCCAATTATTACAAACCCTCCAAACAACGTCAGCAGCACTAACATACCACTCAGACAAGATGGACCTGCAGGTGCACCTACTAAATACACTTGCGGTGTATACCGCTGGGATCAACCAAAAATTGGAGGCGCTTAACGCTCTTATCAAAAAAGCCCAATCCCAAACTCAACTGGTTCAATCAGTATGCTGCTGCTCTCCCATAATCGATTCCTTATCATCTCTGCCTCAATTTCTCTCAGCAGTCTTAACGGAAATAAAGAAGCCCTCGGCGTCTGTGTCATCAGACCCCTCACTTCAGGTTCTGAGCCCGGCACAGGGTTCATCTCACCCGAAAGTCCAAACCCGACCCCCTTCCCCGCACTCCACGGAGTCAGCAGACGTCAACTCATTCCCTATTGAACCATTCAAAAATTATATTTCACATCGGCTGTTGAAAAGGGAAGAGAAAAGACAACGAAAAAGCCGGAACAAACAAAAAATTGAAATTACAACGCCAAATACGAGTAACCCTCCAATGAGTGACGCAGAGCCTCCAGGAAATGCCCCCTCGACAATACTGTCGGAAGGAGAACAGTCGAGCCCGCAATTAACATCGAATCAGTTGCCCCCACAGACAGAATCTCCACATCAGACCAGTCAACAGTCAGGGCTACCTCAAGCTCTGGGGCACCCCCCGCAGCCATCAACGCAAGCAAAACCCGGCCTTAAACAACCACCAACAATGCGACCAGCACTTGAAGCAGGGCAACAGAGTCCCGCAACTTCCCAGATGTCAGTTCAAGAAGCTAGTTCCTCTCGTCTTTCTATCGCTGAGGACAACAAATTGCGCACACAGAGTATAGCCACAGAACCTGGTCGTAAAAACCTCACGAATTTAGTAGGCTGCCTCAAGTTGGTGGCCTCAAGCAAAAGTCCCCTTTCCCCATCCCTAATCACCCATCATAGGGAATTGCCCCTTCCATTGTTCACCATACCTACATCAAAAAAGTCCATCGAAGAAAAATCAAAACAAACAAAGCCGGTAATGACCAATGAATTCTGTGAGCACCCAAGCAACACCCAAAGTACCAAACTGCTGCTCATTCCAGAATATACCTCTAGAGGCCCTCATGACATCCTCAATCGAGGGAATATACTAAAACTCTTTAAATCATTACCAGACCTAAGTCACCTACAATCGAGAGACATAATCGCTATTGAATTCATTCCAACTACTGGATCTAACACGGGTGAAGCTACGCAAGTAACACTGGCAACCCCGGTAACCCGGGACCTGGTCTTCACGAAAACTGACCAATTTAAATCCTGGGGCATAACAACCATAATTCCAAGCACTCCTCGCTACCCCTCAATACTAGAAAACAATCAGGTCCGAACTTCCAGCTCCTCCTTAGCCCTTTTTCAGTACTGAGGTCCGCGAGAAGCAGCTCACCAACAGTAATCTCAGAGCCCACAACCGATCAGCGAAACTTCGATGGAGCAGATTGGTTATGGTTGCCAGGGGCCCTATCCAGCAACCGGACCGATTGAACCACCACTAATTATGGTCTAACCATATGCTCCTGGAACATCAACGGATTTGGGTAGGAAAAACAATCTGCCACCACCCTGGACCTTTTAAAAGAACACGACATTCTCCTTTTACAGGAAACATGGGCAGGAGAAAGAATTCCAATAGTGGGCTTCCTGGAGTTTATGACACCCGCCACCAGGCAGTCCAAGTTTGGCAGACCAAGTGGCGGTCTCTCGATCTACGTATCAACAAAACTATCCAAAAGTATTGAACAGAATAAATTTGAGGAGGATTGGCTCTCTGGAATTGTTCTGGGAAGTTCACTTACGGATCCTCAGCTGCTCATCCTCAACGTCTATATCTCTCCCTGTATCACCAAGAAAAAAACCAAAATGGACTGCTTGTTCAATACCATCGGTGACTTATTTGGCAAGTATGGCAGCACACCCAGCATCATTTCAGGCGATTTTAACACCAATCTCTACTGCAATCTTGCTGATGGCACAGGACCAGACTCCCTAAGAGTCCCCCCACACTTTGCATCCCAGTCAATTCCTGCTGGAAACAAACTTTCGACATTGGGCGAATATGTGGTAATGCAGTTCAGCAGCTTAGGATTTACCTTATTGAATGGGCGCCTCCCCACCGACATCCCGCTCGCATGGACCCGGTCAGATGGTAGATCCTTTTCATTTCTGGATTTTACTTTAGGGAGTAGAGAAATACTGCCTTTGATCAAGAGCTATCAAATTGCACCACAAGGAGAGAGTGACCACCGGGCACAAATAATAACAATATCCACCACCACCCCCACGCCATCAAGAACTTGCCCATACTCACTCAGGCAGCCATACAGAGGACCTAAAGCGGATAAAGTGGTCGGACTCCACGGCCCCTTCCCTGATGGAAAAAAGCAGAGCCCTATTACATCAATGCCTAGAGTTAAATACCCATGTTGTTAGCGGCTGGACTTCTCTCATAAACCACCTTCTTAATGAACTGCCAATTAGGAGGGGCCCGAGAAAACAAATCCCTCAATTCTGCATCTCGAAAGCCACAAGGAAATTAAGAACTGAGAGGAACCGAGCACTTCGATTATCAAGAAAGAACCCCAATAACAAAACCAACTTCAATAACTATAAGCAAGCCCAAGCAGCTTTTAGAATTTCAACACGAAAGGAAAAACATGCGGCCTCGGATCAATTCTGGCTGAAGCTCATCCATGAAAGTAAAAACCCTAACCCGAAGCAATTTTGGTCCCTTGTAAATAGGAGCACACAAAGTACAAGTGGGTACGGCAGTGCAAATATCAGTGAAGCCGTTTGGAGTAAGTTTTTATCTTTTCACTTTGGGGACACCAATATAAATGATGCTTGCACTAATTCCCCCAGTCCAGCTAACCTTATGATCTCACCCCCGGGACTGGAGAGCCCGAGACGAGCTCGCCCCGTAAAAATTCCACCTGAAGAACCGACACTCAAGGAATCAGCGAAAAAGAACGACACATCGCTAGAGCCCACGGTGACACCTGATGTCTTAAAAAACAAGATCTCGCGCTTCATAACGAAAGCCAGAGCTGAAGGAGCCCCAGGCCCGAATGGTCTCCCCCAGGCCATGTTTAAATCCGATGTCAGCCTATGGTCAGAATATCTGTCCCCCTCGTTTCTCTATTGCAGACTAAACAACACGGTACCAGAGTCCTGGCGAGGTGCAATCATTCACCCAATTTACAAAAGTGGGAAGAGAAACGAGCTTAAAAATTACCGAATGGTTGCACTTCTCGATGTGGAGTCTAAGTACTATGCAAACATTCTATTGGAGGAGCTACAGGCCTGGGCCAAAACAACCGTGCGCCTCCCTTTTAATCAGACGGGCTTCGTGGCTAATACCGGAACTACAACCAATTTGTTAACGCTAACATTCCTGATGGAGAAAGCGACAGTCCAACAAATCCAGCTGCACTGTTGCTTTGTAGACTTCAAAGCGGCCTTCGACCGTGTGCCCAGGGGTCTGTTATGGCAGAAACTAAAATCGTGGGGCATACCCCTGCCTCTTCTTCAAGCAATAATTCAACTCCATACGGAAACATGGATAAGAATTAAGCTGGGTGAAGGCTCTCACGTCTCCAGGAAGATTCGAACTGAAACTGGCGTCAAACAAGGTTGTGTATTGGCCCCACTTCTTTTTAATTTGTTTATATCTGACCTTTCTCCAGAACTCAACAGTGTAAATTGCCATCCTCCTCATTAGACGGAACCCGCATCAGCAATTTGCTTTATGCAGATGATTTGGTGTTGTTAAGCCACACAAAAGTGGGTCTCCAGAGGCTACTGGATGAACTGCTACCCTACATGACAAGAAATCACCTAGAACTGAACCTGTCAAAAACCAAAACAATATCTTTTGGGAAGCAAAAAAGGTCAATAGAAAGGTGTCATTTCAACGACACAAAGCTAGATTCAACTTCCAGTTATAAATACTTGGGCATCTTTCTAGATACAAGATGTACATTCACCAAGCATAAAGAAGCATTAAAAACCAAAGCCTTGTCGTTAGAAGCGGCTGCTGCAAAACTAGCAAAACAGCTACTAGGTCCTAGCCTAACTCCCATGCTGAAAGTGATGAAGGCTAAGGTAATTAATTCCTTGACGTATGGGCACGAGATCACTAAGGGCACAACCAGTATACTAATAAACAAACTAACAACTAACATTTTTAAAAGAGCCTTTCGGTTGTCAAGATCTGCCTCCCCAGCCCAAGTGAGACTTGAACTGGGACTACAAGATCACCATGGAGTGGAGGCAGACGCATTTATTAAACTGTGTCATAGACTGCGCCGTGCCCAGGAGGGTTCCTTGGAGGCCCGACTATGGCAGAAAATACAGAAAAATCAGACCAGCCATAAGCATTGGGAACTCCTGGATCGCTGTTTACAGTTATTAGGAGTAAAAGACCTCTGGGAAACAAACCCCACCCACCGGTGTTAAAGATCGCCATTAAAAAAACTGTCAGATTGTGGTCCTTTCATTCGGACAGGGCAATACTGTCAAAAAGGAAACACGCTTGGGCTGTAATCTTCTATTTTAAAGTGGGTGTTCAGCCGCTCTACCTATCAAGCACATACGCACTGTAGTGTGGTTTGTGGCCTCATTGTCTACATTGCTAAGTTAGCTTAGGCCTGGCTGCCATGATGCCTTTTTTGCACACGTTACTCTGT
Source organism: Calotriton arnoldi (assembly GCA_963921515.1). NCBI lineage: Eukaryota > Metazoa > Chordata > Amphibia > Caudata > Salamandridae > Calotriton > Calotriton arnoldi. The sequence continues at coordinate 119,542 of CAWUFW010002580.1, forward strand.
GACTTTGTTTTTCCAGACTCTGCTTGTGCCCGGCTATATTAGAACTGTCTGCCTTTTTGACTTTCACCTTTTCTCATGTTCCCTGTGGGTTTCGTCTGCACACCATGTACAAGGTCGAAAAACAACATCCCTTGTTATTGCTGATCTGGTTAGCCCCTCGCACTTAGACATAACACGAAATACAGCTGCACTGGAGAAATTTGTGTGCTTTTAATATTGTGATCTCCCTGTTGGTGGCACTCGGAGGAAAACCTTTCCAGGGAGAAGAGCTGTGCTTGTCTGATGATGTAAACCTTGCATCTAGATATTGAGGTATGAGGGTCCGCCTGACAAAGCCCAGAGGTCTTCTATTTTTATAATAAACTAGTTAATAGCACGGGGATGGTGGTAAGGCCATTTAGCCCTATATCCACTGCTTTATAAAATGCTTTCCCCGTTTGTATTCTATGGAATTGTAACTATGCTTCTTATTTTATCATTATGCATTATGCTGATATTACTGGCTCGTGTACTGTATCTTAGAGCACGATAGTTGAAATAAACATTTTAAACTATACGGTGTCTCTTATTACGCACGTTGTGGACAAGTATGAGTGAGTTATGAAAGGGTGTTCTTGCTCCCGTGAGTCCTGAGAGAGACGGTGTTCTGGGTTGTCTAATCATTGGTATCTTCGCTGCAAATGAGACGCTAAAGCTAGTCGGATTGGGATGGTGGGTACTAAGGTGCATGGTTGGTTCACCACTATACTCCGAGGTCCTATTATCCTGTGCATAGCTCTGTATATGTGCAGAATCCCTACAACATGGCGCCCAACGTGGGGCTTCTTATCTGCGAGACGCTTGAGTAGTGCTTGTGCTTGTCCACAACACCCTTCGCATACGCTTTCGGAAACGTGTGTGAGGGTGATACCTCCTATATTGATGTTTTTATAGGTTCTTTCAAGCTTGAAGTTATTAAAAGGTGTTTAGGTTAACCCTATATTGTGCTGCCTCACATTAGGTTGTCGAACATTCCCAGTCTTAATGGCGGATGTAAATATACCGGCACATAGCCACGCGGCGCTTTGGGCTCATTTACGGGCTTATGGAGTGCCTGACGCGGGTGTCGCTCTCATCTTTGTGGTGCAGGCTGACCCGGCTCACCACTTTGAGGTGTTTTACTCTTGGGTCACTTTTCCGGCAGTGGAAGGAGCGGACAATTTGTTTCATGTGTACGCTCCCACTGCCCTACCCAATGCTTATCAGGCTCTTGAAGTACCACTTACGGCATGGCAACACCGTATTTGGTTTAATGGCGCACTCCCACATCCAGTCACCCCGGTTCGTTTAGGCCCCTTATCAATAGATGGGGCCGCTTGGCCAGTCTTGGCCGGGTATACCCCACATCCGCGTTATTTGACGCTTGCGGTTGATGAACTGCGCACATTGCATACATCTTTAATCCGCGTGTACAGAGCTTTGGTACAATATGTTACAGGCAACGTCCAGGGAGACCCTCCTGGAGTTGCAGCGCATCCAGCTGGACCGGGCGGTGTAACCATAAGTCCCGTCATGGTTAATTCGGTGATGGGCAAGCGCCCACAAAATAAGGATGATTTGCGTTATTGGCTTGCAGAAAAATTTGACCGGCTGGAGGCTGTTTTTCCGAATACTTCTCCGGTGGAAAAACACAGGATTTTGACGATTAGTTTGCCGAAAGACTTAATTCCCGAGTTGGCAGAATGCAACAACTGGGGTAAGGTATTCGCAGCAGTCCCCTTTGGTATCGCTTTGTTCGCCCTAAGTTGGCAGGGTATGCCCAGACGTGGGTCCCTTGCTCACTTTGCCACTGGATTCAAGCTAGCCTGGCTGATGACGGCTGAATGGCCAGAAACCGGTCCCAGGATGCTTGTTTCCGGTCCAGGGAAGACATGGCTTGGCAGTTCGGGCTGGACTGTTCCCATGAGGCACAGGGTCAGACTGATTTGCATATGGCCATGTCTGAACTGGGGTGGTGGAGTGAGCTAAAGAATGATGATGGATTAAACCCAGATCAGTTGACTGGGGGTGAGTGTTTGATTAGCTCAAGCGCTCCGTCCATCATCCCCTTTGGTATCGCTTTGTTCGCCCTAAGTTGGCAGGGTATGCCCAGACGTGGGACCCTTGCTCACTTTGCCACTGGATTCAAGCTAGCCTGGCTGATGACGGCTGAATGGCCAGAAACCGGTCCCAGGATGCTTGTTTCCGGTCCAGGGAAGACATGGCTTGGCAGTTCGGGCTGGACTGTTCCCATGAGGCACAGGGTCAGACTGATTTGCATATGGCCATGTCTGAACTGGGGTGGTGGAGTGAGCTAAAGAATGATGATGGATTAAACCCAGATCAGTTGACTGGGGGTGAGTGTTTGATTAGCTCAAGCGCTCCGTCCATCATCCCCTTTGGTATCGCTTTGTTCGCCCTAAGTTGGCAGGGTATGCCCAGACGTGGGTCCCTTGCTCACTTTGCCACTGGATTCAAGCTAGCCTGGCTGATGACGGCTGAATGGCCAGAAACCGGTCCCAGGATGCTTGTTTCCGGTCCAGGGAAGACATGGCTTGGCAGTTCGGGCTGGACTGTTCCCATGAGGCACAGGGTCAGACTGATTTGCATATGGCCATGTCTGAACTGGGGTGGTGGAGTGAGCTAAAGAATGATGATGGATTAAACCCAGATCAGTTGACTGGGGGTGAGTGTTTGATTAGCTCAAGCGCTCCGTCCATCATCCCCTTTGGTATCGCTATGCGAAGTGTTTCGGCACTCCTTCCATGACGGTTCTCCCCTCCGTAATTAAACGAGTGCAGGATGAACATGGCCCTGAAGCGGCTGTGGAATTGGGGATGAGACTGGTGGGAGTGTTCGATGTAGTGGCTGATCTAATCCTTGCAAACATCAAGGGCGATGCAGTTAACTTTCAAGTAGCTAATGCTTTGGCTTTTGTCCCAGAGCCGGACAAGCCACGCGAATTACCGAAAATTATTGCACAGGCTTATAAAACCATTGGCCGCAATAGTCTGGGAGTTAAGCCTTTTGCTAAAACGCAAACTCAATCACAGCCACAACAAAAAACTCTGTCTGAGAAAGATGAGAAACCGTTCTTTACTAAAAAGAACTGGAGGTTGAAAAAACAAGGTAAGCAACAATCAAAAACGGGGTCGCGTGCCGCATCCCCGGTTTCCATATCTTCTGAACGCACTTATGATTTGCGCAACAGAGCGAGAATTAAATCTCCAGATAGATTTCAAGTCCCTGACCCGCGTTCTCCTCGTTCTTCACAGGCACCATCGACCTCCCAGACTGGTGGAGGAGATCACCAGGATAGAGGAAGGGGTCGTGAGGCCCCATAGGGACGAGACCAACCTCGACAACCAGTCCGAGGGAAACCAGAAGAATTTCCACGTTCTCGCCCACAGTTTCAGAAGAAAAAAGTTGCAGCACTAACAGCGAGGTATGCCACAGACGGTGAGAACGAAACTCCTGAATTGGACGTGGGCAGTGACGCTACTAGACAGCGCCGCGGAAGTTACCATAGTGCAGGAGGCACTGCGTCCTCATGTGGAGGCGACAGCAACTGACACATTCATTACTGTCGAGACAGCTGACACCTGAGTGGCACCCCCTACTGTTTAATATTGTCATTCAAATTGAAGGTGACATTGAGCGTGTTATTAAAGGGATTTTTTGGGAGAATCTGACCTCTTCTTACGATATTTTGTTGGCAGAGGCGGATTGGCCGCCCCCATTCGTACTTGCTGCTCGTAGAGGGGAGGAGGTAATCCTTCCGAGCTTTTCTCGTCATGTCCCCAAGGACAAAGCAGAGGCTTTCGCAGCTGAATGGGCTGGAGCCCTGGCTCTGGCGCTATACCGTAACCACGTGGGCTGGGACGAGGATTCTCCACCCCATGATATACCATTGCGGTCTCTGCCACAACCACAACCCCAATATCCCATCCGGCGGGAAGCTAAAGGTCCCGTTTCAGACATTCTGACACAGTTAGAATATCAAGGAGTAATTGAAACATGCGTGTCACCAATGAATAATCCCCTTTTTGCGGTTTCTAAACCCGATGGATCGTACCGCCTAGTTTTGGATTACCGACATTTGAACTCTCATTGTCGGACCTTCGCGGTACAAAATACTCACAGGTCTGCGCTTGTAGACAGTCTTGTTCGTAAAAAATATAAAACGACACTTGACCTATCCAATGGATTTTACACGCACAATTTGTCCCCGGATTGCAGCCAATGGAGCGCTTTCACTTCCGGTGGTAAACAAATTTAATTTCGGCGTTTGCCCATGGGCTACAAGAACAGCCCAGGGGTCTTCGCCGCCCGTGTTGTCTCTTTGTTGGACAGCATAGACCCAGATGCGTGTTCGTACGTTGACGATATCTATCTGACAGACGACGAATTATGGCCGCATCTTTCGCGTGTGGACCGCATTATTCTTGAATTTGCGGTCTTAGGATACAAATTTAATTTTGCCAAATCACACATTGCTGAATTTATTGTTTTGTTTTTGGGCTATGAGCTCAACAATGAAGGTAGGGGCTTAGCTCCCCATTTCTTGGAGAAGTGTGCACTTTTGCGCCCTCCAACCACCCTGAAGAAACGTGTCATTACTGGGTTTTCTGAACTTCGGGCGTACTTACATTCCCGAATATGCCCAGCGTATCAAGCCTCTATATGCCTTGATACAGCCCAACTTTTCGAAGTCATGCTGGCTTCCTGAGCATTCCTCGATTCTGCATTCTTTGCAGTCTGATCTACTTGAATCTAAGTTCTTGTTGACTCGTGACAACCACTCAAACCTGGTGATTAGAATTGTGCCAGGGGCAGTGGGTTTCACGTACTTAACCTTTAACAAAGGTGACACAGTACCGATTGCATACAAGTCACATCTTTACACTTCAGCGGAGTTGCGCTTTTCCTCTGTGGAGAAAGTTTTGACTGCAGTGCAAATGGCGATTCTAAAGAAACGCGCACTGGCACAGGGAAAATGCATTTTGGTGGTAACACCATATCCTGCCCTTGAGGCAGTAACAAAGGCAAGTGTACCGAACTCTAAGGCTTTGCACCCCAGTTGGATACAATGGGCTACATCTCTGATGTCCCCGGATGTCTCTTTTATCTTTGATTCCTCTCTTCAGACACAGGAGTTCTTACAGTATGAATTTGTTCATCCTCCTCCTCTGTCTTTGCTGCCCCTTGAGGAGTACAAATGTATTATATACACCGATGGTTCGGCGCAACCGGCCACTGGTTCAAAGCATGCTTATTCCGCAGCGTGTGCTATTGTTGCAGGTACTATGGTGAACGGTGAGTTCAAATCGACCGTAGTGAACACACAGGCACTAGGAGACAGTACTGCACAATTGGCCGAGCTGCATGCTTTGGTGTTCGCACTTGAGTTCGCGAATCCAGACGTGACTACACTTATAGTATGCGATTCTTACTACTGTGTTCAATCCTTCAATGACAACTTATTCTTTTGGTCTCAAAACGACTATAGAGCTGCAAAAGGCAGCACAATTAAGCATAAAATGCTTTGGGTTCGAGTGGCAGATCTTAAACAACGTCTGCCTCTCACACAGGTGATTCACACACTTGGCCACCAGCGTGTGGGTGCACACGCGGTCGGTAACAGTTTGGCAGATGAAGCTGTCAAATCAGCAGTAGCCACGTGCTCAGTAGCAGCAGTTACAAGATCCATGACTAAAATAGATAATGAGATTTTGGCAGCTATTGCTGCAACAAAGGAAGGTGCTAATAACCCAAGGGGTTTCCCTGCCAAAAACTCTTATCACTTAAGTCCTGAACAGGTTCCTTACGTAACAATTCCAGACGTTGGTGATCGGCTGATTCCCGACACGGACCGCAGACCTTCCTTGATAACGGCCGCACACGAAGGCTTGGCTTCGGCCCATGCTGGCGTATCTGCGACTGTTTCCATCTTGCAGCAGCATTACTGGTGGCGTGGTTTATATAAACAGACCCGTACTTATGTGCTTTCTTGTGACGTTGTCAGCAAATTAAGCCTTCGACGGTTACACGACCACCGCAAACACAGCTCTGCATTTCAAACAAACCTTTTGGTTGTGTTTACCTTGATCACTGCGGTCCCTTTTCTTCTGATACTGCATATAAATACATCTTAGTTGCAGTAGACTCGTGCACACGTTTCATCTGGGTTTGGCCACAACGGAGTGCTGACGCTCGAAATGTCATAAGGGATTTGCGTGTCTTTGTGGGAATTTTGGCCTGTGGCACCTTCCATTCCGACCAAGGTCCAGCGTTCGCCTCTAAGGCGTACAAGGACGCAATGAGGTTACTGGGGGTGCGGGTGCAATTTTCGTCTCCATATCGGCCTGAGGGCAACTCGATTGTTGAGCGAATGAACCGTGACTTAAATCAATCCTTGACAGCTAAAGTCTTAGGTACTGGCAGGAACTGGCTGGCTCACTTGTATAGCGTGCAACGTGCACTTAATAATCTCCCTAGAAGACCTCTGGGTGGGCGTACCCCATACGAAATGCTCTTTGGCATACAAATGTTTGTGCCAGACCTTGATGGTCTAGACATAGCGGCGAATACCGCAATCTTTGACGTCGATAATCATTCTACTATGTTGCAGGACTTACAAGAGACCCGTGACAAACTTGCAAACAACCACTTGCCTTCAGCCACTGACGCTGCGTTGCAGATTCCGGTTGCCGGCTGGCTTCCGAAGGTTGGAGATCTGGTCCGAGAGAAGGTGGAGAACAAAAAAGAATTTGGCCCCTCTTATCGTGCACCAGTTCCAGTCCTTGGCTTGAAGGGTACTCGTACAGTCATTTTACCTCCGCTTCCTGGTCGCAAAGACAACAGATACATCTCAGTGGACAATGTCAAGCTACAACATCTGGCCGATCCTGAATAGCGTGACACCTGCGGTATCATGTCCAGACATTTCAAGGACTCCTGTTTGTGGCCCTACACCTTACACAGACACTGATGTTGCCATTGAGATGGTCGATTTGCCTGATCGCCTGCTCGACTGCCCGGCTTCCTCCTGCAACGAGGAGACCGAGTATGCATACCCCGCCAACGAGTCGGTGGCTCATTTACCTACAACACCACTGAGCCCAACACGTTTTTCGTTTGATTCGGCTTCCACCTCATCACTTATTCCATCCAGCTTCAGTATTTTCATATCCTGGTTCAGAGACAATTTTTTGGTCCCACCCTGGACCTACATCTGGTTGGTACTGTTCCTGATTTTCCTCTTCATGTCCATTGGCTTTGTGACAGTTTTTTTCTTGCTCATCAATGGTCACTATTTACCAGAACGCTCTGCAGTGAACTGTGTCGCTGGAACTTTGGCTCTGCATTCTTCATCTCACATCATGAAGCGTGACCACACATTTGTGAACATTTCAGCTTTCCCAGTCGCTGATGGCATTGTATGGGATGCAGTAAATTTCCAAATTCATGGACCAACCGAGATAATTAATGTACCGAATGTCCTCCGTGTTTCAATGGGTGATGTAGTTAAAAGTAATGTTCATTCTGAGGATTGGGATGTGCATGCCGTTGAATCGTTATTCTCTGATTTGAAATATTACGCTGCTTTTAATGCTGAAGATTTGTACTTAAATTCTGCAAGTTATGCTGATTTATATTGTTACCAGCATTGGGGCAACCATTTTCTCCATAAACCAAGTACACTTAGGGGTACTTTTAATTACACACAATGGGAACATTGTCCGGCCCCTTTGCCCGGTAGCTCCCACACACTTAAAGGTAAATTTACTTACTTTACAGACTTTGATAGATCAAACCCTGGGTCCTATTATTTTAAATTGAACGCTTCGTCCACTCAGAAGATCATGTTGACACACACCAAATTGCTATATTCGGGTTCCTTTTTGAACGCATTAGCAGTGGGTGGTTCCCTAATTTGTAAGAATATTAAATTACACGGGGCTTGTAATGTTTCGGCTCCGAATCTTGCTTGTGTTTTAAAAGGCATTCCGGCTCCTGTTATATCACCTACTTTCACTGTGCTTGCAAATGGTAGCTAGCTCCTTCTGAATAATCAAGAATGCTGTGGTATGCAGGCTGGCATCCCCTATATTGTAACTGTTTCCCACTGTGTAGTGTGCTGCAAGAATGTGCTTTTTCCGCCCCCGCAGGACATAATAGATAGTTCCATTTGGCCTTCCATACCAACGTTGACTGCAGATTTCAATAAATTGAGCAGAATAAAGGCACTATTATTAAACCAGGAGGTTATGCTCACGTCCGCCCGGGAGACCTTTGTCCTCCAGGTGGCTAGTACCCACAGTGAGATACAGGCTCTTTTGAACACGAACCTCCCACAACATTTCGGTGAAATGATTCACCGCGTTTTCAATGCTTCTGCCACCGAAGGTCTTGTGCACTTTTTTAAAGTTGTGGGCTCCGGCCTTGTTACCTCCTTTCAAACTATATTTGGTGTAATTCCGGCTTTTATTCATTCTATTTTTTCCAGCGTCTTTGGCAGCTTCCCATTGCTCCTAGCCTTAGCTGCTGGAATATTGCTTTTAATTTGTTTGCTGCGCAATGGCTGCACTTCCTGGGGGTCTCCTCGACCAAGGTCGACTTCGGATGCTCCGTGAACGCATGCTCATCAGCTTCGGCATCTTACCACTGGCGACACTTGGTGTGTCCTATAGACTTTCTTTTCGCTTTGCGTATTTCACTTGCGTGCAACTTGTGATGTCATGCTTACGATGTCCTTTCTCTTGGTCCTTGGATGTTTGCCTCTCCAATACGTCTCTGTCGGACCCGGATTTTGGCCAGTTGATGGGCCCCTTAGTGGCCCATGAACGGGACTGTTCCGGCGCAGGATTGATGGCGTGTGCGGCTGCACTTGGAGTTTTGGCGCAATGGGATATCTGGGCGGCTCCTCAGGATCTCCTACAACGAAGTTATATTGAGTATCACGCAAGTTGTCCCGCAATGCTGATCACTGCTCCCAATTATGAGGAGCATGAATGCAGTTTTGAATTGTTGAACTGGATGGCATCTCTTTTTCAGATGATACCAATGATGTACTTTTGGAAGGTGTGGCAGTTTTCTGCACATACACTCTATTGGATTAGGGGCCTTCGCTTTCCGCGTACTGGATTTTTGGATTTTTTATATTTTTTTGTAGTGCCCTGATGTCTGGCCCGATCCAAACTTTTTTTTTCGGTGTCCTGAACATTTTTTTTTTTTTTCCCTTCTCCATTCACCGTCCTTCATGGGGACTTTTTCATAAATAGCTGTTTCCATTTTGCTCCGTCTCTTTGAACTCTGTTTTCGTCCTATGACTTGGCCTATGGACTGACCAGGGGTGGGTGTAGTGTGGTTTGTGGCCTCATTGTCTACATTGCTAAATTAGCTTAGGCCTGGCTGCCATGATGCCTTTTTTGCACACGTTACTCTGTGACTTTGTTTTTCCAGACCCTGCTTGTGCCCGGCTATATTAGAACTGTCTGCCTTTTTGTCTTTCACCTTTTCTCATGTTCCCTGTGGGTTTCGTCTGCACACCATGTACAAGGTCGAAAAACAACGTCCCTTGTTATTGCTGATCTGGTTAGCCCCTCGCACTTAGACATAACACGAAATACAGCTGCACTGGAGAAATTTGTGTGCTTTTAATATTGTGATCTCCCTGTTGGTGGCACTCGGAGGAAAACCTTTCCAGGGTGAAGAACTGTGCTTGTCTGATGATGTAAACCTTGCATCTAGATATTGAGGTATGAGGGTCCGCCTGACAAAGCCCAGAGGTCTTCTATTTTTATAATAAACTAGTTAATAGCACGAGGAGGGTGGTAAGGCCATTTAGCCCTATATCCACTGCTTTATAAAATGCTTTCCCCATTTGTATTCTATGGAATTGTAACTATGCTTCTTATTTTATCATTATGCATTATGCTGATAGTACTGGCACGTGTACTGTATCTTAGAGCACAATAGTTGAAATAAACATTTTAAACTATACCGTATCTCTTATTACGCATGTTGTGGACAAGTATGAGTGAGTTATGAAAGGGTGTTCTTGCTCCCGCGAGTCCTGAGAGAGACCGTGTTCTGGGTTGTCTAATCATTGGTAGCTTCGCTGCAAATGAGACGCTAAAGCTAGTCGGATTGGGATGGTGGGTACTAAGGTGCATGGTTGATTCACCACTATACTCCGAGGTCCTATTATCCTGTGCATAGCTCTGTATATGTGCAGAATCTCTACAACAGCACTTTACTGGAAACATACGTTTTTAGCCCTGAGGATGGGTGACTGGCCCTTTCTGAAGAACCTTCCCGAATGGTGCCGGCCAGGTAGCAGTACTGAATGCAGGTTGTGTGGCTATCCTTCCGAAACATTGGAACACATCGTCTGTGCATGCACTGCATTGCTCATGGCCAGACGGTCATTGCTGCGAGGCCAATGTATCATGTTGGGAGTTCGATCTTGCCGCCAAGCAATAATGGCCGCTTTAAACCCTGACAATACCAAGCTAAACATTGGGCTTACAAAATTCGTCCACAAAGCGTCAACACTACTGGAAGCCATAACCACAATCAAACCCTCCTCATCTTAGCATGGCGGCGGAGTCAATAGACTCAACAATTAAATCAGAGACTACAATATCAGAAAGCCAGAGCGAGGTCTTCCAGTCGAACATTATTTGCTCATAATGGTTCTCCTAATTTTTAGTAATTTAAAACCCACCGTTTTTAACATTTATTATTGTCATTTTTATTGTCTGAATCAATCATGTTTTAAATTGTAAATGGTTTTTTAAACCAATCAATAAAGAGTGTTTAACTGTAAAAAAAAAAAACAGAACTACATAAACTGTACTTATTCAATATGGATTAAAGCCCAGCTCGTGGCTTTAAGAATGCCAGGTTACTCACCGGTAATCTTCATTAGTCAGAGTCCTGGTCTTCCCGTCCCATTCCTTATCAGGGAGCAGACAAGCTGCTCACTGATAAGGAATGGGACGGGAAGACGGACGAGGAGGTAATGGGTGAGTGGAACTTTTTAGATCATTCCCGTCTTGGCTCCATTCTGCCAAGCTTGACACAAGCTGCAGCCTATGCGGCTATGGAAGAGAAACTCTAATTCATTTTTTATGTATTTGCCCTCAGCTACTGCAGCAAAGGAAATTTCTTCTCTGAGCCGACTTCATCAGGCTCGGCATGCACACATGCCAGCAGGCAGTAATTGCCAGCCTGAACCCGTAAAACTCTCAATTAAATATCAAAACCTTTAAATTTGTTCGGATAACAGCCACCAAAATAGGCTCAGCAAGTTCTTCTGGGGCTGTGGCACTACAGCGTTATTCGCAGCCACCATCGCCACCGAAACATTGAGCTCAGATAGTATCAGGCGAATCATCAAGCATGATGTCTACAGCTCCTTATTTTTGTCGACAGCTTCAAATCTATGGCCCTTACCTCATGACCCCAGTTCGTGACTGGACCTGATACATAATCTCTTGTATGGACTGTACTAGGACCTCTGAAACCAGTTACAGCTTCCAAACCTTTGCGCAAGCGCAAACCGATGCCATATGTGACCATCATCATCTCTGGACCAATTATAAAATCTATCGTCCGGACTGTATTGGGCAAGAAACTGGAAACTAGATGGTGCATTTCTACTCTGGTCCACAGCCCATACCAAGACTCATGGCCTGGTATCTAATGAACTAAATTTGAGAGAACACGATCAGGCTCGGGACTAGCACATTTGCACATGGCTCGACATTCTCGATCTTATGCTCTGTTTGCACCTTTATGATGGACTGCTCTGGGTCAACAAACTAAAAACACCCCAAACTAACACACTGGGCCAGGCCTGAGCAAGGGAACTAGACATCAATCTTTAATGTCCACTTTTAGGTAATGGATTGTTTGAAATTTTGCTAACAAGCACGATGCTATGCACTGACTTTACTATTGTTCTGGCTCGCCCTGTGCAGATTGAAATGCACCAGACTAGCCTATATTTAGACTTGAACTCCACAAAATTTGCACATGGTCTGTAATCCTACAGTGTTCCAAGTGCTCGATCTGTTGACTTTATCTGCTTTTTTTATAAGCTAAACATATGGCTTTTTTATAGATCTTTGTTACTACTTGTAAAGGTTTTTATTAACTATACAACAAAATTAACTATGACTATGAACTCTGCGAGCTCCGCCCACCCCTCTAGAAGAATTAGTTCAAGAGAGTTGTACCAATAATAATCCAGCAACAAATGTATTTTCAAGATTAACCACTAGGCAGACCCCTGTGTAATTTTTAGGTCTCGCCTGGCGTTGGAGCGCGCATGCGCTCCTCGCCCTGCGAGGGCTATAGTAAACACTCTAAGAAGGGAAACTTTAATCCACGCCCCTGTGTCTCGACCGTTTCCAATTGGCTTAGGTCGTGATTAATGTTTTTTCCGTGCTTTTGGTTTGCTGGCTGTCACTTTTGTTGACGCCCTTGCAATTTTGTGATGCCGCCCATCGTGACAAGCGCATCTGTTTTCACTCAGCCCAGATGCAAATACAAGCGGCTGAATGAAAACAGATGCTCCCACCGCATGCTTTCACTTTTGCGCGCTCGAGCTCACAGCGTCTCTATCAGCTTGCCTCCGACAGCAGATGGGCACGCGCACGGCGTCTCTTCAGTTTCACTTTCACTTAGCACAATCCAAAAATGTGTGTTGTAAGTCCGTATGATGTACTTTGATGTTTAAAACGATTCTGGGGAGCGATGAGGAAGGGTGGCACTGGAAGGGTTCAATACCAGTTACATGGGTGCTTGCTTTCTAGTATTACGTTTTGTTGTTTCCTAATAGTTATATGTATCTTTATGCTTATTTCTCTCCGCAGCCATTTCTTACACCAGGCTTGTATTGTTGCATTTGCATTTGTTTATTTATGTAATTATTTTGGAGCGCGTCCGCTAACTTTAGCGGCCGCGCTTCAGGTCAGCAGAGCTGCTTTAGAGGCAGAGAACTAGGTCAGCAGAGCTGTTTTAGAGCCAGAGAACCAGGTCAGCAGAGCTGTTGTAGAGCCAGAGAACCAGGTCAGCAGAACTGCTGTAGAGCCAGAGAACCAGGTCAGCAGAGCTGCTGTAGAGCCAGAAAACCAGGTCAGCAGAGCTGCTGTAGAGCCATAGAACCAGGTCAGCAGAGCTGCTGTAGAGCCAGAGAACCAGGTCAGCAGAGCTACTCTAGAGCCAGAGAACCAGATCAGCAGAGCTGCCGTAGAACCATAGAACCAGGTCAGCAGAGCTGCTCTAGAGCCAGAGAACCAGGTCAGCAGAGCTACTCTAGAGCCAGAGAACCAGGTCACCAGAGCTGCTGTAGATCCATAGAACCAGGTCAGCAGAGCTACTCTAGAGCCAGAGAACCAGGTCAGCAGAGCTGCTGTAGAGCCATAGAACCAGGTCAGCAGAGATGCTTTAGAGCCAGAGAACCAGGTCAGCAGAGCTGCTCTAGAGGCAGAGAACCAGGTCAGCAGAGCTGCTGTAGAGCCAGAGAACCAGGTCAGCAGAGCTACTCTAGAGCCAGAAAACCAGGTCAGCAGAGCTGCTGTAGAGCCATAGAACCAGGTCAGCACAGCTGCTTTAGAGCCAAAGAACCAGGTCAGCAGCGCTACTCTAGAGCCAGAGAACCAGGTCAGCAGAGCTGCTGTAGAGCCATAGAACCAGGTCAGCAGAGCTACTCTAGAGCCAGAGAACCAGGTCTGCAGAGCTGCTGTAGAGCCAGAGAACCAGGTCAGCAGAGCTGCTTTAGAGCCAGAGAACCAGGTCAGCAGAGCTGCTCTAGAGGCAGAGAACCAGGTCAGCAGAGCTGCTGTAGAGCCAGAGAACCAGGTCAACAGAGCTACTCTAGAGCCAGAGAACCAGGTCAGCAGAGCTGCTGTAGAGCCATAGAACCAGGTCAGCAGAGCTGCTTTAGAGCCAGAGAATCAGGTCAGCAGAGCTGTTGTAGAGCCAGGGAACCAGGTCAGCAGAACTGCTGTAGAGCCAGAGAACCAGGTCAGCAGAGCTGCTGTAGAGCCAGAGAACCAGGTCAGCAGAGCTGCTTTAGAGCCAAAGAACCAGATCAGCAGAGCTGCTGTAGAGCCAGAGAACCAGGTCAGCAGAGCTACTCTAGAGCCAGAGAACCAGGTCAGCAGAGCTGTTGTAGAGCCATAGAACCAGGTCAGCAGAGCTGCTTTAGAGCCAGAGAACCAGGTCAGCAGAGCTACTCAAGAGCCAGAGACCAGGTCAGCAGAGCTGCTGTAGAGCCATAGAACCAGGTCAGGAGAGCTACTCTAGAGCCAGAGAACCAGGTCAGCAGAGCTGCTGTAGAACCATAGAACCAGGTCATCAGAGCTGCTTTAGAGCCAGAGAACCAGGTCAGAAGAGCTGCTCTAGAGGCAGAGAACCAGGTCAGCAGAGCTGCTGTAGAGCCAGAGAACCAGGTCAGCACAGCTGCTTTAGAGCCAGAGAACCTGGTCAGCAGAGCTACTCTAGAGCCAGAGAACCAGGTCAGCAGAGCTGCTTCAAAGCCAGAGAACCAGGTCAGCAGAGCTACTCTAGAGCGAGAGAACCAGGTCAGCAGAGCTGCTGTAGAGCCA
>CAWUFW010002580.1:1934283-2146540 GCA_963921515.1 Calotriton arnoldi
TTAGGACATATAAGAAACATCAAGCTTACATGTACCTCTGCATGTTAAAAAGAACTGAACAAAATGGCCTGATTTAGAGTTTGGCAGACAAGGTACTCCACTGCAATGGCAATGCAGCACCCTGTCCACCAAACTGTCAGTCCACCCGAGCACTTTTTAAGTCAGGCGGACCACCAGATTTATGATGTTGAACCAACATGTATTCTGTTGACGTTCACCTTTCTCCTATGGCCCGAGAACTATGAGCTGTCGGAAGTAAGCCATGTGACTCTCCACCCTATTTAGAGTGGGCAGTTGCATTACTTTGTTTACTGTCTCTCACAGCTACGAATAGCCCGGCGGTGAGAGACAGCAAAATTAAAAACATGATACTCACACCCTGAGGGGAAAACTCTCATGCTGTTGGAGCCATTAGTTTTTACTTTTCCATACACAACTTCCACTCTGAGAGTTTGCTTTTGGAAAAGTAAAGACATTTAAAAGTTTGGTGTAAGCATCTGTCACCAATGATAGACACACCCCAATTTTTTTAAGTGGCTCTGTATGAACCACTGTGATGGCAGTTCATAAGAACTCATAGATTTTACCTCAGGGTCAATGCTGAACTCTAAAGTTGGCGGGCTGAGTAAAGAAAGGGTTGTGGATGAAAAGCTGTCGGCCACCCTGATTGGCTTTACTGCATCTGCTGAACTCTAAATAAGGCCTAATGTGTCTAGCAGTGATGGAAATGACAGCTTTTTCAATTGATGTCAGCAGCAGTTCAGTGGAAGTGTAACAGTTGAAAGTCTGTTTCATCAGCAAGGGGAGTTTATTGACATAAACACAGTGAGAGAGCTTAGTTTGGATTTAATAGGTGATCCTTTAGTTTGGCTTAAAGGATTTGTATTGAGTAAGCAGGTTTTTTACAGGTTGGAAGGGCATTCCAGTTCCTAAATGCATTCTCCAACTCAGTACGCTTGGAGGTGGGCATTTTCTAAAACAAAGGGGCATATTATCAAGGGCTTTATCGCCGCTTTAGCGGGACTTTTGCCGCTAAAGCGGCGATATTTTTAACGCCCTATTAGCAAGCTGTCGCTAACAGGCGTTAGCGACAGCTTTCAGGCGATAGCGGCCGGGTTTTACATTGCCTTGCATGTCAGCGATAATTATCGCTAATGACATGCAAGTTAGGCGTTCCCAACTAAAAGCGACAGAAAACAGTCGCTTACATACCTATCGCCTATTAGCAATACCTGCGAGCGATAATAAAAACGCGCTAACCCCGATTAGCGCTTGTTTTTAAGAACTGATAAAAACATGACTTAGCAATGAAAGTCAATGGGAGGTGGATTGTAAGGTTAAGTCCCCAGAATTAGCGATAGGATTTTATCGCTGGATTTCTCGCGTTAAAGCTGGGTTTCGCCGCTATCGCTGGATATTTTATCGCAATGGAGATAAACCTTGCTAATAGCATGTTATTTCCGCGGTAATATCCAGCGATAGCCGGCGATAAAAAAAGGCGCGCTAAGCAAGGTTTGCGATATTTATCGCATGTTCTTGCTAATATGCCCCAAAGTTTTTTTAGAAGAATTTTCTTCCTATGTTGAATGTTTTTACTGGGCAGTTCCATTTTTGTGTTAGGTAGCTAGAGGAATTAATGTATGTGGCTTTGCATGTGATCAAGCTATATTTTTTAAGTGCAATGAGATTAAATGCCTAATCTTGTGGAGCAGCATCAGTTGAAATCTAGCATTTTCTTTTTGTGGAGGTCAAGACTGGGGAGCTTTCCAACACGACAACTAGTATTTTAGCTGATTTCACAGTAGTGGGTAAAATGGAATTCTCCAAAGCGAGGCAATCCTTTTATGAGAGAGGGCCTTTAAATTAGGTGATAATATTAGCAATTCAGGGCCTTATTTACAAGAGGCCTGCGCTACTTGAGCGTCACTTGTTATGACGCTCCGGTGACACAGGCCTCTCAATCATATCTATGAGGCCATGCAAAGCCACCCTGCGTGTCTTTGCATGGCCTCATAGATATGAAGTAAGGCAAGACAGCACAAAGCGCTGTCTTGCCTTACTGTACATCAGGGAGGCGTTCTATGGTCGTTGTGATGGGTTTTCCCATGCAACACCCATGGGTTTTTTTTTTTGTGGTTTTTTTCCTCATATGACCTCCGTAGCTATAGCAACCTCTCGACCTGAACCACCTCTGGTGCTGATAACTAGGTAGTTTCAGTCTCAGCTGTTATTCTTTCGGGAACCACCCGGGATACACATCCTGAGCTGACTCAGAGCTTTTAATCATTGGAATTTAACCAGTCCCGTACTATAATCTATACAGTTGGTGACTCGTCCAGTAAATTCCAAAATAACCCAGTGTCCGGCCTCTCTCTATGGATATGTACCCTCTGATCTAGAACTCTGAAATATCTCACAGAGTTCCACCAGGCATTCCAGGATGGAGGTACCTCCTGACGCCACAGTTTACATATCTCTCTCCTAGCCAAAAGAATCAGATAAAAGACCAACTTATGTTGCAACCCATTTAGGATATGTTCACCCCCAGATTTGGAAATGACGCCAAAGAAAATAAGAGATGGTCTTACCTCCATAACGAAACCCAACACCCTCGAGATGGTGTTACCCACATACTTCCAAAATTCGGTAAGCTTGGAACAGGAGGCAAATATGTGGATATCATCCGCATTTTGAGAGCCACATCTGAGACATCTTGCTTCACCACCGCCCTTTATTCTTGAGATTTTGAGGGGAGACCAGTATAACCTGTGAATTGTGAAAAAATGGTTCTTCCTGAGTGCAGCAGGTTTAATTAATGGGTAAAGAGTGTCTATAGATACTTGCCATATATCATCAAGCTCCTCGCTCAGCAAGTAGTTTTCCCAGATTCGACTTGGCTTGTCCATCTTACTGTCTACTGCAGCAAGAAGGTAACTGTACCAGTGGGCTACTTCTTTTTGCCTCGGGGCCACCTCTTGTAGATCACTCTCCATTGAGTTCTCTTCCGGGTGAGACCAGTGTTGGCCCTTACACCAAGAAGAAATCTGATAGAATTTGAACCTCAAGAGGGCACCTCTAGTGACGTTGTTCCAGAAC
This sequence comes from Calotriton arnoldi, assembly GCA_963921515.1. Taxonomy (NCBI): domain Eukaryota; kingdom Metazoa; phylum Chordata; class Amphibia; order Caudata; family Salamandridae; genus Calotriton; species Calotriton arnoldi. Next base: position 1,937,380 of record CAWUFW010002580.1, read on the forward strand.
TCCCAAGTATGACATTCATTACCCTTTACAATGTCCTTCCAGTGAGTGACTCCAGCCTCGATCAATGGACAGGCTAAAACATCCTTTAAACACACCGGTGTTCCAGGGGAGTCCCACACGGGTGCCCAGTCACTATAGTAAGAAAGTCCTAAGCACCCTCTGCATCCCGACCATAACTTAGCCGCCATACGTAAAGTCTTCAAGCAAACTTTTTTGAAAAATTTGGAGGAGCCGAATTTATACATGAAACCTGATTCCTCTGTGCCAGCCAACATAGCTTTAAACATGCTCCCAATTAATGAATTATCTGGGGTGAGTAGTAACATCCTACAATTTTTCAATTGATAGGCCCAACAATATAACTGTAGGTCAGGCAAACCCATACCTCCACACTGTAATTTACGTCTCAGCTTTTTCCAAGACAGTCGGATCCCTTTACTTGCCCAAATAAAGGAGGAGATCTTACCCTGAATTTTAAGGAGGTCTGCTTTTGCAAACTCTAAGGGGATGTTATTAAACAGGTAAGTGTATTTTGGGAGTACACACATTTTAATAAGGTTAACTCGCCCGTAATGGGAGAGAGGAATACTCTGCCATCTTTTTAGTAAAATATCAACCTCTTTAGAGACCCTATCAAGGTTAGTTTTTGGGATCTTTTCAGGGTTCTGAGTAATTGTAATCCCAAGATATCTAAGCTCTCTAGCGAAGTTGTTCTCGTGATCAGGGATGTTCCAAGCCATAATCTCGGTTTTGTCCTCGTTTATCTCGTAGCCTGAAAATTTCCCGAAAGACTGTGCTTCCATCATGAGCTCCGGAAGTGTAGTCAAGACATTGGAAGACAGTAAGACCAGATCATCCGCATAAAGCGCTACTTTCCTCTCAAACCCATTTACTGCAAAAGGAACTATTTTCTCATTCTGTCGTAGACTCTGGGCAAAAGGTTCGATATATAAATCAAATAAAATGGGAGACAGTGGGCAGCCCTGCCTAGTTCCGTGACCAATCTTGACAATAGGAGAAAGACTGCCGTTAACCAAAATCTGGGCACTGGGCGACTTGTATATTTTTTTTAGTACTTCTTTAAACCCTTCGCCAAATCCAAAAGCCTTCAGAACCCTGTCTAAAAAGTGCCAGTTCACACGGTCGAAAGCTTTGGCAGCATCGAATGTTATAATGGATAGCGGAAGGCCCCGTGATACTGCCAAATCAGTCGCCCCTATTAAGGTGTAAACTAGGTCCGACATCTGCCTTCCCGGGAGGAAACCCTTCTGATCTTCGTGGATAATTGGCCCAATAATCTTAGACAACCGATTATTCAGAATAGAAGCAAAAACCTTATAATCGGCATTTAATAATGAGATAGGCCGGTATGATTGGCACTGAGTTGGGTCCTTGCCGGGTTTCAGTATCAAAGATATAACTGCGCCACTCCAAGAGTCTGGCAATGGGGATCTGCCTCCCAGAATATCATTAAATAATTTCAACCAAACTGGGATGACCTCTTCCCTCAGTAAAGAATAAACCTCAATTGGGATTGAATCTGGGCCTTGGGCCTTTCCTTTCTTAGCTCTGTCTAATACCATCAATATCTCACTCCCGATTATTTCAGTCATAAGAGAATCTTGACTGTCCTCAGATAACTTAGGTAGTTGTTTCTCAGTGAGCCAACTGTCGATGTGTTCTTCCGCTATATGGGGGTCCCCTTGATATAACTCTTGGAAGAACTGTGCAAAAGCCTGTTCTATTTTATCCTTGGCCTCAGTAAAATGTGTATTAGTCTTAATTCTCCAAATATAATTATGGGATCTATCAATTCTGCTCTTCATAGCTAAGAGTTTGCCACAGTTCTCCCCCTGCTCAAAGTCCCTCATCTTGCTGGCTTCCCATTTTTGAAGTAAAATCTCTTCCGACTTATGCCTGAATTTTAACTGTAACTCTTCCAGATTCCTTGTTAAGTTTTCATTTTCTATGCCGGGAGGACATCTAAACTTTAAATCCACTTCTACCCTTTTTATTTCAGCTTCCAGATCGACCAGCTCTTTCTTCTCTGCCTTAGCCCAGCCTATCACCGCGCCCTTTAATATTCCCCTCAACCAGGCCTTGAAAGAATCCCAAACAATATTCAGAGATGTTGACCCCAGATTGTTTTGTAAGAAGCTAACTGTTTCAGACTTCAAAAAGCCTGGAGTAGTAGGCTGCAAAAGAAATCACCTATTTAGGGTCCATCTCCTTAAAGGCACCGCTTGAGGAAGATCCACATTGAGGGCTATTGTGCCATGATCCGATATAAGGATAGGCAGATACTCCATTAGGCTTACTTTATCCAACTCTGAGTGATCCATAAAAATATAATCAATCCTGGAGTAATGTGAATTCTTTTTGCTGTAAAAGGAGTATTCCCTGGTCTCGCCTCTTGTTTTCCGCCATACATCACTCAGGTTAAGGTTTTTAAGCATTGACAGAAGGTGGGCTTTAACCCTCGGGGCAGAAATCAGTGTCCGGGGTGAGGATCTATCTAATCTGTTATCTAAGAGTACATTGAAATCTCCTCCCATAATCAAAGGGGACTCAAAATCAGCCAGCGCAAAGCAGAGGTTATTTAAGGGCCCTACATCATCCTCATTAGGACCATAAAAACTTACTAAGGTATATTTACTGCCCTGCGATTTTATTTCCGCTACAACCCAGCGCCCTCTGTCGTCTACCTGCGATTTAATGAGTTCGGTACCTGAGTTTGATTTAAGGATAATAGCGACCCCCTTCGAGCAGCATAGTTGGTCTGAAGCGATAACCTTATCCACCCATCTTAATTTACCAAATAATGCTTTGCACTCTGATTGCAAAAGATGGGTCTCCTGAATCATAAGGATGCTAGCAGAACTATTTTTTAAATACTGAAGAATCAGTCGCTGTCTTCTTCTTACTCTCAGACCATTAACATTCCAACTTAAAAACCCCAAACTCTGTTTCGCCCCCTGTAAAAAACTACCCATCATCTTTGGCCTGCTCCCACCCTCTGCTCTGGCTATTGGAGGTTATTATGTCACATGAGTATGTTGTTACAATTACTTTTTTTTTTTTCCCAATGCTCCCCACCAACAATCGTGCAAAATCCCCCCACCCCCTCCAGACTGCCTACAACCCTCCCCTGGGAACCCTCCCTGTTTACCCATTGGCAATGCCTATTGCCTTATGAGCCGTAGTCCTCCCTCCCCTGAAGGAAGAAAATAGAAAAAAGGTACAAAAACTGTCAGAGCCGAGTTCTCTTAAACTTTAAACTACTAACTGGTTTTAATTTGTGCCAAAAAACTATCCACCTCCTCCGGAAATCTGAAATTGTGCATCTTATTGGCCCAAAGGACTTTTAAGAAGGCTGGGAATCTCAACTGTACCTGTGCCCCCTGTTCTCTCAAGGCATCGATTCGCTTCCCTAGTTCCCACCTCCTATCTTCTGTAACTCTGGAAATATCAGACCGGATTCTGAAGGAGGCATCTTTAACCTGTATGAATTTAAGTTTAAGGGCTGCCCCAGAAGTTGTTCCTTCAGAAGATAGGACTGAATAAATACTAAGATCTTCCTTGGCTTCTTTCGTGCTGGGTTCAACCTAAAGGGATCTCTATGAACACGCTGGATTTCAGTCTCCCAGATTGATGCTGAGGCAAGCTGGGGAAATGCTTTTGTCAGAATGTCAATGATATATGCTTTTAAATTATCACCTTCCAACCCTTCTTTTAAATCTAGTATCCTTATGTTATTTCTCCTCGAGATATTCTCAAGTCTCTCCAGTCTTTCAGCCAAGTCCCGCTCTCTTACTTTAAGCCTGTCCATTTCCTGCCGGTTATCCTTAATCTCCAAACTCAGTTCTCCTACTTTATTTTCCAAAACCTCCATCCGATGTGTTAAAGCTGTCAGGTTTTCTTCTAGGCTGGTACAGGTATCTTGTATCTTTCTCTGATTGGCCTCTGAAGTGGAAAAGCGGACTCCAATTTCTGCCCATAACTGCCTTAGCATCCCTTGGAGTGTAACTAGGCTCTGCTCTACTTCTCCTGGGCTCTGCTCATCCCTGACTCGTATTGTGCCCCCTGATTCTTCATTCACTACTGGGCTTACTCCCCCCATCGACAAAGCCTCAGGAGCTTTCTCGCTTAGTACCAAAGCGATTTGATAGGGGGACTGCAGAGTTCAGGGCCTGTGATTTACCTGCACCTGACATATCCTTATTGTCGTGGTCCTTTTTGCCTTGTAAATTTGCTGTAAAATAAGACCTGAGAGAGGGCGTTATTTTTAAAAGGGCTTGATTTTTATCTCTTTTTTTTCCTTTCACCGGGGTTGGTCTCCCTGCTTTATCTGCGTGCTTCTTAAATTTATGAGTATTTATCGGAGGCTCACTGGTCTGACAGGGTTGGACAGACTGTGGGGTCGATTCCGATTCGGGCCGGAAATTTCTCCGACCGAGCCGGACCCGGAGAGATTTCCGACCGAATCGGACCCGTGCAGTCCGACCGAACGAGTACGATGCGTCCGTATGTTATCGGACTCGAGTCGGTCGGACTCCCATTGAAGTCAATGGGAGCCGGTCGTACAACGCGTACGCGGGCTCCCATTGACTCAATGGGTGCGGGAGTCGGACAAGGGCGCCCCTACAGCGGGTACGCGGCGGGCGATTCGCGCCGTACACGCACAGGTAGGGGGACCCATGGGTCCCCCCTGTGTGCGACTCGCGCGGCTACGCGTACAGGGGGTCCGACACGGACCCCCAAAGTACGGCTCCGACAGCTCTTACGAGCCGGAGTGCGCGGCTCGGTCGGACTGCTCGCGGCGCGCATCGTACTTACCCGGCCGGGAAACGTCTCCATTGCGCGGTGCGAGTCGGAGTCCGAGCGAGTCGGTCGGAGCGGTTCAAGCCGGGAGCGAGTCGGTCGGAGCGGTCGGGACGCCCGGACGAGTCGGTCGGCGATTTCGCATCGTACTCGCTCGGCCGGACCCGCGTACGGTTCGGTCGGGAAACAGGGCTCCGAATCGGATCCGGTAAAGCCGAATCCGATTCAGAGCCCTACCGGCCGAGATCGGAATCGGCCCCTGTGTTGTTTGCTTGTGTTGTGTAAATATCGTAGGTTGTGTGGGGTGTTGCGGGGGGGCTCTTTTCCTAAAAGTATTCTTGATCTTAATTTATACCTTCTTCCCTGTACGGCTTCGGCTGTAGACACACCAGGTGTTAGGCCGGCTGATTTAAACACTGACTCCTTGTATGGGTATTTATTCGGCTGACCCCTTTTTCCCTCAAGTTGATCAGGATTCTGTTCAGGTTGTAAGTTGACTACCTCCATGTGGTACACGTAAGAGTCATGCCTTATAATATTCTTCTGATCACTGTGGGCGACAGCTTTAGCCTGTAAACAGGTCCCTCCCGGGATAACTTTTACTTTTAGAGAAACCTCTGTTCTATTATATAAACAGGACAGGCGACTCACAGTAGGAGAGGTAATTATGCTACCCGGTACTCTTCTGGTGCTACCCCTAAAATATCCCAGCAAGCGGCCAGAGCACTGGGCATAGGTAAATCTCTGTGTGCGCCAAAACTCGGCTAATGCCCCAGCTGCCCTTAGAAACGAGGTTTTCGAGCCTGCACACATACAGACAGATTAGGAATTTTTACTAAATATCTGCCTCAATGCTGTCGATAGGAATCCCCACCCTCAGTCCTACCTGGGTTTTGACACATTCCCAGATTTACAAGGATCTGTAAACCTGGGAATGTGTCAAAACTGTGCGCCTAATCAGGGGAGGCGTAACGAGGGGAAATAACTTTATTTCTCCTCGTTTTTTCCACTTCCTATGTGTGCTGCATTCTACAGTACACATAGAAAGAGTAAAACATCTCCATTGATTGCTTTTGTACAACAAGGAGTCCCTTCCTGCACACAAACAATTGTGCCAACAAAGAAGACACCCTTGCACTATTGTTCAAGGGTGCCTGTGTTGCCACTAGGCGCCAATTCGTGCGCAGTCAGAAAGGACAGGAAGGATCCATATTTCTTTAATACTGCACATTCCTGTTCTTTCCTTTTGACGCAGGGCAACGCAGGAAGAAGCCTTGCGGCGCTGCCCTGTGCCAGAAAGTTATAAATGAGGCCCTGAGTCTTTTGAGGGTTAAGTTTGTTTCCTTCAGGACAACCATTAGCTCATGTCAGCTAGGCACTGGGCTAGAATGTCAATGTTGTTAGGACTATCAATCTTGAGATGCAGCTCCATATCATCAATATACTGATGGAAATCAATGCCAGCTCTGGAGAATAGTTGATTATCTCTAATTGAATAATAGATCATCTAAGCTGGATCCTTGTGGTACTCCAAATGAAATGTCTGCCAGCGAGAATAGACAATCAGCTGTGTTATTGTATCATGTTATGTTAGGCAGAAGTGCTTTAAATCAGTTCAGTACCTTTAATGCACAGTCTATTGTTTAAGATGTGAATGAGAATATTATTGTTAACGTTATCAAATGCAGCAGGTGGGTCTTGGAGTTCTAATTTGGATTGTTTGCTTTCATGAAAGAAATATAGTTAGCAAGATCATAAACAGTAAGGGTTTTGTTCTGTGTCCAGATCTTAAACCAGAGTGAAACAATTCCAGTAACTTGTTTTCCAATATATTTTTCTACAATTGGGTAGCTATAAAGTTACCTAAAAATGTGGCCAGCAATGGTAGGCCTGTAATGGGTCTGTAGTTTTCAGGGTTGTCATTATCAATGTTAGATTTTTTAATTAGAGGCTGAAATTGGCTCGCTTTTTTCACATCTGGAAAAGTGCCTTGTGCTAGAGTGGAATTTACGATTTCCAACCTTATAGGCCGGAAAGCATTGGCATGTTCTTTGACACCGAAAGGTTGCACTGGATCTGATGAGTAGATTCAAGGCTTAGTGCTTGCAACGCTTCTTTCAAGTCAGGTTCTGCAGTGGGACTAAAGGAATACCATGGTGCTGACTGTACTTTTCTGGTAAGAGGAGTTTGTTCGGGTTCTGGCCAGCAGAGGAGGTCTAGCCAGTGTGAGAGAGTGAAAGACCCACTTGAATGGTGAATCAAAATAAAAGCTTAATTATAGGACCTTATAGACTGCCTTTTAAAACATTAGTGCCCTGATTTACTAAATACTTTTATGATAAAAAAAGGCCTGCTCATTAGCTCAAGGGAATGTCCAAAAGACGACCTTGCAGGCTTAGATACATTTACTCCTGTGTATTGTTTCCACAAGGTTATGTAATATTAAGTGGAAGTGAACTCATGCAAGGGGTGGGGAATTGGTGTAAAAAATGTGTGGTTTGCTTGTAGGTTTGTAAGCATTCGCATAGTTGTATGTTTGAGGGCATTCACAAATAGCTCTAAAACCCTTTCTCCACTATGAAATGGTCATAAATTTCCACCAATCAAGGCTGAAGTCATTTCATTTTCAGGACCAGAAGAGAACTGCACACACAAACATTGTCTGCATGTAGTGGAATTTTTGATTTCTATATAATGAAACATGTTTTCACTGTCGAGAAAAAAAAGAAAAAAATAGTGCAATTGCACATACCCTAAATGTGAAATTACTTTGGGGCATATTACCAACAATCTGCGATAATTATCGCAAACCGCGGGTAGCGCGTTTTTTGTTATCGCCGCATATTGCTGGATTTTCTCGCCGTGTTAGCAGCGTATTATCAACGCGTTGCTCAGAGGCGATGTAAAATCCAGCGATAGCAGTGCAAACAAGCGATAGCGTGCGAAATCCTGCGATAAACTTCCTGCAATAATAAAATGCTTGCTGATACGCCATTGTGAACTTAGCCTATCAATCCACCTCCCATTGAAGAGATGGTTAAGTCAACTTTTAATCAGGTGTTAATTTTCTGCGATAACCGCGGTTAGCGGGACTTTTCTCATCGCTTTGCGGGTCCGGGGCCGCATTGATAATACAGCGAAGTTGTGTTTGTGATGTTTTTAATGAAGTTATTGTAAGGAACGCCTCCTTTGCATCTGATTAGCGATATATATCGCTGGCATGGGATGCGTTACAAAACCGGCTGCTATCGCAGGATTACATGCGCTAGCGAGGCCTTGATGATAGTGCGATAAAAAAATCGCCGCTTTACCGCCGAAAAGTGCCGCTAAAGTGGCGAAAACTCGCTTGATAATATGCCCCTTTCTATTTATAATTTTGTGACAGTGACAAACTACCTAAAAGTAGAGATACCTCTAGCAGTCCCGGCTCATCCTTGAGGTGGTAACTGGATCTTTAGTGATAAGGAAGATCAGGAAGTGCATACCAGCTATCTCTTCTTCCTAGTGCCCTGCATACTACTGCTTTGGACACTGCTACTAGACCTAATAACAATTATTAAAAAGAAAATCATCATCATCATTTTAATAACAATAACAACAGCATTAATAATATTATTTAACAGCTATGGTTCTTTAAAAATACCTGTAATGCTAAACACATTCTCAAGGAAACATAGGGCTTGATTAACATTGATACAGCCACCTTTTCACAGCATTTTGTGCACACAATATCAACATAGTTTTGCACACCTTTCCGCATGACATTTCTTAGTTTTATTCACAGAATCAATGATATATAATTTATACGATGCACAAAGAGGATGCATGAATGCTCCAATTCTTGTAGTATGGTTGAACATATGAATCCATACATTTCCATTGAGCTGACAATTTGGGAGTGTTTCTGGGTGGATCTTCCTGTAAAACTTGGTAAGCACCCTTTTACTCAGACATTGTTGGGTATTTTCCAACAATTTGCATATAGTTTTTCACATTCTGCAAAGTCATGGTAACTACTTCTCACAAGAGGAGGGGTAACTAAGTGTCTATCTTTCGTTAAAAAATGTTGAGTGAGAACCTCCTGATTTCATTGTGAATTAGGAGAACTGGTTACTTTAAATTTGCATTTAATTTCTGCATGCATATTTGTGCCCTTGACTGCAATTCTGCATTCAAAATTCACTTCTGATTTTGGAACTGATTTCCCGGACTTCCTCAAGATTCTTGTGAGAATTTTAAGGAAATTCAAAATGTTATCAAAATGCAGGAACAGTCCCACATAAGCAAACTACTAACCTCAGAAGGAACTGAAAAAAAGAAAAATAAAGGTGTCTGAGACGACTTCTAAGGACCCTATGGCAAACCAATGCTCAAACCAAAGACACATGACACACTTCCACTCTTATATTAATAAATATGGGTATATTGACATTTACTGTCTGCTCTGTATATTTGCCAAATGGATTCTTTCAATTTTCTAAGGCGTAACAGATATTTTTGGCTTTTCTGAGAGTAAGTTACACGTCTGTGTTGAAAATGTATTGTGAGTATGTCCATTTATGTGTAAAACAAACAAGTCTATATCATGGCCATTCGAATTTAGAATTTTGGGAGCTACATTTGTAAATCCCAATTCGAACAAAGTTCTCAAATACATAAAAAATGTCTCTCAGACCAAAACATTTCTCCCTTGGTTTTGAAATTGCAACCCCTCAGTCCCTACTAACACACTGCAAATTATGATGAACGTCATTTTTAGGAAACATCAATCCATGCCTCTCTATAAAGCATCGTGCCCTTGCCCAGCTAGCACACCGTTTATTTCTCAATTTACTGAGGTGAGAAAATAATAGGTGCACCTCTTATTCTTCAGTGGATCAGCGTAAGCATGTCCTCTTTCAATTTGAAGTTTTCGTAAACTTTGAGTCACATTAATCATTTAGAAAATATGTTTTTCTTTTAAAACATAACTCAGTTAAAATGTAGCTTTTCAACTACATTATTTAGTGGTGGAATTACAGTGAGCACTGAAAAAAATGGCTTGAAAGGGGCAATCACACTTCTGAAATAGAATAAGGCATGTGTTAACCTGTGTATGTGGTCCACAAAATGTTCCCATTAACGGTTCATATTTTTATGCTTCAAAGGACATTTTGAGCTCTAGCCGTCTTTGCTTAGTGAAGTCACACTGAGATACAATACGTAAAGAGAAAAGTGTAGGTAATAGGCATGACTCCCTGTGGTAAGAATGTACATTGAATGCACCTATTTATGTCATTGTAATTATACCTTTTACCCCTGAGTAAAGTGCCAGTGCTGTTAAAGCCTTTTTGTTAAAGTGAGAAACCACGGTTCCATATAATATAATTATTTTTTCCTTTGCTATCCTCCTGGAATTGTGTCCTTTCTTTGGAATGGATATTTTATCAGTCTGACAAAATTAATTTATTTTTCAATACAAACTTCATGGTCAATGATATGATTATTCTCAATGGACAATTAAGTTATGTCTTTCCGGTGGAGAGGCAGAACAATGGCTGCATACCCTCTCATACAAGTTCACCTCGTACCACGCATATGCTTCTGTTAAAATTCTGCCATACCCCCACAAAGTAAATATAAGAAGATTGTTTGTTGCTCTGTTGAAAGAGAGTTGTTTTGTGAGCACATTATAATATCCTTGGTTGGCAATAATATACACAAAGAGCATGATTCATAAAATTTGCCTTACACATCCGAGGGATGCAAGCTGAAAAATATAAAGGTCTGATTTAGATCTCGGTAGATGGGTTGCTCCGTCATAACAGTGACGGATATCCCATCCGCCAAAATATAAATCCTATTATATCCTCTGGGATTTATATTCCGGTGGACGGGATATGCGTCACCGTTGTGATGGAGTAACCTGTCCGCCGAGATGTAAATCAGGCCCAAAATGTGTAAACGCATTTAAAAAGCTCCCAGGTCTCAATGGACAATTAAGAGCTGCTGCAGTAGGAAGACGGGGCAGTGAGTGCAGATGCAGAGATTGCGTTTGCCTAGCTTTCAATAAAGAGCAAAGCATTACCAGCATCTCTGTTATTCATCTGCACACAAAAGGCACACGGGTATAGTACCAGGCTCCTGCTGATGCCATCAAGCTCTCACCCCATAACCCATGTCGCTACATGTACAAAGCAAAAACACATTTTTTTTACCTTTAAGTCATAGATGAGAATGTACATTCTGCCCCCCCCGCTAATATGTTTGGTAACCAGTGAAATATTCTGAGGCCACAGTAGGTGGTCAACAGTGGATTAATAAATCACTTTACCATAAACATGCAGGGTTGCCATTGCAGAGCGTGGACATTTGTATCTCCTGCCTGCATTGTCCTTCCCCTTCTGCATCTCTGTGCTGGTCAGGACTGCCATAGGGAAATGGGTGGTGTGACAGTCATAGACTACAATTGGAATTCTGCTGCTTTAGGGGAATGGGTGGTGTGACAGTCATAGATTGCTATTGGACTTCTGATGCTTTAGGGGAATGGGTAGTGTGACTCTCATAGATTGCAATTGCAATTCTTTGTGATTGCGGGATGCTGTTGAATCTGTGGCTGCCAACTCCCAGCATGGCTGCAAGTGCTACGATTGCAGAATGGCAAGATACATTTACCCATGCCACTTTACATACACATTTTGTACATTTACAAATTATCTTTGTGAATTGACTGTAGTTGTGGGGAAAGATTTGAAGTCCATAAACTCACAGCATTATATTTTTTATATCTGGAGCTTTTGCAAAGGGTGAATCTCTTCAAGTTAAAAAATAAATATATAGTCGGTGGCAGTGCCTGTGGGAGCAGGGAAACAGTCCTCAATGCAATGAGTGAATGATCAGTGGATCTGGGGATCTGTCAGTGCTCTGCAGCAGCCCACTCTGCTCCTGGTCCTGAACATCTCCCCTCAGAGCATAAAATGCTCTGGCCAGTCAGGCCCTCTCACCCTGGCCCTCACCCACTACTCAGTCCCAGCTGGCCCACCACCACCCTGGTACTTCCTTCCCATCCAGGCTCCATACATTACGTTGGGCGGCATGGCCTGCCTCCTGCTGTCACCAGCTCCTGAGTGGTGGGGCCGGTTTTGTATATTATACCTTGTGCAGTTCAGTGGGATGTGGAAACGTCATTCCTCTTCACAAAGGCTGATATTTCACTGTATTTCCTGACTAATATGGAACATCAAAAACTGATTCCACCACTAACTCACACTTGCACAAGGTACACCCTTTCTTCAGTTTCACAAATATTTGATAAATTGACCTCATTTTAACATCACCGGTGTCCTAACAGCTGTTTTCAAGGACCTCTAGGGAAACAAAAAAGTGTGCCCCTTAGATCTCTGTACAGCTTACACATTTGCAGTGAGCTGAATTTGGAAAAAATCAAATATGCCCAAGACTTTTGTCGCTGATATGCAGAAAAGGAGTAGTACCCCTTCTAAACTTCCAGTGATATGATTATACTGGATGGTACATCAGTCTAAATACATTCCCTGACAAACCTACTTGTTATTAAATCTGCTTTTTCTTTTATAATAAAAATAATATATTGAGAGAAGCCGGTATAAATGCAGTGTAAATCATACAAGGGATTATAATCTAAATTAATACAAAGAACGTTAAAGACTTATAGTATGAAATTGTAATTGCTTAATTATATAACTTTGACCATGAAAACAGGAAAATATTGTGAATAAAAGGGGGATTTTTTAGGTATAAGGAGAGGAAAGAAGAGGTAGAAAGAGGAAACTCTAAGAAGAAGAGGAAAGAAGGAAGCAGAATCAGAAAGATGGAGGAGGAAAGAAAAAATAAGAAAATGAAGCAGAAAGGAATGAGCAAATAAAACCTGACCGTTGAGAGAAATTAATTAATATAAACTGGAGGATGATTTGATAATAGGAACGGTATACCGTGTACATTGGAGATAAAGAGCAGTATGAAACTGATATAAAAATCCATTGAGACACATAATGAAAAGAGATATGAACGGAAAGTGTATATAGGAAGTTTTAGAACTATAACTTAAGGAGATTTAGAGACATCGGCCTTATTGGAGGACAGATCAGCACATTTAGATAAGTTATTTGTCAATAGAAGCCACATTTTATTGTGTTTGTCAGTCAACTGCAGAGAAATGATTATAACTGTTGAATTTAATGTTAAAAAAAACCGTAGTGCACCAATATTTTAATGTAATTCCATCTCCTGACTTCTAGTTGGAATTCCCACCTTGCAAAGCAATAGTAATCGAGATATCAATCAACTTAATTAGCAGTGATATTTGGCACACGTAAACTTGAACGCTACCCAGAAGTAAGTCAGGAATTGAGTATGGAATTAGTATATTGCAAATTAAAATAACCCTATTCCAAACTTCTTACCAAAGCAAAAGGACTTCGGGGTGTTGACAAACATATGAAGATAAGCACCACGTTCTGATTCACAAAACCATCACATCTCCTGTGTTATTATTTAACATCTTACATATGTGTTTTTGGGGTGCGACATAGCCCGCTGTAGAAGGAGAACAGGGTCTGAGTCACACTAGTAGACCGCGGTGAGGAATGGATTTTGGACCTATCTCAAGCATATTTGGGCAATGTAAAGTTAAACCGACTTGATTCAACAAAGAACCATGTTCCTTAAAAGATAATATTAACCACTCGTTTTTTCCCTGAGACACCGGTATTCATTGTTTTTCTGACCATTGAAGTTACACGAAGACCAAGGCGTATTTCTCTTTCTTTCTTTCTGAGGTTCACTTGTGTATTTAATGTAAAGATGTGTTAATGACTGTTTGGCATATTCTACAGGCAAAGGCCCAGAGACACTGTTTGCTGGCTATAACCTCAATGATAATGAATGGCACACAGTGCGTGTGGTTCGGCGTGGAAAGAGTTTAAAACTCATGGTTGACGACCAGCAAGCTGTCACAGGTAACATGCACAACGTCTTTCCTGCTTTCAGAGTTTACAGTGTGTTTCTTTACAACTTGTAGAAAGAGCATTTACTACAAATACGAATAACTGTAGATAGCAATGACACACATGGATGACACGTCATGTTACTCTCTGTTGTACATGGGGAAACTATTTCTAGTAAGAACATTATTTGGGATGTTGATTCAGTTTATTTCCACAACTATCGATTTAATGGTATTAATGGCCTTTTCTATGTATGCTGGAGTCACTTAGAACTCACTTTGCATTAGAAAATGTTTTCAAAACACTCAAACTAATTTGCAGAAAAGAAACTATGTAGGTACTCAACCAGTTTTGCAGATACACAAGCTTAATCTGTGCTACTGCAAATCATGTTCTAGCCCTGCAATTTCAACACAGATTTCTTCAGCTCTGCTGTCTTTTGTTCATGGCCATTACTGTCTGTCACCAGTGACACGTAGGATTCTCTTGAATAAATGTTACCCCTTCCTTGCAGAAGAGTATTTTACACAGGCAGACCGATATGCGGTGCATGAGTTAATATAGGTCTGTTTTGCAGTCATCCCCTCAGTGTCCCATCGGTGTCCCTAGGAGCGCTAGTGTAAATCCACGTAAAGGTGGGTACCATAGTCGGCATCAACCCACAGGCTTAAACTACAGCTGGACATACAGACATCTGGCAGACTTCTACCAAGTATATTCCTGTCTGATGGAACATCTGCTTGCCTGGTGTGGTCCTGTCAGTGTACGGTTTAAGCTCTACTTAGGGCTGGGAGGTGCAGGGGTTGTTACCACTCTGCCTGGGTCTGTCTCAGGCAGATTTGTAAGGCTGGCAGCAATGTTACCGCTTTGGTACAGAGTGAGACTGGGCGTGAACAGAAATGGTTTGCACTTAGTGGTGGCTCCTCAGCTAAGGTGGAGGAGCGTCGCCCCACTGCACTTAGAGCAGTGTAAAAGCAAAATAAAAATGATAATAACAGAAGTTATTTCTGTTATTATCATTTTATTTTTAGTACCAGCCAGGTTGGACAGGGTGGGGCTGAGCTACCGTGATGTCCGGGAGGAGGAGTGTGCTTCATTCCAAAGTGGGCGTGACTGCTTGGCCGGCCTTCAGGGGTTGGCCAAACAGTCATGCACACTTTGCATGTTCCCCACCAGGCTGCATTACACAGCCTGATGGGGAAGATGCCAAGCCTCCCATCCCCCCTCCGAGCGACAAGTCACAGCGGTCAGACCAATCACAATGCTGCATTGCAGCGTTGTGATTGGCTTAGGGGAGGGAGCCTGTGTACTACCTGGTTTCGGCCACAGAGAGACGATTAGGGAAGGCGGGGGCGAGGAGGTAAGTGTGTTTTAATTTTTTTTAAGGGGCACCTTCCTGAACAAAAACAATCCTGGGAGGCTTTTTCCTCTTTCTATGTACACATGGAAAGAGGAAATAATGAGGAGAAATTAAGTTATTTCTCCTCGTTGCGACTGCCCTGGGGCGGCATAAGATTTTGACGCATCCCTAGTTTTACATGGTTTTGTGAATCTGCCGAAGCGTCCAAGTCCATGGGTATTGCATGGGAACACCCATGGAAATGCCTCCCTAGCACAAAGTAAGGCAATGCAGTGATTAGTGTTGCCTTGCCTTGCCTTACTCCATATCTATGAGGCCATTAAAAGCCACGCAAAGTGGGTTTGTGTGATCTCATCAATATGATTTTGTAGTTTGCACCACTAGAGAGTCATAAAAGTGATGCTCTAGCAGTGCAAGGAGCTCATAAATATGCTTCTATATATCTATTTGCATACGTTAAAGTGCAATCTTCCTTCTCCAAGGGTGGTCTCTTGCAGTTTTATTGAACAGAGTCATACTTTAATCAGTTGCCCTCTTAAGACAGTATCAGTTCAAAAGCCAACATTTGACCTTCCTGAGTAATCAGTAACCTGGAGCATTCTATTCCTACCACTTTGGCAAAGCATCTCACAGACTATCAAAATCTTTGGATATGCCATACTAAGGTCATAGTATGTGCTTTGTAAATGCAAATTAACAGTGATAATAACCACAGCAATATTCTTCCTCTACCAGTAATAGCATGGATGGGATAGTGTTTTAATTCCTCATTATGAGTCTCTTTGTAAAGTAAGCCTGAAGCTCATGGGCATAGTCATCAGTTTGTAAATAAAATGCACCATAATCTTTGCAGTGCTCTTATTGGTAGCCAAATATTGACCAAGACTGAAAATTATGGTGAGTGAAATTTTTGGTTAATTTCAGAGCAGTCAAAATTCACTTTGTGATGGCAATTAGAGTTGCTCCATGGGTGGATAAATGAAAACATAACACTGTCACCATTAGATGTATTGTGAGATGCTGGCCAAGTGTAATTAACTTAATGAAAAGTGCGCTGAGTTAATTACATCGACTGGACCCTCGACAGTGCTCTTGGAAGCACCTTGCCTTGCCTGTGTGCAGTGCCTAAGTGCAGGGTCCTTTTGGGCCCTATGGAAGACAGATGTCATGCACAGGATCCCCTGGTGTGGACACTGCATGCATTGTACTTAACTTAATTCAATTACCATTAAGGTATTACATTGTTCAGCCCTTGACAGCGCTGGACAGAACAGTATTCTTGGCTTCTCACATTCCTGCAAGTAATTCTTTGGATGCATGGCTCTCGAACAGCATGTTGCCTTCCTTTAGTCCTGGGTGGTGGATGCAAAACCAGTGGAAACGAGCAGAATTTGTTCAAGGTTTTGCATCAGCAGGCCCGGGATGGAAAAAAAACTCCCACCACTTCCATTAAGATCCTTCTGAAGGGCTAACAATGGTCCGGCCACAGAACATAAAAGAGAATTTATTCTGGACTGAAATTGCTCGTGTTTGTGTCAAATTTTTGCTCAAAAATAAATGTCTAGAGGAGTGTCTTACCTTTTCATAGTAAAAGCACCTTTATGGTGAAATTGCTTTAAATGTAGATCCCTATTTTGCTTATTTTATAAATGATAGAATGATGCTAATTAGGGGGGAAAAACAACAAATTGTCTATGATGAGCTGACTTTCTCCAGGACGCGTTCTGAATGTTTTTCTGTTGCATTACTTGCTACATCGAATTTTCCACAAGGGGGCGCTGTGTAAACACTGTATTTTCGGCAGACGTTCCTCCATTGAAGTTTAAAATCAAGCGACAGATTGAATCCTCCGAATGTAGAATGGCGACCACTGAAACTGTAACTAATGAGGCGATGAATGCTGCATTTTATGAGCAGTGTCCCTGGGCGTGCATCTCTCTTTCAGTTAAAAATGATCATATTTAAGAATTCATGAAATTCATTAAAATGCAAGAATGATGTCAAAACGTTCTCTAAACAAGATAGGTATTTTAAACGAGCTCACTGAAGAAATTATAAATCAATTCTCGGTTATATCACAGAATAAGAAAATCATGCAGCAGGATGCCTTCAATTCACTTAGGGGACGGAAATACGTCTTTAGTAGTAACTTTATAGGAACAGTCAACTACTGTTGTCGCAAATCATTCCTATCGATGTGTTTTTTTATTTAAACGGAATTTTCCTTACAAAGTAACAGCTTCGAGTCTCATGGGTGCTGTCTGATTACCTCTGCAGCGTATCCCACGCATGGTGTTTCATCAGCATCAGCACAATCTTTGACGTCTTCGTTTGTGGCCTCAATGGCATAGCAAGGGTGCCGTGGACCCTAACGCGAGGAAAGAATTGGTCGCCATCTTGGGTAGTAAATGCAAGCTTAATTAGGGTTCAGTAGGCCCTCACACCTTCGGACCCCAGTGCCAATGCACCTGCTGCACACTGACTGCCAGGGCTTTAAGTGGGCCGGGTCTCACCGGTGCTGAGCACCGGCAGTTTTTTAAATGAGGCCTCGAAACGGGTCTCTATCGGGCCCTGTTTTGTGCCCTGGCACCGGCTGTCCGCTTTTTTCCGGACTGCAGTGACAGCAGTCACATCGATGTGCGGGTGCTCACACTGCTCACTTCTCACTAGTGGAGAAGTTACGGCCTGACGTCATGCCAGGTGAGGGATGTAGGGGAAGGGAAATCCTTTAAAGAGAGTCATTTTCTCTCTGGATTTCCCTTCTCTTTTTGCAACTCAGGAGCAGCAACATTGTCGTGGTGTCACCACGGCTTTAAGAGGAAGCTTTTTTAATAATATACAAGCCATAGTTGCTGCTTATTTATCTTGTACAACTAACAACCATTGACAAAGCCAACAGTCCTGACTTGTAGGTATGATGTTACTTGTTGTATCATATATCTGGATGCAATGACAGAAACAGCAAAATACACTATGCTAAGCACAGATTTTTAGTTTACGTGATTTTAAGCCACGCCCTTAATTACATTGGCCACACCCCTTTGAGACCCCCCAGTCTTTTCATCCCACTTAAAGTCCTGCTGACAGCGAAGCCCCTGTGTGGTTGCAACAACCCAAGATCCCAGTTCACTAAAAGGACTGGGCCTTGGTGACGCAGCAGTGCGTACGTTCTACTGTCGGTGTCCCACATAAATGGAAGACAACTGCTGAATGCAACGTTTACCATGTAGAAGAGAGCCAATAGTAAGAATTGTATTTTTGATAGTTTTTCCATCTATTTGAACTTCAAACGAGGTTTATATTCGCTATCACATTCAAGGTGTTATTGATTACGATGCAGGAAATATAAGTTTAATTGAAAATAGTACACTTCAAACTCAGATGTTTTTTCGGAGAATTCTTCTACATTTTATGTTATTTTTGAGATACCCTCTCAGATACATTTCAAATGTTCATACTGTGCTTTGCTTTTGCAAGAGTGGATAACCCATATGCAAGACATTATACGCAGGCCTGAAAACAGCAGTCTAGCTCAAGGGGCCAAACGTGTCCACTATAAACAGATTTAATCCCAAACCTCAGAGGTACAAGCTTGGGAATTCGGTCTCATTCCCAAAAGTTGCTATGGGAATGTCTGCCATTGATTCCTCCTTATAGGGTAGTCTTCGACTCCATTGGTAGGGGACCTTTTTTCTTGCCCTAATGTTCTGCTTGCAGATCATTTTGATTGAGAGAAGTGTGGAGTTGGAAACCGCTTGGTCAGCTTCACACTAGTCCAACCCAGAGCCGGAGAGATTTATTTTATTCAACTGGACATTTCCTCAGTGGGCTGCAGCCCTTGAGGGCCGGTTTTGACTGGTGCCTCTGTCACTTTCCCCAGCTCCCTGAGGCTGGAGGGGCTGCAAGAGAGAGAGAAAGAGAGGGAGAGAAAGAGAGGGAGGGAGGGGGAGGTAGCAAGAAAGCACTCAGAGAGGGAGGGTAGAGAGAGAGCATGGATGAATGGAGAGAGCGATAGCACCAGAAGACGAAGGAATTAGGCTGGCATCTTTGCCTGCTTTTGGTTCCTAGAACTTAGTTTATCAAACAATAGACCTTCAAAAGAGGTTTCAGAATCATGATGCTGTGCACAGACCAATGAGAGGCAGAAACAATAGAAAACATATTTTTATGTTGTTATATAATTATTATAAATTAATTTCAGATTAAAGAAATTTAAGAAATGTGAGCATACACACTCCTAATGTTTTTAAGACCATTCTCAGAAAAAAATGAGAAACCCTTCAGGGACAGGTAAGGGGTTATGCCATGGATGACACATATGTTTGAAAATCTATCAGTAATCCGCATTAAACCTGAGAATATTAACCAGAGAAATTACAGTAGTGGACACATTGAGGAGAAGTAAAAATAGCTGTTTTTATTTTTATAAATGAACACCTGCATCATAATCTTAGCCCATCTACAAAGTGTTTGATTAGCTGATTTACCTAGAAATTCAAAGAGAATGTTAGCGCAGTTGCGAAAATATTCATAGCATAATAGTAGGGGTTTCTAATGTCATTGGCATTATATCATTTTTCTATGGACAGGTATGCTAGAGGTGATCAACCATGTAAAAATCGATCTGAAACCACTGTAGAGAAGCGATTCAACCCAAAATGTTATGCCAAGTCTCTTCTAGACACTACTATCCTGTTATCTGTTAAATAGTCATCAAATGATCCTGCGTTCATGTTTGCTAAAGATAGAATATATATCAATCATTGTAGCAGCAGACTGCGTTTACATTTTGTAAAACAAATTATGAAATTTGATCTTCCATTGATTATGAATCAAACCGCCTTATCATTTGGGTCTTTACTCAAATCAAGACCTATCCCAAAACTTGTGGGAGGAGCAAGGAACTGGCATTGAACACAAACCATTAAAATGTAGGCACACTAAAAAAACACAGGCACTCTAAAAAACACAGGGCCTCATTTACAAACAAATGATGCAGCGCAGCACTACAAGCCATTTTGCTGCACTGAGCTGTGTCATTTTAAAAGCACAGGGATGCGTCATATTAACAGCAGTACGACACATCCATGTGATTTCCCCAGTGCTGGCGCACAATTGGCTGCCATGTGCCAGCGGAGGCCCCCTTGCGTCATGTTGCAAGAGTGCCTGTGTTGCAGGGATAATTGTTTTTGTGCAGGGAGGGACACCTTCCTGCACAAAACAATAGTTGATGGCATTTTCCTCTTTCCATGTGTGTTGCATTCTGCAGCACGCATTGAACAAGTGAAACATGAGGAGAAATAAAAGTATTTCTCCTAGTTGTGCCACTTGTACGCCTCCCCCGGGGAGGCGTAGGATTCTGACGTATTCCCAGCTTTACAAAACTTCGTAAATCTGGGAATGAGTCAGGCTCCATTGATGTTGCATGGAAACAGCCACAGAAACACCCAGGGAATGCCCCATTCATGCAGAGCAATGCGTGAAAGGGGCCCATATTTACAAGGCCATGAAAAGTCATGAAGGGTGACTTTACATGGCCTTTTCAAATAGGAGCAGGCACACTGCGCTGCCGGTGCATCAACAAAAGTGACACACCAGAGGTGCAATGGCCTTGTAAATGAGGCCCACTGGTCCCAGGTTACAAAGTAATCACGCAACACAGAGCCCCAAGTAAAGTTGCTGCTCTTCATTGTGTGACCCAAAAAGAGCAGAACAGCATCATGTCTACTAAGAAGTACTACTGTTCTGCTCTCTCCCGCAGTGGCACACGTTAAGATGCCATGCTCCAATGCACTCACCATTGTGCCAAACTACAAGGAGGTCTGCATTTTTGGTACCCATGGTATTTGTGGAGGAAGAGGTCCAAACTAGAGATTAAGGCATCTCCCTCTTTGTATGTGTGCTGTAGGATGCAGCACATGTACAAAGAGGAAAAACGAGAAGCAATGAAGATGTTTCTCTTCATTACACATGCCTCAGGGAGGTGCAGAATGTTTGTGCAAATCCCTGTCTACAGTTCTTTGTAGATAGGGATTTGCATCAAAACCCATGGGTGGTTGCATAGGAACACCTATGCACCATCCATGTAATACCCCTTGATGAAAAGAAATGCAAGGCAGTGCATTGCTCATCTTCACTTTACTTTTGATTAGAATCCACCGCAAATTGCGATTTGTGTTGGATTGTAAACCCAAACCTAATACTTTACATCGGGTTTGTGTTAAAAAAGCAATACAAACCTGGCTCAAAGTCCTTGTATCTCTGGCTCTCAATGTTCCGTCTTTCACTATGGGGCATATGCTCATGAGATGACTTCATTCGGTTATCACTGATTCCACTTTTGGAATTGCTTCTTATTATTTGACAGCCAAGTTGGCGCCGCACAACACTAAAATCATTGTCAATGTTTGTTCAGTAATATTAATGACACAATTGTCTAAATCTTGAAACACAGGTGGAAGAGAGTCTGCTTTGGTGTCGACCTAGGACACATAGGCAACAATCACTGGTAACATGTAGTTTTTCGTAGGGTAGTCCTTCTCAGCCGAAGGGCTGTATGCTTGTCAAAATCGATACTAGTTGACACTTAACAAAACTACAAATTGGATGATCATGTTTAACAAATAAGTGATATTCCAGAAAACTGGAATCATTCTTCCTGGAATGCAGAGAGCCCAAATTGTTTCTCTTTTTATCAATAGAAAGTGAGAGCAGGTAGTATTATTTTTCAATACTACATGGATGGTGAAATCCTCGATACACTTTATCATTATCAATAAGAATAGTGTAAACAATGAACTGAATACAAAAACTAGGACAGGTGGACAAAACCTCATTTATTGTACTTTCTTTTTGGTCCACCGTCTTAAAATAAAGTAAATTAATTTGTTTCTAGATTGCACGTTGCAAAGTTTTAAGGCACTGACATGCTATACTTCTTATTGTTTTTTAGGTCAAATGGCAGGTGACCATACAAGGCTGGAGTTCCATAACATTGAGTCTGGAATAATAACAGAGCGTCGATATCTGTCTGCTGTCCCTTCCAATTTCATTGGCCATCTACAGAGCTTAACATTCAATGGCATGCCATACATTGACTTGTGTAAAAATGGTGACATTGACTATTGTGAACTCAATGCCCGCTTCGGGTTCCGAAACATCATAGCTGACCCAGTCACATTTAAGACAAAAGCAAGCTATGTTGCACTGTCCACACTTCAAGCCTACACATCCATGCACCTTTTCTTCCAATTCAAGACGACATCACCAGATGGTCTCATCCTTTACAACAGCGGCGATGGCAATGATTTTATTGTAGTGGAATTGGTGAAAGGGTATGTATACACTAAATAAATAACCTATTGAGTTGAATTGTATATTTTGCCTTAAACTGATGGGAAAGTTATGATTTGTTTTATTAAGAAAGACTGGAAAGCTTCCAGGAACTTTCCCACATGTCAAACATGCAAAGGAAAACCATGCTCTAGAACAGAATGTCATGTTATTGCAGCATTTGCAAATATGCAACATTTACAACAAAGTTGACTAGCCCAAGCAAACCGTATATTTCACACATTTTCAACATACTCATTTAAAGTTTTCTGGTTCATGCTTTTCCCGATTTTGGGCCTGATTCTCCAAGGGTGCCTACACTTTTGAGCAATGTGGACTTTTGAGCAAGTTTTCTACTTTTTGGCAATTCACAAAATCTGAGTGTGGCATCACTCGAAAATTGTAACTAATATGTCTCCACCAAATTGAAGGACCTGGGGGCTGTTCACAAATGGTAGGGGCTGTTCACAAAGGTAATTTACACTTTTCAGTATTTTAGACATTTAGTTTACTCTTACACTTTTGAGTAACTTTAAACTCAGATGTTGTAAGTAGCCAACAGTAGTAAAGTTGCTCAAAAGTGTTAATTAATTAAGATAAAGGGCACAAGAGAAAATGTATGCAATGATATTAAAAAATCTGACAAGCTAAAAAAACTGATTTCTATCTCTTCGATCGCCAAGTTAGAGCATACTGTAACAGTACTACCTTCTTGAAAAGGTAAGACCCTTTTATATAGTGGTGCTAGCCACTGAATGGCAGTGGAATTGGCAGTGAAGTCCTCCCTTTAAAGACGATCAATAAAATCTTTGAAACCAGCATACTATTTAATGCACAAATCAGTATTTACAAACAGTGATGAGCTAATTCATCAGCCTCTAACAGTTCTTTTGTCAAAATGTATTTCATGATCAGAGGGGTTTCTATCTTCGTGTACTTATTAGGGCTAAAATATTCAGTCAAAAGTAACAATTTACAAAGCAATTGATGAGGCAATCTTTTAACAAAGCCAGTCCTGCTTAATTTTAATGTTCTTTCACATTTAGTTTGCAAAATTATTTTACAGTAAAGAATGGCTGAAATATGAAACATAGTGATAGACATACGAGAGCATTTTTTGCTATGAGTGGATGAGTTGGAAAATACTACAACATTTTTTAACAGTGATGCCAATAACAATAGTGAT
This sequence comes from Calotriton arnoldi, assembly GCA_963921515.1. Classification (NCBI taxonomy): domain Eukaryota; kingdom Metazoa; phylum Chordata; class Amphibia; order Caudata; family Salamandridae; genus Calotriton; species Calotriton arnoldi. Next base: position 1,961,042 of record CAWUFW010002580.1, read on the forward strand.
ATTGTTTCAACTTTCATATTTGTATTTAGAGGATCAGACTAAAAATGTAGTTTGTTCTCCTGCTTTAGTTAGTTGCAGTCTATATTCTTTATTTTTATTGCAAGGCTTCACTCCATATTGAAGCACAAAATGGTTCTATACATCTTCTACTTCATGGGAAAAAAGCATCTGAGGTGAAAGCAAAATGAAGTGCTTTTTTTAGTTCTCTGAATTGGTTAAACAAATTGAATGCCCACTTAGGTTGGTATTAAAAAACGCGACCTTAAGGCATCAGTAGTTATCATGTGATCCCTAAGAGACATTACCTCCTGTACATATAGGCCACCATTAGTTCAAGTGAAGGAATCATTGTCGTCTAGCTGCATCCTGTGACTCTGTTACATTGAAGTGGGAATCTCTACTTTCTAAGGAGGAAATTGCCTCAACCAGAATTTAGGGAACAATATTTCCATCAGATGATATTTTGATAACAGCATTCTGGTACCATACCATTCCATTGTATACTTTTCTACACATGGCTATTTGCCTGGATGCATGGAGTGTGCCAAGCACTTATTATACACTTCTATGCAGGATTATGTTACATAATATACCACATCTGCTGATTACCCCTGTCAAATGAAGGCTGGGAAGTCTTACAGATTGAAAACTTGCTGAAAGCATTGTTTGCAAATACATGCTGAGCTCAGTAACCTTCAACCAAATCTTGGTAACCTGACTAAAGGGGACATTCACCTACCTTTTCTATTGTAGCATGCTAAGAATACAAATTGTTTTAGAAGAAATAAAATTGGATCTAACTACATTGGTTAACATTAGTGTAATGAAATAATTGTGTGTATTCTAATACTACAATTTTCTATTTTCAGGTATCTGCATTATGTGTTTGATCTTGGTAATGGTGCCAATCTCATTAAAGGAAGCTCAAACAAACCCCTGAATGACCATCACTGGCACAATGTAATGATTTCCAGAGACACAAACAACCTTCATACTGTAAAGATTGATACCAAAATAACAACTCAAAGCACAGCAGGAGCCAGAAATCTGGACCTTAAAAGTGAGTATGGGTATTTTATTGTAGTGCTGATAGATCCATAATAATCATGATTTGCAGCACATACATTTGCCTATGTAGTAGGGAATGGATAAGTGTAGCACCCTCTGATTAAAATTGGAATGATACACACCTGGACATCAGGATGGACAACACAGAAAACACTGACGCAGCAGTCCATTGCTACTCCAACATTAAGGCTTGGATATCAATTGTAAACCACAAAGTCAACATGGAACATACTGAATTAGTCCTACTGACCTAACATATCCAAGGTCCTGTCCCAAGACTGAATTTATTAAACTGCAGGCCCTAATCATCTTCCCAATGATTTTCAAATCACAGAAATCACTAGACTTTAAACTAGAGACATCTAAATCTTGAATTTCACACAAGTAAAACCACTAAATGTGGCAGATTGCAATTGAAGTTACTCAAAAACATAGACCATTTATTCCCCAAAAAAGTTGGTAAATGTGCCGTACAGGCACTGATGATTTCCCATATTTAGTAAAGAAACAGAAAACTAGCTGGACCAACTCAATTCCACCTTACCCCTTGAAAAACCATTCTCCACCCTACAGCTATGTTAATCTCTCGAACAAGAATATTTGGCAGACTCACAACCGTCCTCAACAATGAAAATGGCTTACTACTGAAGCTCATTGTACCTTTAAAACTGCATGTCTCACATGAAGAGCCATTCCACTAACCCTCATTTACCTCACTCAAAAATGGAAGCAGTCTGGTTAAAAGAAAAACATAGGAATTACAATTGCACTCCTTCTCAAAATACCATGTTTCTAAAAGACATGAAATTTAAACACCCATTTTCAGGAAATCCTTACGGATATGGAATACTCTTCCCACTGATGTAAGATTTGCTCCTTTACTTCAAGTTTTCAAATGAAGACTCAAAAATGCATATTAAACCCAAGCTCATCACTCCCTACACTATAAATGTTATTGTTAGAAAGTGGGTAATCAATTTGTGAAAGGGAACCCTCATCAAATATAAAAACTCCCTCATTCAGTCTCAAATCCTGGTAATCATGGCACATGCAAGAAGCAATTTTCCAGAGGAATGTGTGTTAAGTTTAATTAGTGCCAAGAACTTTAAATTCAAGCAAACAACTAAATACATTTCCAAAACTAATTTAGAAAACTAGAGAAAAACGTAATAAGCTAAAAGACAACAAAGCAATCAAAACCTAATGGGAACCAGATATAAGAATTTTTAAAGTTTCAATGCAAAATGCATGCAGAAAATGTAAAGCACCACTAAAAAATATCAGTCTGCAGTTGATAGGGATCTAGAAATGATTTCAGGTCAACCACAATAGAGAGGTGATAGGATACACAAAGCGGGTTGGTCCAGTCACAGTTTGTACCTTCTGATGCAGTCTACTTTTTGACAGTCAGAATCTTCCAATGGTCTACTGTCAAAAGCTGAAAATGCTGAGGGTTCCTCACAGTTCAAGGCATTGTCATCTAGATTCACCTGAAGCCATTGGTTTTGGCACAAAAAACTCAGAGTGGAACAAAGATGTATTTCATAGCCACCAGGGCACTTCAATGCTGAAATAGATAGGCTGCCTCACCCTGATTTATCCTTTCACTTATTGATTTTTAGTATCTCAAAATCCTTCTGTAGATCAAATCTAGAAGTTGTAGGCAGGCAAGACTTCACGAGGCAGATAACTTTACTGCTAGGATCAACTGAACCTGTTTTCATCACTACAAAAATCTCTGAGTGGAACAAATCTTTTTTTTTTGCCTACTGAGGGTGTGACCCACCCTGGGAAGCCTGAGAACTCTTGGCCAGGTTTTCAAGAGGAGGAAAAAAATGAAACGTCATGTTTTTGTCCAACTACTGGGAAGTTTTCTCCTGGTCACTCCTGCAACCCACAAGTCCTAGATATTAGGCTACTCCCCAGTCACGGCTCCTTCATTATCCAGCCCTCAGTGGCCAGCTGTGTCATCTCTGAGTCAGGAGTGTTTCTGCTTTTTGTGTTTCTGGATCTGGCAAGCACCCACTGAAAAAATTCCAAATGGCTTAAACCCAAAGTGGTTAAGCCTTCATTTTCATTAGAAGGGGGTTGGTTCTCCCTTATTCACTCCATTAGCTAGATTATTAATAAAAAATAGGCTTTACTAAATGGCAAAGGCACTTTTCCTTTCCTTCTGGCACTGCAATGCTTTTATACTGCAGCCCAGCGAGAGCACAGTAGTGCTCCTGGTAACACTATGGGCATATTCTCAAGGACTCTTCGCTGATTTAGTGCCACTTTTCCACCACGAAAGTGGAGATAGATTTATCGCCCCATTCACAAGCCTGCGCTAACAGCCGACATCGTCAGTTTACCTGCGATAGCTGCCGCTACAAACATCGCCAAGGCTGACAGCGACAACTAACGCTAATCATATGCAGAGTAGGCGTTCCCGTGCAAAAACTCCCGATAACACCACTTCGCGATATTCTCAACGACCAGCCAGATCGGCGATGCGGGCCAAAAACAGGCGATAAGGCACGTTAGCAGCAGGGACTTAAGACCTGCCTTTTTCTGGTCTTAAGTAGGATGAAAACCTGCAGTATAAAGGGAGCCCAGCCCAGAGCCACATCTGAAGACCTACAGATGCCATGGAGCTACTAATCATGCAGCTTGGAGACCCAAGAGGGTCACAACACCCACGCCACCACCCCCAAGACCACCCCCACCCCCAGGACCCCCCCCCCCGGACTACCACCGAGGCAGCGCAGAACAAGACAGCGAACTGGATGCGGGTACCTCATCTTCTTCTCCTTGCCCTTCTCCTTCCCCGAGGTCCCTGGCTGGTCCTCCGGGGGGTTTGTGGGGTTCTGGTTGGCCTCTGTAGTTGCTCCAGCTTCCTCCATGGTGCTTCTCAGTTGTTTGGGTTTTGTGTTTTTCTTTTATTTTATGCAGCTTTTATGGTGATTTTTCCCGCCTGACGTGGGAATAGCAAGCCTGGCGCTGCTTATCGCTGATATTTTTATCGCTGTTGGGCCCATCGCCACTTTTTTCACGTTCGGGTTTCCTTTTTTATCGGCGTCCCGGTAATTTTATCGCGGACATTTGACGCGTTATCGGGAAACTATCGCCTGCTGCCTGCGTGTTGGGAATACGCCGTTAACACGGCGTTAGTTTCCCGCGATAGACAGCGTTATGTGAAGTTGCGTTAACCTAGGTTGGCGATAATTATCGTCCGTTTTGGGAATATCCCCCTATGTTTTATCATAAATTTTGGTTATATATAAATACACACTGCAGCCCACATATGACATTTAAGTTCCACTGCACTGGCGCAGTTTCTGCACCACCTGCCATGGCCATACAAGAAAGTAAAAAAAACAATTGAGTGAAACCAATTGTCACAGTATAATTTTAGAGCCTAAGCACATGCACTGTGGCAGCGAATAGCGGTGTCACATTGCAAATAGTCATAATACCGATAAAAATAATGTCCGGGAAAAGGTGAATCCTGCGTGACTGTGTGCAAAAGGTGACATTCTTACAGTTATAAACCTATAATTCCTAAATAACTTTTCACTATGCATCATGGCACTCATTCTCGTTCTCCATACTTCATTAAATAATTCACATTTCTCTTTTAATGGCTACACAATGTGTACCTACGTGATATTAGAAATATAGTGACCATATTTGCATACTCCTGATAGCTGATCATGTGGCTGTGGATAGTCTGCACTGCAGAAAACCTACAGTCGTAAACAGGATATCTGTGTAATGTTGCAAATATATTTTGGTTTCTTCATTTGTTAGTATGGAGAAATTTCTTGCCTTTCATTCCATGAAACATTGCGATGTTCTGTTAATATCCAACACTTTCTACATGAAGCATCGCTAGACCTTTGAGACAAACAAATTGGAAGTACAGAGAAATGTGCGAAAACAAAGGTTTATTGTTCAAAAGTTACTACTCCTGGTTGGGCAAGCCATTTACACTACATTTCACAGACAACCGCTCCCTCCCCTAAGCCCAGTTAATGCCAAATCCTCACCATTGTCAAAGGTGGTTCTACATTTTTGGGGAACATCTACATTGATTAGAACCATTTTCACAATGCACAACTACACTGATTCTGTTTGTGAATCAGTTAGTAATTTTTCAGATAAAGTTAGGAACCTTATATTCACGTAAGCCGGATTTACAGGTGGGAAGGCATTGCATGTGGGAAAACGAGATTCTAAAATACTACTGTTTAGGTAATATCATGCACTCATTAAATTGTAGCTGGGTTTTTGTGATAGGGTGAATCTGAAATTAGCCAACATCTATGTTTGCTCTTCATTTTAAAACAATTGACGATGTGCACTGTGGTTATTTGCAAAAGCCTATTTTCTTTGAACATTTTTAAATGATGTTAGTAACATTTTCAATGCATCTTTAGTTCCTTTTTATTACAAAAATATGCAACGAAACTGTATCACTTGACCACATTATTTGTAAACGTGAGGAAGTATAGACCTGCAAAGCCTTACACATAGATGACCGCATGATGGCGACATCGAACCTTTAGGTGATTTTTATACTCTACGGGAAACAATTCCCTGCTGCTCTTGATCCAGGCAGAACGCTAAATATTCAAATCCGTTTCTATTTTTCTTTCTTTTTAGTATTTTGTCACACACAAAGGAGGATGTTTTTAAAATAATAGCCATGCTAGCGTGCAGCAAGAATTCTTTGTTCCCGTGAATTTCCATTTTAAAATAACCATGCGATTATTTATTTATATGTTAACCACGCATTGCTACACAGAAGGAGGTGTGTGGAAATGACTCTATCCGTCAAATGTAAGCGATCTGTCAGCGCTATTAACTCATTATGCACCGCAGAGTCCCCTGCACCATAGGGTTTGGGATGCCTTATGTTCACCTTAAGTAGATTTGCATTAATTGTGCCAAATAGGGCATTCAGCTATGAGAGTGTAGCCTATGGTGGTGACCAGCTTCGTGTTCTCTGAAATAGTATATTCGTCACTGCTCGTCATGGTTAAACACCATTAAGTCCTTTAATTTATTAGCACACAAAAAGCTCCAGTGTTAAAACAACGGACAAAATCAGCTAATAAAATAAATAAGGCCCCATAATGACCTGGTCAGAGTTATCATGAGGTAAGCCTTCCGTAGAGAAATGTTGTTACTGCACAGTTGCAGCATTACCCTGCTAGATGATTTTTGTTTTTGTTTTTTTGTTTAGCCAATTCTGAGTTTGGGTTTTGCTGGCTGGCAAAACCACGTATATTTCCACTTTGTGACCAAGTGTTCTTCTAATTGCTTCGGGGATTTGTTGGAAGATATTCTAGGGGCGAAGACCTTGGGTCCAAGATCAATTTGCATCCAACTTTGAGCTAAAAAAAAATCAAGCTGTTTGCTCTTTATGTCAGATTTAGAGGAGAGGCTCAGGATGAGCCCGATAGATTGATGAATATTGTTGACAAACATTAAGACATTATTGTTCAAAACGCCTGAGGGAAATTCTAGGTATATGGTGCAAGGGATAGCGATGGAACCAAAAGGTTAAACCTAAAATTAATGTAAGAAAAGGTGTATTAAGGAACAGACAATTTAATGTGAAAAATCAGATCCATAATTAACAATAGCTGAGAAAGATCTTTTTGGGATTAAATACTCTCACGATTGTGGCACGAGTGTTTGGTTGGAACGTAAGTAAGTAAGTCCGATTTTATATAGCGCAGCTACTCACCCTTACGGGTCTCAAGGCGCTGGGGGCCGGAGTGGAAATTAAGTGAGCTATTGCCCAGAGTCACATGGTGCTGAGCTGAGCTGCCGCCAGAGATCGAACCGTGAACCCTGTGCTCCGAAGTCAGCTGCCCTGGCCGCTGCACCACACCTCTCCACCCGTATAAGCATTTACCATTAAATGGTACATAAGTTAGGTTCCACTATTCTATGCGCCATCTATATAATTTATATCATCTAGTGCTCGTGTATTAAAAGTTCCCAGGGTTATAAAAAGAATACCCGGAAGAAGAGCTTTCTCAATACTCACAGCTAAGCTCTGAAACCTTCTCCCTTCTTCCATCAGAGGAGTTAGTTCTCACTTGAAATTTAAGAACCATTTGAAATGTAGGCTGTCAACCAGTTTTTATGTGCGTATCTCTCTTTCTTTATATGCTACTGCTGAATCAAGCAATCAAAAAATAAATAAATGAACCACCAGTCTGTGGTGGAGAAATTATGTTGAGCAGGTGTTATGCTTGCTCTCCCCACCAATTGCATGTACGTTTACATGCTGATTCCTATCAGGGTGAAGGGCAATATAACGGTGTGAGATATGCCTCTTCAGAGATTCATTCTCTCTTTCTTTTTAATTGGGCGTCAGCATTTCAGATCCTGCAATGGACACTCAGGATGGCTTGCCGCTAAGAGAGGTTTGCTGATTTCAGCTCTTTTTTTTTTACCACAGTCCCACAAGAGCTTATAATATGTATTCCTTCCAGGAAGCATCAGTAGCTCTAATCTTTCCTGCCCTCCACGGCCCTCTGTTCCTTCATTTAGCTATTTACTGTTTCATCTGAAGTTGCTTCCAGGGGGCTGCCCCTGAGCCAGCGGATTTAAACTCACGATACTGGGCAAGAAACTCTTTTGCTCCGAGTATGTACTTGTCGGACTGAGTCATTTAACTCTGCTTTACTTACTTGCTAACTTGGGCCTCCGATGGACCTTATTGCTTCTTACTGAGCGGAAAGAGAGTAAGCATTTCTTGTCCAATCAATTAATTAACAGTGCAACCAATTTGGCTGCACAATGAGGACCAGGAATGGGTAGCCAATTCCGGGTGTTTACTACAAGTTAGAGATTAAATTCAAATAGATCACTCTCAATATCAAACTATAAAGATACAGTATTGCAACAGGGAGGCCTACCCTCCCAAAGAAAATTAAGCGAACAAAAATCACCCATACAAGCTGCTCTGTAGCCGCAAAACAAAACAACAACATTAGAATCTGATGCTTGGAATATAATCTAGTTTAGTCTTTCTTAGGCATTAGCAATTTAATCCTGTTTGATACAAAATAAGACACATAATTTCTCATAGAACAAATCTACAAAAGACAAAAGAGAGCACAAGAGTACAAAGAGTGCAACAGCACTACAACAGCTGCAGCAGATGCATTGCAGAAGCTCGTTCATGAGTCTGCAGGTGTCTTAAATTGTTGGTCTAAACCAGACTCAGGGAGCTTAACGTGACATAGGGAAATGTCTCTATGAGCCCGTTTAAGAGGCCATGGGATCTGGGGGATTGGGAAATAGAGAAAGTGGTTCAGTTCGGAGTGCAAAGGAAGGCTCTGAAAAAAAACCACAGAGAAACTTTAACAAAGGAGTTCAGCATGCGATCTGTACGAAAGTCCGAAGTCATTTGCCTCTCCGTTCAGGGCATTCGATAAGTTATAATCGATAAAGTTAATCATAAATTCCACTTCTGGTACGTCAGCAATAAAAATCCATTGTATTTGTTTCAAAGTCTATATTGCTGCACATGGTATTCAGAAAGTAACACAGCTGTAAAGTCACACACTAAACATGGGAGCATCCTCTCGGTCCCACACTCATGGATAAAGACTACAATCCATTGTTTGTTCACAGGGATCTCATGTGCTCCTCATCGGATTCCATTCCCAGACATGTATCTAATACTTGCTACAAAAAATGTATCAATTCAAGCTAAGAGTTGGTGAGAACTCCTGCAAAGGAAAGCAGGTCTGCAAAATGTAGAAACGCAAATAATTCTCATGGGAACAAGAGTCAGGCTTGTAGTGTAAACAGCTAACTTAAAGTATTACATCTATAGTGCACCCTTTTATATGCATGCGCACATTTAAACACACATGCATGTATAATATGTTCTTAAATACATTTAGTCTGGGAAATCATGTAGCAAGCAATGAAACTGCCTAACAGTAGGGATACTGGAGAACTGCATTCATAAGTATAAACGTGTAACATAAATGCATACATTGATTAACTTTTATCCCTTAATCTACTTTAGCAACCTCCGTATATAAGGATCATTTAGAGCTATGAACGATATTTCTAGCTGTTACACAGACTAAATTGCACACAAATATGAATCAAGTGGAAAAGATTCAACAATGAAATGAAAGGATGGTTTAAAGTGAACCACACATTATAATGTCTCATTATTCAGTACAACACCTGTTATTTCTTATAAATCTCTTTTAGTGATTACAATTATATAAACGTATTAATACATCAGATACTTTGTTAGAAATTCTTTCTATTTTAAAGACCTTTTATTAATAAAGACAGATTCTACGTTAATCATCAATTGCATTTCTCTCAACATTAGTAAAACATTAAATGAAAGTTCTAAATCTTTACGTAATGACTCTTCTGCATCAGCGGTTATGAAGTGCAACATGTGTCAGAAACACAAAGACACGCAGGATTCATGTGTAAAGTGCGCATACATTTTGTGTATCAAGAGTCTTTCCTTTTTGGGTATTGGGACATGTAAAGAGTGGGCAACTTTACACTGCACCACCCCCCAGAGTTAGTACTTTGCTACATTACGTCTAAATATTTACTGATGTGTTTTTGTTGCCTCAGGTGGTAGCATTCACTCTTATTAATTAATCAATAATCGTCCACATATTGTATTTGTCATGATGAGACCCTTGTCAAAACGTCATCAACACAGGTCAAAACATCATCAAAACAGATGAGTAACAAACAAACCAACAAAGGAATTATTACTTTATGAACTGATTTGAGGAATTTAGGTGGTCATTCTGTTAACAGCAAATCAGCCCTTTTATGTGAAAAATCAGGTTGATGGTGGAGGAGGGTGTGAGCCCTTCTCAAGCAACAGTCATAATTCCGTCAGGGTGAACCACTAAAGTCACTACATTAACCTCTGCTTAACCCTCTGGTAGCTTGGCACAAAAGCATTCAGGCTTAACTTAGAGGCAATGTGTAAAGTATTTATAAGGCACACAAACAGTAATAAAGTGAAAACACCACATAAGAAAAATCCCACGCCAATTTAGAAAAATAGAGTACATTTTAATGCATTATTTGACACCAAAAAGATCAAAACCAAACTGTAGAACTGGAGTTATGAATTTTTAAAATTTAGAGCATAAATAGCACCTAAAAGATCAAAGCCCCAATTGCAACCATCTAGTCATGCAAGACAGGGGCAAAGTGGAAAGTTATGGCCGACTCTAATTGAGAGCGCTTTATATACACAACATGGATAGGGCCCGTTCTCCGCTTACATTCAGACTTAGACGAAATTTAGAAGAAAAATGTCTGAGAAGGTAACGTTTAGCGGGGCAAGGTAGCTGACAGTGTCTGAGGAGGAGGCGTTGTTGTCAGGGAGTCACTGGACAAAGTTGCAGTGAAGTCTCCTTCATTCCGACTAAGGGCCTTAATATGAGTTTGGCAGTCTTCCAATAAGAGTGCCACTGTGGCGGTCCCAGGAAGACTGCCAAGCCAGTAATGAGCCGGATTATGACTTGAATCCTGGGCGGGCAGTTCAGCAGCAGCAGTATCCCAGCAGTGGTCAGTTAGACTCATAGGAGAGCCTAACAAGCAGACTGCCGCCATTTGAGTGCCTACTGCACATTTCTGCATAGAGTGGCATGCACTATGTCATGCATGCCTCACCGTGCAGGACAGAGGTTGAAATACCAGGGGGGGCACAACATGTGCTCCCCTCGCACACATCCCCAGGCACAGATTCGGCTGGGGACCCCTTAGCTGCATGTCTGCCACCCTCTTCTTGGCGGTGTCCCATATAGATATTCAGGTTGTAAAATGCTTGGTGGTGACAGAATCGGCACCTCTAGCATATTGATGCCATTTGCAGACCACCTCCACAGCGGATCCTTGATCCCAGTGGAGACGGCGGGCTCGTGGCGGTCCCACCACCAAACTCATAATGTGGTGGGCAGACCCACCCTGGAGGTAATGGTTGGACAGCCACCACTAGTACGGCAGTGCCAGGAGTGCCGTTCTCGTAATAAAACCCTTCTTCTCTTTTTTGGAAGTCAAATATCTCCAGTGGGACAAAGCTGCAGGCTGTAGCCAATGAGGGCTCCACAAGGCCAGATACCCCTTCTGCAGAGAGCTGCTGAACAGGATTTGCTGCTGCAGAGAAGAACTTAGTGGGAGCTGCAGTGAACTCAGGCCAACCAGCAATGCACCTTGGGTAGATCTTCGAGCAGGTAGGTCTTGGTTTCATCTCGGTCCTCAAGGCACTTTTTTGCCAACATTTTTAAAGTCTCAAGTTTGGGATTTGGGCTATGTGGGCACCTTTAGCACCACTTCCAAGTGGCAAGGACTGGAGAGGCACCACTTGGAGGGTCAGAACTAACTCAGGCAAGATGGTTGGAGCCTTTTTTGTCCCTGAGGCATGAGCATGAGGCCAGCCAACTTCCCTTTGGATTCACTCTGGAAGGTCTGGGTTCAAGATGAAGTCCAGGGCTCAAGCAGGTGGGCAGATCTCTCAGGGTGCAAAGCAGGCTTCAGACAGCAGAGCATTCCTTCTTGGTGTAGCAAAGCAGTCTTCTGACGTACACAGCAGGCCACAACAGCAGGCAGTCCTCTCAGAGTCCTTCCACAGGTCCAGAAAGTAAACTGAAGAGTGGGTTTGATGATCCTGTTTTTTATCCCTGGTGCCTTCTTTGAAGTGGGGGAAACCTCTGGAAGCTTCCTCTCACAGAACTGTCAGGAATTTCCTGCCTACCTGGCCTGAGTCCAGTCTGGCTATAGGCACAAAAGGCTAGTGCGAAGTTCTTTGTGTGAGAGCATGGCACATCCTATTGAAGTCCAAGTGGGCTGCTCCCAGCTCCACCACACGGTCCTGCCTAAAGTGGCCCATTCAGACCCACCTAATCCCTCTACTATGTGGCTATCTGTGGGAATAATGCCACTCACGCCCACTCATGTGACACAGGAACAGCCCACAGGCACCAAATGGTTAAGGTATAAAAATGCAAACTTTCTAAAAGTGCCATTTTTAGAATTGTGAATTAAAATCCAAACTTACCATTAAAAAAGATTTAAAATTACAATTCCTCAGACACCAAACTTGACTTTCCAACCTGCTCCCAAACAAAGTTGGCAATTAATAAATGTAACAAGGTAACCCAATGTTATCCTATGGAGCGGTGGCATCACAGTAGTGAAAAACGCATTTGTGAGTTTTTCACTACCAAGACATGTAAAACTTAAAAGTATATGTCCAACTCTTTAATTACAATGCACCGGGTCCTATACGCTGTGTAGGGCTTATATTAGTGATTACTTATATGTATTAAAAAGGAGATTTAGGCTTGTCAAAGGGTTATTTTACCAGTCGAATTGTCAGTTTAAATCTTCTGGCAGGCTGCAATGGCAGGGTTGAGACATGTATTAAAGGGCAACTTAAGTGAGTGGCACAATAAGTGTTGCAGTCCCACTACTAGCATTTAATTTACAGGCCCTGGGCATTTGGCATAACACATTATTAGGGACTTATAAGTAACTTAAATGTGCTAATCAGGTGTAAGCCAATTTTAACAAATGTTAGGGTGTGAGCACAAGCACTTTAGCACTCGTTAGCAGAGTCCTATGGCCAACAAAAATTAATTTAAAGAAATAGGCTGGTGAAAGCAAAAAGTATGGGGGAAGCCCACCCTAAGGCAAACAGGTCTAACATTTTGTTTTTGTACTTTGATGTACATTATTTTGTTTTGTGGTGGGCATCACTTTGTGGTCATATTACTCTATTTTTGTGTTTTTGTTTACCTTATGGATGGACTAATAATTGATGAGATAAAATTACTTTTCATTTAACCTTACTGGTCATAAGGCAGCGTACACAGTATTTAAAATATGACATTCAGAAATGTAACGTCCTTACAGTGACTAGCCACCAAAAGCTAGTTTGGCTGTAGCAAAGCTGGCTGTCCGATAAGAACACACTGGGATGCAAAATTGAATTTAATAAAACTATTTCTGACTAGGAGACACCTCCTACAAATGTCATTCCTGGAATCTTTATAATATTCGTTAAAACCCAGTTCATTGGGAAGTTGGAGTTTGATCAATATTAAGGAAAAGGTACTTTTAGTAAGTTACCTTTCCCCTGTTTAAAGCTCCTGGAAGATGATTTGGATTAGCTTCTGGCTGCAGGCCCTTGAGTGCCCTGAATGATGAGTGAAAAACTGCTCCCTGAGCAGAGACAAAGACTTGGGTGTTGGACGGTTTGTATTTTTTTCTGGCAGGATGATCATTTGGGCAGTGGCAGAAACATAATGAACTTCAAAGTGACCTCCACTATTACTGGCAGATGTGATATAACACCAGCACAGGCCCCTTCTTTGTTACTCCGGCCCAATCACAGTGGTCACTTCAAACCTTGTTTGATGTGACCACAGAGGAGGGCTTGCCCATTTCCCTGACCACACCTCTGGATCTAGAGACCATAGTCTGCTGCTCCATCTCTTCAGTTGGTGTGGAAATAATTTCATGACTTTTTCCTTATCCACCTTTCAGTGCAGTTTTATAGATAGCTTGTTCTCGTTCCTGTTGCATACCACCTTTGCTGAAACTGTTCACCACTGTATTGGTTATTACCCACAGGCCTTTACACAGTCTTGGACAATAGTCCATATATGTGTCTTTGTTGAAATTGGCACTTCTAATGCTGTCTTTCCAAAAAGCTGATCTTCTTTTACTGATAGTTCCTCTATTAGCATGCTCAGCATTTTGTCTGAAAACTGATTTCTATGACTCCTCTGCTTCTTCTACTGTGCCTCGTATGGACAGTTTTCGTAGGCCTGGGCTCCCTGATTCACTGTGGCAGTGGGCTCTCTTTGATGTCTTCATAAACTTGGATCGTGTTGGTCACAATTTGCTACTTTTTCTTGTTTGCAATTTGTGATTCTCTATTTTGCTAGTACAGAGGTTAAGGAATCATCATAGTATGTCCATTTGTGTCCATATGCACAGTCTAGCAATCTGTAATTTGTGATTTGGCAAAAGTCACAAATTACGAATCACAAAATAAATGTTCGTACATCTGGTCCAATGTTACTAATTGCTGTGCCATTTTATGTAAACAATTGTGTATTGTATCCTTACATAAGGCTTTTTTTAAATTAAATCTTAACACAGCAGGTCCCTTCATAGTTGGCTTAAGATGGAAGACACTTGTTATGCATGTAATTAGAAATCACGTTTGCGATCTTCAGCTTTCATTCACAAAATATTTCTGTCTCACTGGATTGCTTAATCACAAGACATCTTAGGGGGTTTTTCTTCCAAGGTCCACATTTGATGGAGCTGCTAAGCACTATAAAAATGGTAATGTTACAGATCCCTACACAGGACTGCACCAGATACTTGGGGCCAGCTGTACAAACATTAGGAATTTCGATTTCCTAAAGTGATGTCCACATCTCGGTTAGGAAAATGGTATTCCTAATGTATCAAACTCTTTTGATCTTCATTAGCAATACCTAGTGAGCCGCAAATAGACCTACCTCATGCATATTAATAAGGTAGGTTGCAAGTTGTGGCCCATTAGGAATCGCAGTCATCACAGGGATGGTGACCTACTGAGGTTAGCAGACCACCATGTATGTGATTGCTTATTAATAAAGCAATCTTTTTTAACAAATGTTTAAACAGAAACAATTAATCTTTGCAGTTTCATTTTTTGGGCCACTGTCTGCTCTTAAAAAATATTTTTTTAATGTTCTCAAAAGGAAGGGGTCTCAAAGCAACCCCTTCCCTTTTGCAAATAGGTTACCACTAGTTTTAAACTGGTGGTAAGGTATTACCATTTTGCGACCGGAATTTGGTCAGAAAACAAACTTCCAAATACTGAATCAGTATTTGGTAGCAAAGGCAAATTGAGATTTGATAACAAGTTACTGAATCGCAATTTGGCTTTTGTACAGTGTAAAAAGCTTTTTTGCGGTTGCAAACGGCCTGATTCTGCAAATCAGGCAGTTTGCGACCGCAAAAAAGCTTTGTACCTCTGGCCCTTGGTCTGCAATGAAAAGGTGGTCTCAAAAAGCCTCCTTGACTCTCTTAGTATACCTGAATGAGCAGCCAAGTCCACCGCAAAGGAGGTGCTGTATGGAAAGTCTGAGTTCAGTATACCACAATTATAACGTATGCAATAAAGATGTGACTGCTCAGTCCAAATAATGAATTTAAAACACTTGAATAGCTCACATAAATATATGCACATTAAAGTACAAATTGCAGTTAATTAATGGAAAACACACAACGCAATGCTCAGTGAACTATGATGTCACATAATATAGTAGAATAAAGGGCTTCTAGATATGCACACTGTATGCGATCAATAACTTATTGCATGCATCAGCACAATCAGGCACAATCATGCAACAGTAAGTACACTGGTAAAACATGATGTTATGGAACAATTGTAAGTTTAGGTAATGTATGCAAACAATTATTAATCATGAGCATTGTGATTAATGCACTGCAAAAAGAGGATCACAATCTGCCCATTAAATGGAATTATTTTGTTGCAAGTCACTAACTTTTAATAATTGCAAACACCAACATAATACCGAGTAATCAAGAGCAGAGGCAACAGCTGACAGATTGCCTTATAGCCCACAAAGTAAAGGGTCAGTTTCTTAAAAGTGCATTTAGTTGCTCTAGGTAAGTAAGACTATCACAGCACAGTATAGCTGTTGGTTGCCCAAATGGAGATATATTGAGAACTTGGAACTCTTGATGCTCCATGTATGTACATGTCTAAAAGCTCAGGGCAATGAACCTCATGATGATGGAGGGCAGAGGGCAGATCATTTTCTGACCCGAGGAGCTGGATGTTAACCCAAGATGGCCTTCTCTTGTGTTAGACTAATTTCACAATGGAGCTAGCTAGCAACCCAGTCAGACTGGACACCGGAAATGTAGCATGGTCAAAGAAACAAGATAAATATTCTAAAGGGCATGAAGTGAGGGAGTGTGTTCACCAGGCAGAATCTCCACTCTGTTCACCAGCAATTCTAGCAGTAGATTTCTTGGAAATCCCTTCTTTGATTTCTGGATAATGGGCCAGGAGACATACAATGTATATTGCCTACTTTTCTAGAGTTTGTGAGGGGGCTGGGGACTACTCCACAGGCAAAGTCAACAGCAGAAGCAGGTAGTCAAGGTCAGCAAAGCCTCAGCAGGAACCTTTGGCTTATTCTGAAGCCAGGTGGAAAGGGACTGCACTGGGCTTCATGTTGCCAAAACACCACAGTAGCAGGGTTTATTCAGGCGTGGTCCAAAGGTTCTAAACAAGCAAACAAGTTTTCGAGATCAAGCTATAGAGAATGACCCACTGACAGTCAGTGTAAGGTCGTCCTCCATGTTTGAAGAGTACAGCAATCAGAATGAACTACAGTTTCCTCCTTCATAACCTCTCCCCGGATGTCAAAGCATGTTGTCACTGCCTAAATACAGATGACTAGAACACCTTTCCAGTGGGGAAGTCTTGTTTTTTCCATCCAGACATTCCTGGGCAGCAGCCGCCTTCCATCTTACATTATATTTTTAGAAATATTAATGATTGTGAAGAGCTGCAGTTAACCTCAGTGAAAGGGATAGTGAAACGACTACACACATGCTTTCTGAGGGTCATGTTTAATACTGTAAAAATTAATGCTCATAATAGGGGTCAACATTTCAAACCAAAATTGGCACAAAGAGGCCTCGATCTTTCTCAATCCTCTGGCCTTAATTTGCTCTCGGATGTCAGTAAGCAGCTCCCCTAGTGCAGCTATTGAACATCTAAAACGATAATCACACTACCACTAACCATGACTTGTGAAGAAGAGGCCAAGGAGAACTACACCCTGTCGACAACAGGGTGAAGAGATCTAAGGATAGTGTCTCATTTTTGAAGCATAAATTTGCCATTGGACAGGTCATTCAGTATAGGGACCCTAAACACGTTTGTCAAAAATACAAGGGGAGTTTCAGGAAAAAGGAAAAGTGGTAAGATGGTACTGATGCACATGTTTTCTGGGCCATTCAGCCTAGGGGGCACCAATCTATCAAACTGAGCAATTGACCTACATTTAAATATCAGACATAAAAAAGTTAGGATGCATAAAAGTGACCCATATAAACATGACCTGTCACCTAGTGCCAACAAAGGAGACCCTGGTTTCCATGTGTCTATGTAATCATGCACTATCTGTCAACAGACCAAAGACATCCTGTGCAGGGAACAATATCAGTGAACTGGGTCAGATATTGATCCACCACTGAACATGCAGGTGATCGAACATAATCAAGAACATACACACTCTGGAATAATATGTGCTGTCAATGTAATTACCTCCTCCAAGCTGGTAGCATGCTAGACATTCTATGTAACCTCTTCCAGAGCTCCTAACCTACCTCTCTCATCCATAGAAGCAATTGAATTGTGCTGTGTACCAAAACAAAGCAGATAAAAAGGAACAGAAATATAGATATCACTAAAGTAAATGCACTAAAAAAAATATAAACTCACTCTTTTCCTCCAGGCTTGATCTCAGTCACATTCTGGCGCAGGGACTCAGATACACAGATACAAACATGTAGCCTTATCTATGAAAAGTGTCACAATGCTGGGGTGAAACAGCGAAGCAACACTTTTCAGTGCGCCATCCTTGCAACACCATGGCTGCGCCGAACTTACTGTACGGCGTTCCATGTCGCAAGGATTTACAGATACGTCTGGAATCCAGACGTATCTGTTGGCGCAAAAATGGCACATTGCTGGAGTGTGTCTGGAAACAGACGCAACTCCAACAATGTGTCATTTCGCATGGGGTAAGTCCCATATGAAAAGATCTGCATCACCTGAAGCAGGCATAAGGATTTGACACCAGACGCCATAGAAGTAACGCAATGAAATCTCATAGATTTCACAGTGCCACTTCTACGTGGCTTTTCTGTGTCGGAACCCCCACCGGACATATATTATACCTGTCAGTGGTATAATGTAGTGCAGGGGTTTACAAAGTGCGCCTCTGCCTAGATGCATCACTTTGTAAATATAATGCAGTGTGTCACATTTTTTACGCTGCCACAGTATCACAAAAAGTGATGCATTAGCTGCGTAAGGGCCTCAAAAATGAGGCCCTCAATGTCAGTCGCAAACATGCAGCCACTCAGCAACATAGGTGGAGATGCTCACACACAGACTACATGTGTGTAATACTGTTTGAAGTGATTCAAGACTTAACTCATTATGGTTAATAAAAACTAAAATAGTTATACTTGCGATTGTTCCTTTCATTTTTTCTATCACCCATAAATGACTGGATTTCTATCACTTTCTATTTCATGCTAACATTTAATATGGATACAGATGACTAAATATCGATTTCTGAAGAGAACTGCTCTTTTACGTAGACCATAGTTGTGATTTCATAGGATATAAAAGTTCTGGAGTCTGGCTATGCATGTTTTGAGGTGAACTGCGTGGGAGCCTTTGTTCACACCGACCATATGCAGTGTTAGCTTCACAGCCCACCATATTCGCAATTTTGGATGTTTACCTAATTTAAGAAAGCCTCAAAAGATATAGACTTGACAAGAAAGTACTTATTATTTTATGACATTAAACAATAAAAGAAGTGGAAATACACATAACTATAAAGTAGCCTCTGACCCCTGGTATCTGTGCCACTCCCCCACTGCCGCTGCCCAGCTCCCCGTGACTGTGCCCTGTTGCACAGCCCTTGAGGCCGCAGGTTCAATGCCCAGCCCTGCTGACAGTCAGGCATACTGCTAATTTTACTGGAAATTCTGTTAGGCCTTTGTAATTCTATTTTCCCCTTTTTGTGCTGGTTAATTTTGTTTATTTCGATTTATCCCCCTAGTGCTTGCATTTTCTTTTAGCCCCCTTACTCCTGACCATTGCCCGCTCCTGCTGTTTTTTCCCACCATTTTGTCCCGATCTCTGCCCTCCTGCCTTCCTGCCAACCTCTCCACCTCCAAGGACTACTTATGGAGGCCACTGAGCGGTTGCGCAGTTGATGTATGCAGATGGCGCACCAAAGGCAAGCCTATCTGTGCCCGTCCATGCCTAGACCATGCTCAACGCCATGAACCCTTGCCCTCAGCACTCCCACAGATACTCTGCCACAGACCTCTGCGCCCTGAACCCTGGATGAAACAACAACTGCTGCCTCGCATTTCCTCTGTCCACAGAGGGATCTTTCACCTTCATCGGCCTCCAGTTCGCCCTCACCCCAGCACCAACCTCCATTACAGCAACCAGCGCCACACAAGACCCAGCAGCCATTTTTTTCCAGGAGAAATTCAGCCACCACCTGGTCAATGTTAGATTGCTCTGCAAATACACTACCGATGTCTGGGACACCATGTCCGCCATCAACCCCCAATGTGACCTTTATTACAGAAACCTGGCTCACCCCCGCATCGGCCCCAAGCATCACCACAGAAACACCCATTGGCTACAAGACGAAACACCGTGACTGCACCAAGCACCATCGCACACAACAAATTGATCACCTTCACCATCACCGATAATGAAACCATGCTGAGCATGGAGCACAGGAACTTCAGGCTCCACACTGACGAGAAAACCACCATCAAAGGCGCCCTCGCATACAGACCACCAGGACTCCAAACCGGCCTCAGCGAATTCATCACCCTGTTTGCCATTGTATCCAAACATTACATCTTCCTGGGAGACTCCTGACTCCACTGACATCAACTGCACCAACCTCCTGGAAATATTGGCCTGAACCAGCTTTCACAGACCCTATGCACAAAGCAGGACACATGCTGGACCCTGTCTTCACGTCCAGCAACAGAATCAGATACAGCCACACTTTGGAACTCACCTGGTCAGACCACTCCATAGTACACTTCACCCTTGCCGCCCCCCCCGCACTGCCCCATCTGCAACAGCGCCCCCTTATGCAGCTGAACAAAGCTCACTTAGCACCAATGAACTGATGCGCTCAGCATCACACAACCTAACGTCACCACCAACATAAACCAGACAGGAGAGAGCTTCAACGCCTGGATCACCAGTGCTGCCAACTGAGTCGCTCCCACCAAACCAGCCAAAACGCACAGACCGACCAAACGAGCGAGCTGGTACACTCCGGAACTCACCACGTTGATGTGCAAATGCAAAAAACTGAAAAGAAGATGGTGCACCAGCATGAACTACACTGACTGAACCACCTTCAAGTCAGCCCTCAACGCCCACCACCGCCAGCTCAGAAATGCTGCAAAAAATTAGGTCTGGGCTCACCAGATCGAGGCCAGTGCCAACCAAACCAAAGAACTTTCACCATTGTCAGAGAGTGCACCTTCCCGTTAGCCACTGAAAACTCAATCCCCTCCTCACAGGAAATCTGCAACACCCTCGCTGACCACTTGTACAACAAGATAGCCTCCATCTACAGAAACTTCAATCCCCAATCCACCAACCTCCTCAGCATCCCATCAACCACCACCGCCAACCACCCGCTCAGCACATGGGAACAACTCAGCACATTAAACACAACTTCTCTAATGAATTCCATCCACTCAGGAGCACCCACAGACCCATGCCCCCACCAACTTTTAAACCTTGGAAGAGATGAGATTAGCCACAAGCTCACCACCATCTTCAACGCCTCCATCACCACATCCACATTTCCCGATGCCTGGAATCATGCAGAGGTGAGACCTCTCCTCAAGAAACGTTCTGCAGAAACCAGCGTGTTCCAGAACGACTGTCCTATCTCACTGTTCCCGTTTCTTGCCAAAGTCTTGGAGAAGTCCATCAACCTCCAACTCACCAAACACTTGGAGAGAAACAACCTGCTCGACCCCTCCCAATCAGGCTTTGGAGCCAACCACATCATTGTGGCAGCCCTAATCACCGCAACAGATGACTTCCGCCCCTATGCAACAGTGGAGACTCAACCCCCATCCTGCTTAACCTCTCTACAG
Source organism: Calotriton arnoldi (assembly GCA_963921515.1). NCBI lineage: Eukaryota > Metazoa > Chordata > Amphibia > Caudata > Salamandridae > Calotriton > Calotriton arnoldi. Next base: position 1,982,123 of record CAWUFW010002580.1, read on the forward strand.
CCTTCAACACTGTCTCCCACCACACACTCATCACTCGACTGTGCCAGATCGGAATCCCAAACGATATTCTCAGATGGATGGCATCATATCTCACGAGTCCACCTCTCTCCCTTCACCTCACAACCCAAGCACACCATCTGTGGCATCCCTCAAGGCTCATCCCTCAGTCCCACCCTTTTCAACATCTACATGATACCACTTGCAGACGTTCGTCAGATTGCAAGACATCAACACCATCTCCCACACTGATGATACCCAGCTCGTCCTCTTGCTCTCAGCAGACTCCATCTTGGCAAAGACTAACTTCCATAACTGTATGAAGAACATCTCAGCCGGGATGAAGTACAACGGCCTGAAGCTCAACATGGATAAAACTGAAGTTCTGATCTTTGGCAAACACACCACCCTCTGGAATGACTCCTGGTGGCCATCGGAACTCAGACCCACCCCCACACTGAAAGGCCACGCCCACAACCTCGGCTTCATCCTAGACAGCAAACTCTCCATGAAACATAAGGTCAATGCTATCTCCTCAGCCTGCTTCCACATGCTCTGCATGCTCCACAAAGTCTTCAAGTGGCTCCCCATCAGCACCAGGAGAACAGTGACGCAGGCCCTCATCACCAGCCGGCTTGATTACGGCAACACACTCTATGCAGGCACAACCACCAAACTCATGAAAAGACTACAGACGATCCAGAACACAGCAGCCAGACTGGTCCTTAACCTGCCCAAGAGGACCCACATTACTCAGCACCTGAAGGATCTCCACTGTCTACCTGTCCAGAAGAGATGCAATTTCAAGCTTTTGACCCACTCCTACAAAGCCCTCTAGACCAAGGACCCGCCTACATTTCCACCTACCTCCCAGGAACCTTTGCTCCGCACACCTCGCCCTTGCACAGATACCTGGCATCTGCCGATGCCACTCTGGAGTTCTTCTCCCACCACGCTGCCAAGTTCTGGAATGCCCTCCACCTCCTCTCTTCACCCTCGTTGACCCAGTTCAGTAAGAGACTCAAGACCTGGCTCTTCGACTGATACCTGCAGCACAGTGCCTGGATGACGTCTCAGGTGATGAGCCACGCTATAAAAGAACCACTTGATTGATTGATTAAACTATGAAAAACAAATGAACGATTCAACAGTCATCCGTATTATAGTATTTGAACTCCTGTAACCTCTATACGGTAAGAAGGCACACAGTCAGTATTAGAAGAGATGGATGATGATACTCGCTGATAGGGCAATTAGGTTTTATTATTGTTCATCTAGCCTGCTCTAGCAACTTTCTATTATATTCAGATGCACAGGCACATTGATTTCATTTAAATCTTTTACACCCACATTGAAACTAATGTCTGTCACTTTAAAAAAAGCTCTTTATTCCTGCACATGCATTGACACACACAAACATGGGTGGGGGCACATACACATGCGGACACACATAGTTTTACACACACCTTCTCAAGCATAGATTTACCAACAGACACATGCATACATGTGTACACATAGAAATAGACTTGAGTCTGTCTGTGAAGACACAACCCCTCACACTCTAGGCCTGGCCAGAATTTCGATTACGCTGGAGCAATCGGAGTGATTTTGGAATTTCCACAATATTCTTTGAGGTGGAATTACCAATAATACTACAATTACACCCGCTCAAGTAATTTGGGGGGAAAAATCCGACTGTGAGAGCACATTAAGCAAGTGCGTGCAGCTGCTCACGCTTGCTATTTATTTTATGTTGTATTTAGTGCTATTTCTTAGTGCAAAAATGGTTCCTTGAATCAACTTCCGAACTGAGGGTGCATTTTTGTACTAAAAGAAATAGCGCTAAATGCAGATTTTCTCTTCTTGCGTAATTCCACATAATTTTGCAGAATTTTGGATAATTCCACTTGATTACGCTACACGGAATTACAAGAGTTACACCCATCCTTAACACACACACATCCTTGCACTATCACACACGTGCTTTATTTCCATTACATTTGGTCTTGATTTACTTTCGGACACTGCTCTCACAGTAGTCGAGCCTAACCATCCTGCTTATCTCACTTGGATGCCAGAGCTGTACTTTTAGATCAAATTATCTTATCGTGCGCACACCGTTTCTTTTGTTATTGATGATAACATCTCCTATGTCGAGGACATGTTTCAATATTTAATCTGTTGTTTCCTCCGGACCATGGGTTTCTTGCTGCGTTATTCAATAAGCGGTCACTATTCTTGAAGACAGCATCCGATGTACCGAGAGAATCGGTCAACACTTTCGTTTTCTGTTTTAAAGTAGTTTGCTCCTCATTTGATCCACAGTCAATATTCATAGAAAATTAGTTCTATGAAGTATTTGTAAAGTCATGCTTTATGAGAAGATAATTTATGATTAGGCATTTTCAAAGCTTTCAAGTTTTTATTAATTAAGACACTGTTTTACCTTACCTTAGTTTCCCACCAAAACAGGTTATGAAACGCTTCTTTGTTAAGTAACTCTCTTTGTTAAGACAAGTGTGACTTTTTCTCCCACATGTACCTAAGATCTCTTTGCACATTTAATAAACCAGTGTGCATTTTTATCTTATGCGCTAAATTCCTTTCTCACGCCCTTTTCATATTAGATGTAATGTAATCCGCTCTGCAGTGTGCGAAGTAATCTTTCGTATGCTCATGCTCTGTGTGTCTACAGCTGTGGTCTATAAATATTAATAATGAACATAAAATAAAATCTCATTCCCCTTTTTTTAATTCACTCCTGTGGTGGTTTGCCTTTTTTGCCACATACCTTTGTTATTCAAAACAAGGCAATCTAGTCCAACCATGAAAAAATCCTTTATAAAATGTTCACAGAAGTTCATTTTGCACACGAAAAACATTTCACTGCAAATATATTTACCCATTTTTATACATTACCATATTTAAAATATTTACAATCACTAACTCGAGGACCCCAGACAGAATTATTTCACAACAATCTATGCTGCATCACCCTCAACATATTCTCCCTAACACTCTGCTGGCAAATCCCATCAATTTAGGACAACTGAAAACTCTCTAAAATGTCCTCCCCATGTCAAAATGAAATAACATTTCTACCAAATTTGTCCAACATAAAGCTTTAGCACTTGAATTTCTGAAGTCCACTACCACTGGGCTTTGCACCAGTTGTAATGGACTTCAGAAATTCAAGTGCAAATGTTTTGATTTTATTACAATTAGATTGTCAGAAACGATTACCAATTATTTTGATTATTTTTTAATCGCTCATCTCTGTGGAAGATTAGACTCTAGGGTTTTTAAAAAGAATGACATTCTTCACAGCAATTCTTTGTTTTCTTTTCTTGATAAAGGAACAAAATATATACTTTAGTGTAACTGTATAACATCAATGAAAGAAAAGTCAGTAGCATAAAGTGAGTAAGTATCCAGTAATTTATCTTAGCAACGTGTTACGCTTGGGACCTGATTTAGAGTTTGGAGGATGTGTTATTTTGTCTCAAAACTGATGGATATCCTGTCCACCTATATTCTAAGGCAGTGTTTCTTAACATTTTGACCTTATCATTACTGAAACCCTCAAAGAATCATTTTTGGAATCCTGGGACCGCCACTGAGTCATTACTGGAAGCCCGGGACCCCGACCTAATCATTTTTGATGATTTGAACGGCAAACACATACACAAAAAATTCTCGAAACAAGCATTTGTCCAACAAATACACAATTGAATAACTATTTTATTTGTTTCACAAACAAATATAAAGAAATCAAAATTGTAATTTTGAAGGGATGGTTGGAGCTTTTGTGGATATAATTGAGGACACTCATCGTCCATATTATATTCCGTTTGATGCACTTGCACTGCTCCCACGCATCAATCTGAGGGTACTAACAACTTTTAGCCTCCAGTTTTGAAACTCCTTCACATTTAGAGAAAGTTTTAAATTTTTCAGTTTTACATTCTGCTGTTTTAGTACACTTTATGAATCTTTATATATTACCTAATGATCTAAGCAGTCTCAGACTCCCGAGTAGGCTTCGTGGGTCCTCCTGGATCCCCAGACCACAGATTACAAACCACTGTTCTATGGCACTTGCATTATGGTGGATGGGATATCCGTCATGTTTGTACCCTTCCATTAAATTCTACACCAGGCTCTGTGTTGTGCAGAACGGGCCTGTTGTTCAAGAAAACACATGGAAAGTGATATTTTCAGTTCTCAGAGAACAGTCAGAGTCTCTAAACACAGAGCTAGGGTAATGTAGGTATGCTTCCTGAGGGAATACAAGCAGTGAGCATTTTATGTTTGAAAATGAACGCAGGAATTACAATGAGTATATTGCAAGATATCATACCCAAGATATGATTATTAATGTCTGCCTTTCTTATACAGGTGACCTCTACGTAGGAGGAGTATCCAAAGAGATGTATAAATCTTTGCCGAAGCTGGTCCACGCTAAGGAAGGATTTCAAGGATGCCTGGCATCAGTTGACCTGAACGGGCGCCTTCCTGACCTGATCTCTGATGCAGTGCTCTGCAATGGACAGATAGAAAGAGGATGCGAAGGTATTCCATGTCCTAACAATCGCCGCATTTATTTGATAGGTCCTGCAGGCTCAGGCTGCAAATTAGCTTTCCACAGCCCTATTGTTCTCATTTTAATTGAAATCTTCTTGGGTTCTTCATGTTTGTATTTCATTTAAATTGCTTTACTCTTTCCAGCCTGAGCTCCCTAAGATATAGTGAAATAGTGAATGAATGCCTAGCATGTTTGTTCAGACTCTTTATGTTCTCGTTTATGTGTCCTTAATTGACTGAATATTCCACAATGAAATCACTGTATGAAGTACAATAAAAACATAACAGCCTATTCGAAATAAGTATGGTTCTGCAAAATAAATGGAATGGTTGGGATTCAGTAGCTAGGCCTTGTGGGGAAGGCAGTAGCTGTGATTGTGAAATAAATAATTCAGAAGAGAAGTAATTACTGCCCACATCATTGATCACAGGTAAGCTGTTTTTTTAAAGACAGTATGTTTTAACGTAGCTGAACTGTGATGCATGATTTCGGCTGTATTTCTTCCACTACTTCCTTACCCAAAACATTCCTACAATGCATCAAATAGCTCAATCACTAAATACCGTCACGAGCCTCTTGGTACTCATTAAATAATCAGTAAACATCAATTAAAAAACAAAACTACTCATGTAGTGGCACACACGCTGTGCTTATATTTTGCTCACACCGCTTCAATGCACTCTCATTCTGTTCCCTGAAATAAAGCTCCTTTTGCTGGTGATGACGTGTTCAACATTCTGTCCCTCGTATAGTTCGAGTGAGAGAAATGAATACTGCATAATAATGGTAATCAAGTTACACAAATCCCAAAATTGTCAGGTCAAAATGTGTTTTTGCAAGCTCCATTGTACATATTCAGTTTTAGGACATAAATCAATAGAAATGTGCTTTGTAGAGATGTGTTCTATTTGCACCATCATTTGACAGCTGTTGAATGAATTCTTCCCCAGAGCTAAAGCAAAGAGGATGAGTGGCAGTTACACAACATAGTAACCAAAACGTATCCTTCTTGCAACCGTCTGTGACATCAGTTTCACGTGGTCTTCGAGTAACCCTTTAAAGATGCGTCAGCCCACACACCGACCACAACCAGATTATTTTTGCCAAGTGCCATGTTAGCAATTTATACACTGCATATCAATTTTAAGTCAAGTAAACAATCACATATGCCACATTTCATGCATTAGTGTTTAATAAAAAATAAAGAAATACTGCCCTGACATTCCTACATGTCAGAGTTTCCTATTGCAGTCACAGAGCTGCGTTTAAACTCTTTCCACTATTGTGTGACTCTAGGTGTCACTGCAAGCAATGCTGCATACACATTACTTCCCCTCTTAGGATGGTTTGCTGCATTGTACTTACTGAGCGTTGAATAACAGACTAAGGAGGAAATCTGTAACTTAGCTTATGTTTCTTATAGCTAAATGTTGGAAAGTGGGTTATTAGTACTGGTAAATGTGCATCAACCATTGGCAATAAGGCCACTAACACAGTCTAGGGCTCAGTAAAGGTCTCAGCAAATTATTCCCATGCTCAAATGGGTAGCTTGGCTGCAAGCAGGCAGGCTTAACTTAGGAGACAGGTATGTAAAGCATTTAAAACACTGATTAAGTAAATAATTAAGGGAGAACATACAATAAAAATCCCACATGAATTTATGAGAAAAGGAAATGTTTTTATCTTTACAATGACACCAAACTGACATAAATCCAATGTATGGAACCAGAGACATGAATTCCTAAAGAATAAACACATTCTAAAGTTGCTCCAAACTTCTGGTTCTTCCTGACGTTCCTTTTGAGGGTCCAAAGGGTCCAAAACACAATCCAAGGGTCTGGAAGCTCCAAGATGGTCCTTGAAAGTTTGGGGCCAATATTCCCACAATGCACCTGGCCAAACCCCTTAAACGTCCACTGGATGCACTCCAGGCAGTGGACTCTTGTTGGGGATGATGCAGGTGACCTCTGTTAACCTGTAGCTTGCAGGGAGTCCACTCCTTGATCATTTAGAAACAAGGTACATCCACAGGGCTGTAGTTCCAGAGAGTGCAGGAGCCACAGTCAGTCAGAACGCAGGGCATAGTGGTGCAAATCAGTTTCTAGCAAGGCAATCCTTCTTCTTCTCTTAGTTTCAAGCAGCAGATCTGAGAGGCTCTGCACCATTCACATATTTATTCAGTGTTCTCTGAGGTCAAGCAGCAGAGTACTCCTGTCCAATGAGGTGCAAGGCAACACACCAGAGCATGACCACTTCCTCCAAAGTGTGGCATAAACGTTTCCCAGAAAGCACTATTTCTCCAAAATTCAACATGGCTGAAATTTCAGCAGAGCATAAAGAGCTAACTAAACCAACTCTCAGTATGTCCAATTTCCATAGCTCTCTACCCCCCAACATCTGCAGATTCCTTCCTCAAACTTCCCATCTGCCTGGATCAGATGGAGCTGGCATTCCGTGCCTGTCCTATTCCTCCTTTGAAGCTTCATGCTTTCTGACCCCACCCCCTGCTCTCGCATTCCTGTGTAGCAGAGCCCTCTCCACCAGATAGTCTCTCCCTAGGTGAGCCACTTGTCACTTCATCAAAGCAGCCTGGCTAATCCTGTTAACTCCGACCAATTAGTGTACACTACAGGAAGGCGGCATTTTGGCTTACAGACAAAAGAAAGGCTTTTAATCTCTTTTCTGTAAAATGTATGATAAATTTAACAATAGCATATTGTTGGATTTATCAATACCATTCTCCTAATTCCTTGAGTGATATTTTATTTAATTCCTAGTAATAGGTATGCGTTAATAAACAATTGCAATGTTATCCTATGTGGCTGGGGTTCTACAATGGGGAAAATAAAATGTGCAATTTCTACAACACCAGGGCATATAAAATGTCTTTTATAAGGGCCCCACTTAAAGTTACATGACCACCCACCCACCCCTTGGACACCTAGGGGAGACTTAGGAGGTTCTGAATAAGCAACGTGAATTTACTTTTAAAAGCAGTGCTGCAACTCAGGGCTGCTTTTAAAATGACCTCAGGTGCTCAGCAGTGCACACATGCAAGTGCACAAAGGGCTGCTGACCTCTAAACTGCCATGCTCTAGTATATACTAGGGACTCATAGGTAGTTTTAATCCCCCTGCCCTTTTATCTACTAGGGACTTATAGGGTAGGTCATGCCAATTGTAAGTCTACCCTAATATATAGTGTACCTTAATGCATGTGGGTGTTTTCACTTGTATTTTCAACATAGCACTGGCCCTTGGCCTGGTGAGCCCAGGGGCATTCATAGTCAGTTACCACCAGTACCAATCAGCACGAAGTGGGGGTGAACAGGACACACATGATGAGTTTGCAACAATAAAGCACCTTGAAATTCCACTAACAAATAGCAATTGTGATACATATATATCTGACACAATTCATTAGGAAAACGGAATCCTAGAGTGACAGATACAAATACATGTACGGGATAATTTCTGTTGTGACTGCTATTAACCAACATAGTGCACTAAGCAACAAAATGTAGAGAGAAAGGGCATAAGGGTGCAGAATGAGCCTACCCTGGCTCCAAAGCCTTGTCGGAATGGGGGTAGGGGAGCAGAGAGAAGCCACTTGTATTAAAATGAAAATAGAAAAATTGGATTTTATAATGGAATTTGGGGATGCTATGCTGTATCCGTAGATCCATGTGTCCCATAGACCCTCCTACTTCTCAGATTCATAGATCCAGCATTAGATTCGCTAATAATGCAAAGCAATTTTGAAAAAATAAGCATATTTAGAGGACTAATCCTGTGCATAGCCAACGGCCACACATGGAGGTTGGCCACATGTATCAGGGTCGTTGAAACATTGAGCAGTATTCCAGGCCCTGCAGTCAATCCACTGCAGCACATGGCTGAAGTTGCAGCAAGGGCTAACCATCCATGGAGGTTGTTTCAGGCTGGAGGACAGTCCTCGCAGTCAACCTGAATAGTACATGGCCTAAGGCCATGCACTGTGGTTGTTAGCCATCAATGGAGAATTGGATACAGAAGCTGGCCAAAGCAGTGGAGTTTTCCACATACAAGAAAAGTAAGCAAGAATCTCCCATCCTCAAAGTAAGCCATTACACCATCTGGAAAACAATGTAATAAAAATGCAATGATCTCTAAGTTCTACAGAATAGCCAAAATACTTTATCCAGAACTATGGGTGAGCAGGATTCCACAATGTTGCCAAAATGCACATTCATGAATTAATTATGTTGATTCACTATGCTGTTTGTTTTCTTGTGTTAAAATTGGTCAACATTGTTGGAATTGTATAACATAATTCAAGACCACATTTCTCTACTTATTTAATATCAGTTTAAGTGGACTTGGCAAATGGATAGTATTGTAAACTTGCGGAATTTTTATGTTGCACCCTTGTTGTACTTAAGATATTGCAGGGAATATTCAACAGTATTTACATTTTTCCAGATACTTTGCGTGCTTTTTCAATTATACTAGATGAGAACAGATCCTGTCTCCAATTAGAAATTCAAAACCCTATATTAGTAAATTTATTCTACTTTGTCTGTCAATCACATGCAATAGTTTAAAGATGAGCATTTGAAAATAGAACTGTCTCTTCAAGTTAGGGCTAAACATTATACATATAAACACACGCACACAAACATGTTCATTACATTTCATTAAAATTGATTATTTTCTGTTTTCATTTTATTATCAGTTGTGTACTTTTTTATATTAGCATATGATCATTTTAAAATATATTTTCTGTTGCTCCTTTTGTGTCCATGTTCAAATTGTTTTCCATTTTTTGTTTATGGCATCATTTTGTTTTATGTATTTTTATAATTCTGTAAAATAAATGAAATTATGTGTGGTCACTGCATTGTGTTTGTTTCTTTGTAAACATTATTTCTACATATCAGTAGCATAACGACCATCATTCATGGTAATCATCCCACTGCGCACTCTGAGACATTTTCCAGAATGTTCACACTTTTGGCTAGTTTACCACGCTCCAAAATGATTGATTGAATTCGCGACTGAGTTTAATTCTCAATTTATATCGATAGAAGCACCAATGCACCTATGTTTATCAAAACAGCCTTAAAAGAAATTTGAGAGATGTGGCAAAAATTTGAAAAAGTATCCAAGCAAGGACAATGATCTGTGTGCCTTTTTTACAAGTATATTATATCTTATGGCTTTTGTAATATTGTGATGGAATAACCCAAAAACCAAACTCGAGGTCAAGCCCTTCCCTTAAATACATAACAGTCATAATATGCCTTTGTATTAAGGGATCAACTATGGTAACAGAGGAGGTCAATAGAATCGCTCATTTGCTCATCATTGAACGATAAATAATTCTTCTTTAGACTAACATGTCATAAAATATTACCACACAATGTATTGATTTACTTGTTAAAATCTTAAGAAAAAAACTTTATTTCAAAATTAGAAAGCTGACTGCAATCAGCCTTTCTTGAAGTAAACTGTAATCATCATATAGATGTTAGCAATGTATATTACCTAAAATATAGTTTAATTGATAGTATTTGAAGTACTGAAAAAAGATTGCAACAACTTGTTTGCACAATGCTTTGTATTTGCATATGAAAATATATTGGATAATTCACAGCTATATCTAGAGAAACAGGATATCCAAACAGATTGTAGTTGATTCTTCTAGGCAAAATTATCTTTCCATCATTTCAATTAAGATTCCAGCAATTTCCTCTCCCAGCTGTGGGCGATATTCTTATTGCAGCATGTAATGTTATACCACAACACTCTTTTAGCCATTCTATCTTACGTTGCCAATACATATATCCATGTCATAGTCCAGTGTAAACAAAACTGCCTGCAATGCAAAATCTAAATAAATGGAACAAGCTATCCCTAAGCCCCCATTTATTAACCAATGATTATTCTTTATCAAGATTGAAAACAATGAAACATAGCATGTGTCTCAATATGAAACAGAAAGATAAAGCACATTTGTTAGAAAATAATGTAATGTAATGACAGGTGCTTATTGAAACAGAGGGACCCCATATATTCAATGGGGCAGATTTACAAAACATTACATCTCATAATTGTTTGTGAGAGCTAGACATTGCAATTTATCGAAATAGCTGGATATTTTTATCAGGCGTCTCAGGGTAAAATAAAAAATGGCCAATATTGCATATTCAATCCTAATTCTTGTTAACAATTGTGCAATACAATATCACAAATGAAATGCTATTGGGCTATTTTAACCTCTTTCTTTACATAGTGCTTTAGGAGAATCATAATTTTCAAAATCTTCATTCACATTTTCAGATTTACTGGCATATCTAAATGCTGAGATCAACAAGATATAAAGTCTTTGAGATGTTAACAACTGTATTACCCTCATCATGTAGGCTGCTTGATATTCTGAAACAGATTATGGGAGGACCAACACATACAACAGGTCATTCATTGAATCTATGTTCCTATTTAAATATTTATATTCATAAATAGTCCCCTCCTTCTACCTAATATCACAGTACTTGAGTTATCAACTATCATTAGTTCTAAATTGACCTTTCTGACAATATCCAAATGGCACAAGTTTATTTAGGATAATTAGGGGTTATGTTTGAATATTGTGTTGATGCAAAATACAAATCCCCCAATGAATGCCATACTATTTTAATTGATTTCAAGCTATTTTGATAAAGTCTATTACAATTATTTGCAGTTTACTGAATTAGACAAGAAAAAAGTGTTTCACCCAACCAATTAGCACTTTTAAAAGCCTTACTGATAGACTGGCTTAGTGCACCCATGTAGCAAACACAAACAGCCGTTACCACACAATACCATTACCTTGAATCCTTAACAAAGCATACGTTTTTACCATGCATGTCTTTACCATAAACAATTTTACCAGGCATATACCTTTACCACATGTCCATTTACAACACAAATGTCAAATGTAATTATTTCAGGGGTAAGTATATATACATACATATATTAATGCTCCAAGAAAACACTGCTGGGCACTCATAGAGTTTTAAAAAGCCATATATTAAATTCAGACGTGTTTCGGAGATAAATCACCCTTCTCAATTTTATAATATATTGTCCACTGCAAACAGCATTCTGGGTTCATTTAAATATGAAGAACCTCAACATCATTAGTGGATTCCCAAGCATGATAACAAAGAAAGGACTTTAAAAATGTAATCCGAATTGCGGCCGCCATGCTGGTGTTATAAGTATACATTATACTGGTGTTTCGACTTAGATGCCGCACTCCCCTCACCTCAATAGGTAAGTAATGTCCTCATGCAGCTTGCCAACGTGTTATTTCAGCGGGAGTCGCGTAGGATCCAGCTCTTATTCATTAATACGCCCCTGGGTGGGCCAGGTCCCGGAAGCATTGTAGAAACATAGGAGGGGGTTCACGGGCTCCCCTCCTCAGGCTATTCAAAGCCCTGGGGACCAACACCTACTCTGGGCAGGAACTTGATTATATGCGGGGGAGGGCCTCAGGGCAAAAGTGGACTTTATCCCCAAACAGTTGTGCACCAGGAGGTGCGTTTGCAGAGTGGTGGAGAAAGGGGCATGGCCTCCCACAACCTCTCAGCAATCCAGCTGTGCAGAACTTACTGGAAGTAACAGGAGGGGTACTTGGCCCCAAGGACCCTCAAGAGTCAAGGGGACTTCATCCCCCAACCAGTAGTGCGCCAGGAGGCATGTTTGCAGAGTGGTGAAGAAAGGGGATTTGGCCTCTGAATAACTCTCAGCAATCCAACCGTGTGGGACTTACTGGAGGTAACAGGAAGGGTAGTTGGCCCCCACGGAGGTTCTTGGGGGCCAACTACCCCTCCTGTTACTGCCAGTAAGTACCACACAGCAGAATTGCTAAGAGGTCTTTGGAGGCCACGCCCCCTTTCTCCACCACTCTGCAAATGCGCCTCCTGGTGCACTACTGGTTGGGTAACCAGTAAGTCCCACACAGCTGGATTGCTGAGAGGTTGTCGGGCAAGGGCGTTTTTAGGATTTAGGGTGTGTAGGGGTTTTTGGGCAGCAAGGGTATTTTTCAGGTTTAGGGTGAGTAGGGGTACTAGAGTGGCAAGGGTATTTTTGTAAGGTTTAGGGTTGGTAGGGGTATTTGGGTGGCAAGGGTTTTTTTAGAATTTAGGGTGTATAAGAGAATTTGAGTGGCAAAGGTGTTTTTAGGATGGGTAGGGTTTAGGGGTTTGGGTCAATAAGGTAATATATATGTATATAACATCGGACTGCAGCTGAAACCAATCAAGTGGCGCCAGCTGACCTCACCTCATTGTGAGGGCCATAGAAATATAAGGGAGGGGTTGGAGTAAATTCGTCTAGCTGCGGCATCTGAGGAAGGCTTACATAAGCCGAAATGCATCATGCCATACAAAGCTGTAAATAAAAGGAACCCCCGTGAAGCTCCCCGCTGTGTCCTCTGGTTACTCTTAAGGAGGGGTCGAATTTGGATATTTTACGCGCTTGCTGGTGCGCGTGGAGAGGACCCGTTCTTAAGTGTCCTGTGGTATACTGGCGTTGTGGCAAGGTTTCCTCCGAGGTATCGGATTCCGCAGGACCGCCTCAGGATCAGGCCAGGCAAGTGGCCGCTGTCAGCGACAGCCCGTGATTCACGGGGAAGAGGGATCACTGCATCACCGCTTCACGGCCCGGTTTGACTATGATGGTTGGGGCAGAACGTTGGGGACTCGAGGGAGTCCTGGACTTTATTTTACGGGGTTTCACCACCATATCAAACCCCCACCCTTACCTGGTATTACAGCGCCCATTGGAGGCCATATTTTGGCTCCACAATCCATATCCATTGGAACATTGCATTCTGGGAGCTGCAGTCTATAACATCGGACTGCAGCTGAAACCAATCAAGTGGAGCCAGCTGACCTCACCTCATTGTGAGGGCCATAGAAATATAAGGGAGGGGTTGGAGTAACCTCGTCTAGCTGCGGCATCTGAGGAAGGCTTACATAAGCCGAAATGCATCATGCCATACAAAGCTGTAAATAAAAGGAACCCCCGTGAAGCTCCCCGCTGTGTCCTCTGGTTTCTCTTAAGGAGAGGTCGAATTTGGATATATATATATATTTATACTTACCTGAGAAATACTTACATTTGCGTTGTAAAAGCATGTGTGGTAAAGGTATGTGCGTGGTACAACTTTTTGTGCATGGGTCTGTCATACAACCCTATAGATGGACTGTAGGCACTGCAGACATAACTGTACATCACCAATGGATTGCCATCAAAAGGCATTTAAAGCTGGTCAATTTCGAACAGGTTCGAGATTGGGCTCCAAGACCTTGCAATATCTCCTGTACTAAAAATTGCTGCTTACTATTGAATTTAAGGTTGACTGTGGAAGTACAAATCTAGTGGCCTGAAGAGCTGATAAAATAATGGGTAAGTTTATAGCAATGAATTTTGGAGGTTAGCTTAGGAAATGCCAGGTTGAATAAGCAAACGAAAAACTGACAAGCCTCATTAATTGTGATCGTCGCTTTACTGAGAGCTAATCAAGAGATCTGCAAGCAAATGGTCACTTGGCCTGCTTTCCTAACGCTGCACACCATAAAAGTTTGGGTCACCTACGGTTTATATAGCCAAATTTTTAGAAGCCGAACATAAGGAGCTTTGGTGTAGTCCAAGTGAGTCTTTCCTTCTGTCCCTAAATCTAATGCCCTATGATGTCGCTTCTTTGCCTCAAGACAAGTCTAGTAAAAAAGTAAATAAAGTAATAAATAAGGGTAGAACCTTCCTTAGTAAGTAAACACGGCTTCAAACAGAAGTACTAACCTGTGCTTAAAAGATGAAACCAGCATAAAAACAACACCTAGTTGTTTTACCTTTCCAGCAAGATTAAACACTAGTCATTGAAGTGCTGGTAGCACACTATTTTGCAAAAGGAATTATCTTTCAGATAAAAATAACTGTCTTTGTCTTGGCACCATTAAGTTGCAAAATGTGTTACTGCATCCAGTCTCCACTCTTAATTCACAGGATTCGAATGTGATCACCCAGATTTTAACCTGAAATCTTTTTACATAGCTAAGTGTCATCAACACAAATCTGACATTCGACTGAGAAGCCCTTAGTGCTAGCAAATGGGGAGCCGGGGAGATAATGAGAAGGACAGGTCAAAAAGGCAAGGTCTGTAGAACTCCACAAGTAATGTTACTCTTTCTGAAGAAAGTAACAAGGTTAGCCTGCTCATGTCTACCTGTCAGAAACAATAACCCTTTTGACATCACAAATATTTTATGCAATAGCAAGTACTAACCTCACCATGAATAGTGCCAAACTGGTGAGAGACCCTCATTACTTCTGGAGAAGACAAGTATCAGCATACACATCTCTACCTCTGGCCCCTCTTTGCGTCACGTCACTCAATTCTTGAGCACAATTTCAAGTTTACCATGACCTGATAGAAGATTTCCCTCTGGTCCTCACACATACTAATGCGACTCATAACACACATGTCACACTATGAACCCACAATGTATCAATTAAGCATGGAGTAGCATGCTAACTGTCCAGCAAGAAAGACTTCAGGGCTTTGACAAATTTTTGAGGAACTGTATAGCTGCAATTGCGAAGCAATGTGATGCCATGCACCTTCTCAGACCCCAATGGTGTGGGATCCAAATGTTAAATTACTCTGAATTAAATCATTTTAGCTGGACTGATGCCAAGCTTGAGCACTTCACACCTCCATTCCCAATCTCACGTTTTGACCTGTAGAATGCCATAGGGTTGCACACTCTTCCCAACATTCACAACTATCTGGTGCTCCCTAGATAAAACCATCAAAGTCTTGGACAGAGTGCCTTCTCAGTATTAGCTTCAGTGCTATGGAACTATTGCCTCCTCTGCCATTGTTGCACCTGGAACCCTAACACCTTGTTTTTTAAAAAGAAAATGAAGGTATTTCTCTTCGCTAGTTCTGACAATTTGCATTTAGTTTCCTAGTTAGAGGAAGAAAACCTTAGGAAGTTAGGGCCTCATTTATGAAAAGTGTCACACTGCTGCATGAAAGCAGTGATGCAACACTTTTCAGTGTGCCCTCCTGGGGACACGATGGATGCGCTGTATTTATTATATGGAGCACCATATCACAGGAAATGACAGATTCGTCAGGAGAATCCTGACGTATCTGTCGGCGCAAAACCCACGCATTGCTCGAGTTGTGACATAAGCATGACGCAACTATAAAGAGGAACTCTTGTCTGACCTATATTTCTTTCAGATATGGCCTCCTAGGGCTCATGTGCAAGACAAATCCCCAATACCAGTTTCATACACCAAAAATAATTCAAAAATATATTTTATTTATATGTTTTTTAAGAACAATTTTTTATATATAAAATGTTCTTCTCTTATGTATATAATAACTTGCTACTATTCTTTGTTCATATCTGTTCATTATTTACAAACATATATACCAGTTATACAGATACACGTCAGTTACCATTTCATAAATGCAAGGCTTTTGGCTTCTTTGTGTGTAATGATTCTACAAAAGCAAAACATTTTATAACAACACATAGACAGTGAATGCCTTTACATAGATACAAAATCTTTCGGTTTCTTTGTCAGCAACTGTTCTTTGAACAAAAACCTGCAATTCAACCTTAAAATCAATATACAAATGAATTTTCACAAATAACCCCACTCTCGACCATCAAATCATCACTCTCACCTATCAAACCAGCTCACCCATACTGACATTCATACACCAGAAAAAAATCCAATAATGTCAGGAATCCTGAGATAAGGACTTTACCTTCACTTTTGACAAGAGTGAAAAACAGAGGGACGTGTTTCATGTTTATTCCAATGAAAGGCAATACTTTGGCTGACTCTCTGGTTTGGGGTTTGTAATGCTAAATATCAGCTTTTGCTAACCAAAATACGGAAAACATTCCTGGTTAAAAAAGCGATAATTGCTCCAGTTCACATGCCCTATTTTGATCTGCAAATAAAACACATCGCAAGCTTGTTTTTTTATTTTTTATTAATCCATTCTAATTGTCTGTATTCCCTCAAATTGTGCCAAGATTTACATCAACCCATTCATAAACTCATAGAAAAACACTGTTTTATTTAATCTTTAATGCCTTGCAAGGAGGACTATATATGAGGTTATTGAAAGGTTAATTTACCCTTTGCTTGTGCTATCAATGTTCTGTTGTCATTGTGGCTTAATAACCTAATTGCTTGGTTCACTGTTGCATACGACACTGACCATCATTCTATAGCCAGATAATCGTTAGAAAAACAACCCCAGGGTATGATTGGCCCTGAATGAATTTAAGTATCCCTCTTTTCCCTATCATTCATTGTGTCACCACTAGCAAGAACACAAGTATGAACCCACATATTGCCACCCAGCACCATGCCTCAATTTGTATTTGGTTTATTCTTCCACCTATTTCGTATTCAAGACCCCTTGCTGAATTATTTCTGGCATTTGTGATACAATTAAATATCTGGACTGGTGAAGCCTTCATTCTCGCTCTTTCTCTCTGCAACAGCTTGTGCCATCTGATTTGCTTATTAGCATGAAGTAATCCATGCTAGAGATAGCACAGTCTATGGGCAAGATCAGTGAGCTCCTATAAGTCAGTTTCAAATAAATCTTGTCAATAACAAAACATTGTCTGCCCGAATACAATAATAATAATAATAATAATGATGATAATAATATATAATAATAATTTGTGTTTTTATTAGTGAAAACCATAGTGTTACTATCTGTATGCAATGTTACAAAACTTGTTGGCAATCAATTCATAAGCCAGGCTAAAAGGCTGAGTAGCCCTTCATGGGATTTGCACTCTTAACTTTCAGGCCAACCCACATATCAGCAGATGAAGTTTAAAATACACAATTATCAAAATTCAATTACTGGAGGATACTTCAGTTCAAATGTCTCCTGCCAACAGCTAGTCATGAATTAAATCTAGTGTAGTTATAACGATTTGGTGTGGTTCTTTGAAAGGCATTATAGCCATATGACAGAACTTCTGCATAAATCTTTTATATAATAAAGGTACTCCTCATGACTCACAATCATTTGCTTTTTCTTTGACACAAAGCAAATATAGCCTCTTCATTGGAGCTACTATTATCAAAGAAGGATTCCATTTTGTGTGCATTTTATTTAGGAGCACTGCCACCCTTGCTTTTTGGAGGAACAGGGAACATACTGATTGGGCTTATAGTCCTGACTGCAACCTGTGAATCATGGAAAGGGGCATAGACTTATGGAAACCTAGATCATCTGCTGACCCTCTCCATGTCAGCAAAAAAACTGTTAGCACCCCCTCAGATTAGCCTTAACAGTAAACAAAAAAGTTGCTGACAACAAAAAGGAAGCATGCACATATGACAACATATAGCACCTTCGTGTAGGAATATTTAATTATAATATACTTGGACCCATGCTAATTATTTTAATGTGAGACCATAGTGGTAAAGTCATCCATTGCCTATCTTTAAACATATAAGAACAATTTAAAATAAAAGGAGTTTACGTCGCTGTATGGATCTGTGAGGATTGATGTAATAAATAATTTATTGCAGTGGCAACAGTCTTCTCTGGTGTCACCAACCACATCAATATTACTTAAATATGAAACAGAAGTGTACTTAGGTAGAATGAAGGCACTGAACATCCTTTTTTTGTGCCTCCAAGCGGGAAAAGTAAAATGTATATATTATATAGATTCTTCAAACAATCCTAGGAAGAAAGAATGTTAAATGAGATAATTTGCCTTCCGAAACCCCCAAACTAAAAATTATTTTACGTAAAAGGGTTAAAAATACAACTTTCATGTGAAATGCACTGAGACCGAATTGCACTCTTAACAATTTATTAAGGAAAACAAATTGTATCCCAAGTGGTTCCTGCAGCATCTATTTAATAAAAGGATCTGTAGTCACTGTTGACCTGTCCTTAAGAAATAGTCAAGTATTCTGCACATTTCATATACCCTATAGATTATCAGGCACAGTGCCATAGTACATATTGGGCAAAGGGAAGTAGCATAGCATGGAGTAGCATGTTGTGCGCTGTAAGATATTGAGTTCTGGTTGAGGGGAACCCTACCCAAGCAGGAACCACAATACTTGTCAGGGTGAGGCACAAGTATACCCCAAATTAACCTGTGGTCAGCCCTATGGTAGCTTGGCACAAAGCAGCCAGGCTTAACTTAGAGGCAATATGCAAAGTATATATGCAGCATTTCAAACAGTAATAACGTAAAAACACAACACAAGATAAATCCCAAATTAAATTAGAAAAATAGAGTAAATTGTAATAAATAAAACAAGACCAAAACAACAAAATCTAATTGGTAGAACCACAGATATGCAATTTAAAAAATGTAAGTGATAATAGTACCAAAAAGCACAAAGCAGCAACTGTAATTATCTCGCTGCGCTAGTCCAGGATAAAATCAAACATTCAGGCTAACCGCAATGGAGCTACCTTAATCCTGGTTGCAAAGAGATGCAGAGTCCTGTGTCAAGGATGCATCACATAGCAGAGGTGATGCGAGGTACAGGTGAGGAGATGCGTCATGCAGTTGTGGTTTTGGGGTGCTGTGAAGTGCAAAGCAATGTCCTTGCACTGAGATGCATCGCGGAGTGGCTGTTCTGAGGGGCTGCATTAGACGAGGTGATGTTCTTGTGTTGAGATGTGTTGACTCCAATTTTCTGTGATGGGCGATGTGAAGACCTTGCGTCAGGGAAGTTCGCACAGCAGAGGCGATGCATTGGTTCAGAGGGCGATGCATCAAGCAGCAAAGGTGAAGTGCTGGTTCTGTAGGAGATGCTCTGTATCATGGATGAGATGAATTACTACTGCTGGACCCACAGATGGGCTGGCAGAGCATCTTCAGGCCCACTTCCAAGGGTACAGAACTAGGGCGGCACCCCTTGGGAAGGCAGGGCTCACAGATAGCAGAGTCCAGGTGTTCTGTTCAAGGTTGTTAGAAGCCTGTTATGTCCCTGAGGCTTCTGATGTGAAGGCCAGCCAACAAGTCCCTGGAGTCACTCAGGGGTCCCTGATTTAGAGATGCATATCCAGTCCTACTCACTCAGGCAAGGGGGCAGCAGAGCAGCAGGTCACCACAGTAGGACTGCAGTCCTTCAGAGCAGCTTTACTGCAGAGTTGCAGTCCTTTCAGCAGCACAGAAGTCCTTCTTTCTGGCATTCGACAAGTCCAAAAGTGTACTGAAGAGTTGGGGTCTGAGGTCTCCACCCTTTATTTAGCCATTGTTCCTCGAGTCAGAAAAACTAGAGTTGGTGGGAGAACCTTCCGTGCCTTGTCCCCATCTCTTTGGAATTCCCTCCCCCTCTCTCTTAGGAAAATCCAGAACCACTTTCTTCTCAGAAAATCTCTTAAGACCTGGCTTTTCCCTATCTAGCCTCTCTTTCTTATATTCTCTTCGGCAGTAGTAGTGTGTATGTTGTCAGGGTCTAGCGCTGGGAAGCCCTGTTTAGGGCAGCTATGTGCTTTATAAATCCTTTAACATAACACTGCCCCTGTGATGTCAGGCATCCCCTGCCTCTCTATTGTGGTTCCAACTTGCCTCTGGTCACTAAAGAGTAATGACAACACCTTTGAGCGCATGATCAGGCAGAGCATTTGTGATGTGCAAGTGTGGCAGGTGACAGCTCCTCCCCCTCGTTAACTCAGAGTGGCTCATTCTGCCAACACCTATATTCCTTTTCTCTCACTGTTTAGGAACACAAAGACCGACTGACAGCTACACCTAGTTATGTGACCCAGGATCAGGATGCAGGCACCAAATGATTAGGACAAGAATATGCCAACTAACAGTGGCATTTTGGGAACTGTGATTAAAAAAAAAACAATGTTACCAGAAAGATGGCTTTTAATTAAAATTCTGTAGTTTCCAAACTAGACTATCTACCTGCTCAAACTCCAATGTTATCCTATGGGAGAGGTAGGCCTTGAAGTAATGAAAAACAACTTCAGGAGTTTTTCACTACTAGGACAAGTAAAACTACACTGCACCCTACCCTCTTGGCTGTTCAGGGCCTACTTTAGGGTTGACTTATCTATATTAAAAATGAAGGTTTAGGCGTGGCAAAAGGTTTATCTTGCCAGGTCGGAATGGTAGGCCTTCAACATATTGGAGCTACTTCAGTGGGTGGCACAACCAGTGCTGCAGGCACACTAATAGTATTTAATTTGCAGGCCCTGGGCACACGTAGTACCGCTTTACCTTGAACTTACAAGTAAATTACATAGGCCAATTGGGGGTAAACCAATTCCACCATGTTTTAATGAGAGAGCACAAGTGCTTTAGCACTGGTTAGTAGTGATAAAGTGTGCAAAGTCCTAAAAACCAACAAAAAACGGGTTCAGAAAACAGGAGGGTGAATGCAAAAAGGATGGGGATGACCCTGCAGAAAGGGCCAACTCCAACACCCGTCCACTTGTGATTGTCTCTTTACCATATTCCTCTCAGTATTTGCACCTGTAGACACACTAAAATGGTCCTTGTCTCCACACCCCTGTGTGCATCTGTACCAGGTTACAGAGACCCTCCTAGCCACAGGCTTGCCAGAAGTTTTTATGATGACCTGGGGCAAAAACTTTGTCTGGCCAATTCTGGGCCCTCTTGACACTCGTATGTTGCCAGGTGGGATAAGCACCTATTTCTAACTAGTACAATACATGTATTTGAGGGAAAGCAAAGCCTAGTACTTATCACCTTGTGATGTGGGTAGGTGAACTGACTCATTAATAATAAATACAACAAATGTCTTCTCACTTACAAATCTGAAAATGCATTTTGCTAAAGGAGATCGAAGTACTTAGTAGCACATGGTGACGCAAATAATGCTCCCTCATTCCACCACTCTTGTGAAAGCCATGCCCACCGCCTGTAAGTATCTACCCAAGGCAGTAAGAATCTACCCAAGGCAGCTGTCTTTTCTAGATTATCTGACGGATGTTTTACAGAGAGCGTTCTCTGAAGTGGCAATGCTACCTCTTGTATGATTTGTAACCAAACATGTACTGGGGCAGTGAACAGACCTTTATTTGTAGGAGATTGTGCATATGCAAGTTAGATAGTGCACCCTAATAAATAAGCTGGTAGTGGAAATCTGGCAACACACTTGATAATACCCAAGTGCATGAGTACATAAGCAGCCATAAGGGTGGGCGAGATTCGCCATGCTCTCTAGGTGATATTGAAAATCTGTATTGTATTTGAGTAATCTCTCTGAACTGAAGATGTCAGTTTGATTGATGGAAAAATTATTCTTCTCAAATTAATTCAGACACAATGAATATACTCAAATCATTGCGTAAAAAGCTTTTTTTTAAATCCATATTTTTATAAGCGCCAAATCGCTTTTAATCTGTCCAAAAATCGTTAACGCACTTTCTATAAATCAAGAAATGGAATGATCTTTTCATTCAAGAATTTCAAATAAAGTTTCAAATTAATTCAGTGCTGATGATCCCGAGTATTAAGAAGTTCTGTTCGTTAATATCAAAACAATCTGTCCCAACACATGAAACTGAGTGTTTATGATACTGATTAATCCATATCTCACTCATTCACAATACTTTGGGACATGAAGGATGAACACTAGTCTCCTGGTACAAGCAGCCGAACAAAAATGGCCGCTCAGTCTCCCTTATGGATGTAAACAAGCTGAAGTATCCAGAATGTGCGGTGGTGCACACATGGAATCTGCATCGTCTGTTTATTAGGGGTGAGCGAGCACCCATACAGCTTGTTCCAGCCTGCTAATGAAACATATACATCATCTGCTACAGCTCCCTGTTGGCATGCACTGAAGCACACAGGCTTGCTTTTCTTTATGCCTTTTGGCATTTATTCTTATCAGTGCGATCGATAAAATCTTTAATGTAGCAGGACCAGATTATCTTGCGTGAATTTATTTTTAGGAGCTATCACGTAGTGTGCTTTTCCCCAATTGTCTAGTAAATAGCCTCATCCTAATTACGTTTCCAAAAACACGACTCACAAAACAAACTCCAGTGACAGGCAGTCTGCAGCTGTTGTACTTGCAGGGCTTGGAAGAGAGACTCAAAGATCTGCAACCTGCTTTGCTACACAAAGGGTCCAACTTGTCCTGGTTAATTAAATAAAAATGGAAGAAAGGCGCCTGCATTTTGAATTGTTTCCTTATTGGGCGCTTTGCTGCCACGTCATAGGTATATCATCCTCAAATTCTTGCCATATGGATCTGATCTCACATTTTAATTATTCCTTCCAAGCATTCCAACAAGCTTAAGAATTGTGGAAAAAATGTTTGGTATTTTTCTTCCACATGACCACTATAGGTAATTTCAAAGGCCACTTTGTTAATTAGCATTGGAGCTAACGTTCTACTTGTGATAAATAACCAATCCCTCAGTTGTGCAAATGGCTTTTGTAACTACAGTCTAAGTACACCGTCAGACAGACACACCCTCTGACCACCGGCTGTCACTGAGAATTGCACCATGATGTATTTATTACCAGGCATACTATCGAGTGCTTTGTAACGCTATGTAAAGTTAACCACTTGTTTGTTGTGATAATTCAGATTCCTGTAGTTTTAATTACTTCAAGTTAGCTACAGTGAGTGTTACATTTTGGCACCACATTGTAGAAACACTACGGGGCATATTATCAACGGCCAGCGATAATTATCGCTGGCCGTGCTTAGCGATAGATTTCTTATCGCTGGCTATCTCTGGAAACTATCGCCCTGGTAGCGCGTTATTAACAACACGCTTCTCCAGGGCGATAAAATTCCAGAGATAAGCGAGGTTATCGCCGTTTTGCAGGGAACATCGCTGGTTTTCCAGCGATGTTCCCTGCAAACGGCGATAGCCTTGCTGATACGACCCTGTGATCGTATCAGCAGAATCTACCCCCTATGTTAGGGATGGCTAAGTCGGGATTATAGCAGACGTTAGATTTTGGCGAAAACTGCCGTTTTCGCCAAAATCTAACGTCTGCTATAATCCTGTGGTCTGCCTTGTAAATATCGCGATGTGCACATCGGCGATATTTACAACGTAGCCCATCTGGGGTACGCCCAGTAACGCTCACTTTGCATCTCATTAGAGATGCAAGGATGGGCGTTGGAGAAAGGGCGATAGTGCAGGGATTCACGCGATAGCGTGACCTTGCTGATTAGGCGATAGAATTATCGCCGCTTTCCGTCCGAAAACGGACGCTAAAGCGGCGATAATTGACTATCGCCTGGTTGTTAATATGCCCCCTGATGTCTTTCTGTGGTATTAAACAAGAAGTTTAACCCAGCACTAACCCAAGTAGTGACCCTTTTTACAGTAGGCCCTTTCAACGTTTCTGTTACACCGGTATAATCTTGGGTAATTATAACACTTGTGTGTTACCTGTGTTGCTCGAAGTTACGCTATTGCGCCACATCCCTTAAACACTTGCAGTTCATTGCAAAAATATATCCAGAATGCTTATTCACAGAACAGTGTGTATAATCCGAACGTAAGCAACTGGTGTTTGTAGTGCTTGTGTATTTTTCACTATTGTTTTAGCAGAATTGCGTAATTGCACCCAAAATTGACATGAAGGTGCATTTTACACTAAAATATGTTGCCAAATACTGCTTTTGCTTATTGTGTAATTATGAGTAATGTCGAATATTTGTCACAAAAGTTTGTATAATTACACAAATATAAATTACTCGAATTCCCTACACCCTAGTTTACACCCCATTTAATTGAATGTTTAAACCAAGGAAATGCTGGCGGTCAATGTAAAATTTTCAAAGAAACTACTGAGAATGTTTTCAATATACTGGAGAACAGATTAGCAAGGGCTGATTTGCTCTCCTCCCCTCCACAGGTATCCCCAGCAAAGCCCCCGCCCCGCCCCCCACACTTCTACCATTTGATAAAAACCTTTCCTTAAAAAAACAGCCACAAAGAAGCCACTACGATCTCAGAAATCAGCTCATCTTTTAAGCTGCACACCCTCATAGCATTTCAAAAATGCACTCAAGTATTTTAAAACATGTAGCATTAAGAAAACCATTAAGCATTAGAACAACCTAATCATACAGTGGTCCAATTCCAAAACTTAATATTTGTGTCAATTGACACTTACATGTTTTACAAACCCTTACACCCAGGGTGACATGCACACTTTAAAACTTCTTCCACTGTCTCAAAATGCCCAAATCACTATGGGTTAATATTCGCTGTCCTTGCTGGTTAACTACATTTTTAACAAAGGCAAAACAATGATCCGGCAGAATGAAGAAAACCTGAATGTTTTCGATTTCAGATTTGGGGGTCCATTAAGTAAGCTGAAGCTAAGAACAATAAGTGCACACCTGCTAACCTTTCACCCATCCATTACTGTAGACCAACAACCCATGAACCCAGTGATCCTGGTAGCGACCTCTCAAACCTAACTAAACTTTATCCAACAGCTCAACCACCATAAACAACTAAATCAGAAACTTCAGAAAAATTATTTGAAATTAATAGGATGTGAACATGAACAGTCACCACAGGGCAGAATCTAAACAGTGAGCTTTAGAAAACTCATTACGGTTGAACCTAATTGAGTGTCCAAAAGTAATTAATCAAATACTTTCTGCACAACCACACATTACCCATAGCTGTAACCAAATAAGACATTGTAGCAACCAAAATATTAAAAGCATGCTAATGCATCTTTAAATATGTGTTGGAAACGGGGTTACCGAGACCGTTATGGTAGCATGGCGCAAAGCGGGGAAAGGCACGCGAAGGCAATGTGTAAGGCAGTTGTGCAGCACACTCTCACATTAACTCAGAAATGCGACGCAATAACCGGACACCACACCAGGCTTGTATAAGTAACAATCAGGTTCCTTTATATTGATCAAGATGGCATTCAATTATTCAAATTATACATTCGGGTAACTAGTGCGCGTTCATTTAAAAAGACCCTTCACAATTCTGGCCACTAAAAGGCCGCATTAAAATCACAGCACCACTGCTCATTCGGGTGCTCTTTACCAACTAGGGCCTAGAACAGGCGCAACACGGTTTATACATCAACATATATACAGTAGGCCTAGGTACTCTATACAGCCTATGATACACTAGGCGGGAGGGAATCCTACAGGGAACCCCTCAACATGTCCAGCAGCTGGGGGCTACCAAAAAGGGGGGACTCCTTTATCTCCCCGGGGAGGCTACTCTATAGTAGGTGCTTGGCCTTTGGTATTATGGCAATATAGGCCCCCTCCCTCTGTAATCCCTCTTCAAGGGTGGCCCCCGGCCCCCAGGGGCTTAACCTAGAGCCCTAGGGGCCTCCTGGGCTCACCTGCGGTGTTGTGGCTGGCTGTGGGGCCTTACGGCGCTTCTTCTCTGGCCCGGCCCTCTGTGGTGGGGGCGGGGCCCGGCGCGAGTCTCGCGGCCCTCCGGCCGGTGTTGATCAATTTCTCGAGGCTCTTGTGCCTCTCGCGTGGTGGTTCCCTTTGTTGGGGGGCCGGTATGCCCCTCTTCCGGCCCCCGTGGAGTCAGGGGAGTGAGTGGGGACTCGGAGCGGGAGCCGGCAGTCCCTGTAGACGGCTCCGGCCTCCCGCGCAGACACCCGCAAGTCCTCCTCACCTCCGGACGTGCTGGGGGCGTTGCTCTCGGCGGCGCCCAATCCTGGCGCGGCGGCGATTCTTCACGGGGCTCCCGTTGGCAGTGGAGCCCCGGGGACGTCCTCCCGATTGGCTCCGGCTGAGCCAATCGCGTCGCGGCCTTCTCTGCTTCCGGGGGCTCCCGTTGGTAGTGGAGCCCCTCTGACGTCGTTGAGCTCGGCTCCGCTGGGCCAATCACGTCGCGGCCTTCGGTGGTTGCCAGGCGACGCCCTCTTCTCCGGCGATTGGCTTTGGCGGGCCAATCCCGTCGCGGCCTTTTCGGGGGCGCGACCTGTGACGCGGTCAGCGTCCCCGGCCCCTCGGCGACAGCGTCCACGGGCCGGGAGGCCGCAGCAGGCCTCAATTCACTTCACGCGGCCCACAGGGCTGCGGCGGCGGTATTCTTGGCCGCGCTGGCAGCGGCAGGGGTCTCGGGCCCGGCGGTGATCCGGTCACCAGGTCAGTGACCGAGGGGGGGGGGGTCAAGTTCTCTCCGCACTTGGGGGTTGCAGCGCAGGCGCGCTGACAGCCTTAGGCTCAGGCTGTGAAGGGATGGTTCTAGGGGGACAGTCCAGCTGTCTGTATAGGTAGATAGGGGGTGGAGGCCTAGCGCTTAGGACGCAGCGCTTCGCCTCCTGATCCCCTCTCAATGGTTTTCACTTCAGGTCCTGCCGGTCATGGATTCAGCAAAGTCTTTTGATGAACAGGGGGGGGGGTTTGTGAGTTGGTGATTCTTGGAGGGTTGGATGTTCCTCCTGGCACGCTGGCGATGGTTCCCTGGGTCCCCTCACACTGGGCAAGATCAGTGGGTGGTGGGTGTTCCTCATCTATCTTACGGCAGCAGGGCCTTGACCCTGTCAGCGGCAGTAGTGTAGGTCTCCCCCTAGGCCCTAAAGTCTGTACTCCAGCGCAGGTTCTCCCAGGTTCAGCGGTGCCTCAACCTAACTAACTCCAGGTTTTCCCTCCAAGCCTCTTATACCCCTAGGTCAGGTGACCCTCCCAAAGGCGGCAAAGTGTAACTCCTCCCACAGCCCGGAAGGTTCTGGAACCTTCCACCTACCTAGCTATGGGGCCCAGAGGCGGGGACGGGATGGCTACTGTATCCCTTGTCCCAGCCTGACTCTGGCGACTAGCGTGTATGTGTGGAAGGCCCTCTGCAGTAGCAGGGGCCTGTGGCAGCCATCTTTGGTGAGAGAGCACCTGCACCTCAGCACTGACCAGCAGTGGCAAGGCGCCCGGAGACCTAGGTCCAGTAAAAATATGGTGGCAAAAATGAGGCGCAGAAAGGGAAAAAAAACAGGGTAAGACCACCCTAGGGCTGACAGGTCTAACACGCGTCCCCCCCAGCCGAAAGAGGGGAGAGCTTCCCAACCTCTAGGGAGTTCTCTTCACTAAGGCGGAAAAACCGGGAGAGACCGTCAGCGTTGGCGTGGTCTACACCGGGTCGATGTTCCACCCGAAAGTCCATCCCCTGGAGGGAAATGGACCATCTCAACAATTTGGGATTTTCGCCTCTCATCTGCATGAGCCAGCGAAGGGGTCTGTGGTCGGTCTGGACCAAGAAGTGACAACCAAAAAGGTATGGCCTCAACTTCTTCACCGCCCAAACCACAGCAAAGGCTTCCCGCTCGATGGTACTCCACCGCTGTTCCCGGGGAGTAGTCGTCGGGAGATAAAGGCCACTGGCTGGTCTTGGCCATCGTCATTCAGCTGCGAGAGCACAGCTCCTATGCCATGCTCAGAAGCGTCTGTCTGCACGATAAATTCCCGGCCGAAGTCGGGGGTCCGGAGCACCGGTGCGGTGCACATGGCACGTTTAAGAGTCTCAAAGGCATCTTGGCAGGCAGCCGTCCAGATTACTCTGCGTGGCTGTTTCTTGGAAGTCAATTCCGTCAATGGGCCCACGATGGTTCCATATCCCTTGACGAACCGGCGGTAGTATCCCGTGAGGCCGAGAAAAGCTCGGACCTCTGTTTGGGTCTTGGGGGGCTCCCAGGCCATGATGGTCTCAATCTTGGCTTGGAGGGGTTGCACCTTACCTCCGCCCACCAGATGTCCCAGGTACACGACAGATCCCTGTCCAATCTGGCACTTGCTGGCCTTGATGGTTAGACCAGCCCTTTGCAAAGCCTGCAGCACCTCCTGGAGATGCTGCAGATGGTCCTCCCAGCTGCTACTGAAGACAGCTATGTCATCCAGGTAGGCAGCAGAGAAGGCCTCTAGGCCAGACAGCACCTGGTTCACCAACCGCTGGAAAGTGGCGGGAGCATTTTTCAACCCGAAGGGCATCACCTGGAATTGAAAGTGGCCCTCGGGGGTGGAGAACGCAGTCTTCTCCCTTGCTCCTTCCGCCATGGCGATCTGCCAATATCCTGATGTTAAATCAATGGTACTCAAATACCGGGCTGCTCCCAGCCGGTCAATGAGCTCATCCGCCCGAGGGATCGGGTGAGCGTCGGTCTTGGTGACCGAGTTGAGTCCACGATAATCCACACAGAACCGAAGTTCTGGTGTGGTGCCCGGGGGGCCGCTTTCGGCACCAACACTACCGGACTAGCCCAAGGGCTACTGGAAGGCTCAATCACCCCCAGTTCTAGCATCTTTACCACCTCACTCTGGATACTAGCCTTGACCTTATCGGACAGCCGGTAAGACTTGTTCTTCACTGGCGGACTGTCCCCTGTGTCCACATCATGGGTACACAGGTGCGTGATTCCAGGCGTGAGGGAAAACAACGAGGCGTACTGCCCCAAAACCTGGCGGCAGTCCCTCTGTTGCTCTGGGGTCAAGGATGGGGCGAGGACTACTCCCTCTACCGAACCATCCTTCTCGTGGACCGCCAGAAGGTCTGGCAGAGGCTCACTCTCTTCCTCCTCACTCCCATCCGTTATCATCAAGAGAGTGAGCTCGGAACGCTCCTGGTGTGGCTTCAGGCGGTTGACGTGGAGCACCCTGTGGGGTTGACGGGGGTCTTCATGTCGACGACATACGTGGTCTGGCCTTTTCGTTCTAAGATCTCAAACGGCCCAGTCCATCGGTCCTGGAGGGCGCTAAGCTCTCCTGGCTCCATGACCCACACCTTCTGTCCAGCGTCTAACTCTACCGTCCGCGCGTTCCGGTCATACCATTGCTTCATGACGGCCTGACTTGCCTCTAAGTTGTCCGAGGCCTCCTTCCACAGCTTGGCCACTTGGCTGCGGAACGCCAGCATATAGCTGACCACATCACGGGGAAGCTTCGAAGAAGACTTCTCCCACCCCTCTTTGACAAGACTGAGGGGCCCCCGAACGGGGTGGCCATAGAGCAGCTCAAAGGGGCTGAAACCGACCCCCTTCTGCGGCACCTCTCGGTAGGAGAAGAGCAGACAGGGTAAGAGGACGTCCCACTTTCTTCTCAAGTCCTCGGGTAGGCTCCTGATCATCCCCTTCAAGGTTTTGTTGAAGCGCTCCACGAGCCCGTTCGTCTGGGGGTGGTAAGGAGTGGAGAACCGGTAGGTCACTCCACACTCCTTCCACATGGCCTGCATGTAGGCCGACATGAAATTCGTGCCCCTATCTGACACCACGACCTTGGGGAATCCCACTCGGGTAAAAATCCCCATGAGGGCCCGCGCCACCACCGGTGCTGTGATGGTCCTCAGAGGGATTGCCTCTGGGTACCGGGTGGCGTGGTCTACTAGCACCAAAATGAACCTATGCCCAGCTGAAGTCGGCGGATCCAACGGCCCGACAATGTCAATCCCCACTCGCTCAAAAGGGGTATCGACCACTGGGAGAGGTTCTAGAGGGACCTTCACCTTAGTCCCTGTCTTGCCGCTTGCTTGGCAAGTGGTGCAGGTCTTGCAATAAGTGTCAGAAGTGACGCGCATCCTGGGCCAGTAAAAATGTGGGACCAAGCGCGCAAACGTCTTGTCCTGGCCCAGGTGTCCTGCTAGTGGTATCTCATGCGCCAACTCTAGCAGAAAGGCTCGGTGGCATTGGGGGACCACCACGGCCCTTGAGGACCCATGCACCGGAGCCTTAGGCTCACTGTAGAGGAGACCATCCTCCCAGTAGACATGGTAATTACCAGTCTCTGTTCCAGCTGCTTGGGCGTCGGCCTGTTGCCGTATGCCAACAAGCGTAGGGCACTCCCTCTGTGCCCGGCAAAATTCTTCCCGGGTAGGCCCTCCTTCCACCTGCCACTCTGCAGGGGTCGGCAGGTCCCCCACGGGAAAACCAACCACCTCAGCGGACTCCGGGGTCACCTCCGCGGGCTCCCCATCCATCTCACCGGGTGTTTCCTCCCGGACATCTCCTCGTCCAGCAGTGGGCTGGGCCCTTCTTTCAGGCTCCAACCCGGGCTGAGTTCCTGGTCGGGCAGCCATGGACCGCGTGATAACGCAAGTCCATCCTGGTAACCCCAACATCTCAGCATGGGCATTGAACTCTACCTCTCTCCAGGCAGTATGTTCTAAATCGTTGCCCAGCAGACAGTCAACTGGCATGGCAGGGCTCACCGCAACCTTCATCAGACCTGACACTCCTCCCCACTCAAAGGGAACTTGGGCCACGGGGTAATGACCCAGGCTATTATCTGCCATCACAACCGGGTGGAACTCCTCAGGAATCACCTGCTCTGGGGACACCAGCTGACGTTTCACCATTGTCATACTGGCACCTGTGTCCCTCAGAGCCTCCACCTCCTCCCCGTTCACCAGGACCCTCTGCCGATACTTGGCAGTGTTCTCGGGTACCTGCACCCTTGGGATGATCTCCCTATCCCCCAGGGAAACTAAGGTCAAGCCTGTCCACTCACCTCCCCTACCTAGGGACAACTCCTCCCCAAGCGCTACACTGGCCACCCCGGGGGTCTTACCTCCTGTGGGGGCTGGGGCTCTCTTGCGACACTGGGCATCCCCCTTGTAGTGTCCAACCTCCCCGCACTCGTAGCACCGGACAGTTCTGGGCTGCTGACTCCTGTCAGGGTAAGTGGGTTTCTGGTATCCAGATTGGGATGGGAAACCTACCCCTCTCCCAGGCGGTCTATTTTGGGGACCTTTAAAGAAATCCCTCTTTTTATCTCCCCCTCTTTCTTCTGGGGGAACACCTGTCCACCCTTCGGGGATCCGCCCCGGCTCCCTTGTGGGACACCCGAGTGCTGACCCACGTGTCTGCCTCCTCTGCAAGCTCCCTTGGGTTGGTCAGCTTGCGGTCCACCAAGTACTGGCGCAGCTCCGGAAAACATTTCTCGAGGAGGTGCTCTCTCAAAAACAGGTCGTACAGCCCAGTGTAATTGTCAACCTCGCTGCCACGCACCCAACCCTCTAATGCCTTCCGGGCATAATCATAAAAATCTACCCAGTTTTGTGTGGTGAGCTTGTGGCTGTTGCGAAACTTTTGGCGGTACTTCTCAGGGGTGAGGCCAAACTTCCTGAGCAGGGCCTCCCTCATGATAGGGTAGTTGGTTCGATCCCCCTTTTCTAAGGTTAGCAGTGTGTCCCTGACTAGTGGAGGTATGTATCTATAAAGTCCTCCTCCCCAGTAGCTCTCAGGAACTCTATGGGCCACCAAAGCTACCTCGTACGCCGTCAACCACTTGTCTATGTCATCACCCACACTAAAGCTGGCCATCACCTCCCTGGGTAGGTAAAATTTGGGCTCCTGTGGAACCCCAGTAGGTACGCTGCCACCATTTCCTTTGCCTTCCATTTCCATTTGCAAGGCTCGGAGCTCCAGTTCTTTCAGGCTAAGCTCATGTACAAGCCTTCTTTCCTCCATGGCTAGCCTTCCCTGTTCTCGCTCCCTTTCCATCTTAGCCAATTCTAATGTCAATTGCCTTTGCTGCCTTCTGTCCTCGAATTCCTCTGGTGACACACTCCCCCTGACGCACTACTGCCTGCCCTGGAACGTCTTCCTGGCAACACATTCTCGCTGACGTCAATGTTCAGTAGGCTCAGTTCTCCTGGGTCGTCTGTCTCCCTCTGCTCCTCCTCCTCCCCTCTTCCCTCCGGGTGGGCCATGACCCATGCCCTCAAAGCCTTCTGAAGTACCTCCTTCCTGGCACCTCGCTTGACGGCCACCCCCTCTCTAGGCAGAACTCCTTGAGCTGGTTCACCGTGTACCTCTCTAGGTCGGCTAGCTCAAACTCCATCCTCCTAGGTGGGGTCCCAGACAACTTAAGGAAGGGGTCCTAAATGGAAGGCAGCAGGTCTTAACACAGGACTAATACAACTGGCAATTTACAATAGAATTCCTCCTACTTATTATTTTCCTAGGTGTCCAATTGCGGCGCACACTGAGTCACTGTAGGGTGCTGCACAAATACCAGTCCTTATCCCACCGCTGCCACCAATGTTGGAAACGGGGTTACCGAGACCGTTATGGTAGCATGGCGCAAAGCGGGGAAAGGCACGCGAAGGCAATGTGTAAGGCAGTTGTGCAGCACACTCTCACATTAACTCAGAAATGCGACGCAATAACCGGACACCACACCAGGCTTGTATAAGTAACAATCAGGTTCCTTTATATTGATCAAGATGGCATTCAATTATTCAAATTATACATTCGGGTAACTAGTGCGCGTTCATTTAAAAAGACCCTTCACAATTCTGGCCACTAAAAGGCCGCATTAAAATCACAGCACCACTGCTCATTCGGGTGCTCTTTACCAACTAGGGCCTAGAACAGGCGCAACACGGTTTATACATCAACATATATACAGTAGGCCTAGGTACTCTATACAGCCTATGATACACTAGGCGGGAGGGAATCCTACAGGGAACCCCTCAACATGTCCAGCAGCTGGGGGCTACCAAAAAGGGGGACTCCTTTATCTCCCCGGGGAGGCTACTCTATAGTAGGTGCTTGGCCTTTGGTATTATGGCAATATAGGCCCCCTCCCTCTGTAATCCCTCTTCAAGGGTGGCCCCCGGCCCCCAGGGGCTTAACCTAGAGCCCTAGGGGCCTCCTGGGCTCACCTGCGGTGTTGTGGCTGGCTGTGGGGCCTTACGGCGCTTCTTCTCTGGCCCGGCCCTCTGTGGTGGGGGCGGGGCCCGGCGCGAGTCTCGCGGCCCTCCGGCCGGTGTTGATCAATTTCTCGAGGCTCTTGTGCCTCTCGCGTGGTGGTTCCCTTTGTTGGGGGGCCGGTATGCCCCTCTTCCGGCCCCCGTGGAGTCAGGGGAGTGAGTGGGGACTCGGAGCGGGAGCCGGCAGTCCCTGTAGACGGCTCCGGCCTCCCGCGCAGACACCCGCAAGTCCTCCTCACCTCCGGACGTGCTGGGGGCGTTGCTCTCGGCGGCGCCCAATCCTGGCGCGGCGGCGATTCTTCACGGGGCTCCTGTTGGCAGTGGAGCCCCGGGGACGTCCTCCCGATTGGCTCCGGCTGAGCCAATCGCGTCGCGGCCTTCTCTGCTTCCGGGGCTCCCGTTGGTAGTGGAGCCCCTCTGACGTCGTTGAGCTCGGCTCCGCTGGGCCAATCACGTCGCGGCCTTCGGTGGTTGCCAGGCGACGCCCTCTTCTCCGGCGATTGGCTTTGGCGGGCCAATCCCGTCGCGGCCTTTTCGGGGCGCGACCTGTGACGCGGTCAGCGTCCCCGGCCCCTCGGCGACAGCGTCCACGGGCCGGGAGGCCGCAGCAGGCCTCAATTCACTTCACGCGGCCCACAGGGCTGCGGCGGCGGTATTCTTGGCCGCGCTGGCAGCGGCAGGGGTCTCGGGCCCGGCGGTGATCCGGTCACCAGGTCAGTGACCGAGGGGGGGGTCAAGTTCTCTCCGCACTTGGGGGTTGCAGCGCAGGCGCGCTGACAGCCTTAGGCTCAGGCTGTGAAGGGATGGTTCTAGGGGGACAGTCCAGCTGTCTGTATAGGTAGATAGGGGGTGGAGGCCTAGCGCTTAGGACGCAGCGCTTCGCCTCCTGATCCCCTCTCAATGGTTTTCACTTCAGGTCCTGCCGGTCATGGATTCAGCAAAGTCTTTTGATGAACAGGGGGGGGTTTTGTGAGTTGGTGATTCTTGGAGGGTTGGATGTTCCTCCTGGCACGCTGGCGATGGTTCCCTGGGTCCCCTCACACTGGGCAAGATCAGTGGGTGGTGGGTGTTCCTCATCTATCTTACGGCAGCAGGGCCTTGACCCTGTCAGCGGCAGTAGTGTAGGTCTCCCCCTAGGCCCTAAAGTCTGTACTCCAGCGCAGGTTCTCCCAGGTTCAGCGGTGCCTCAACCTAACTAACTCCAGGTTTTCCCTCCAAGCCTCTTATACCCCTAGGTCAGGTGACCCTCCCAAAGGCGGCAAAGTGTAACTCCTCCCACAGCCCGGAAGGTTCTGGAACCTTCCACCTACCTAGCTATGGGGCCCAGAGGCGGGGACGGGATGGCTACTGTATCCCTTGTCCCAGCCTGACTCTGGCGACTAGTGTGTATGTGTGGAAGGCCCTCTGCAGTAGCAGGGGCCTGTGGCAGCCATCTTTGGTGAGAGAGCACCTGCACCTCAGCACTGACCAGCAGTGGCAAGGCGCCCGGAGACCTAGGTCCAGTAAAAATATGGTGGCAAAAATGAGGCGCAGAAAGGGAAAAAAAACAGGGTAAGACCACCCTAGGGCTGACAGGTCTAACAATATGCTACTTCAGAACTTGGATTATCAATTTCGGAGGGCGATACCCTTACTAAGTCAATAAACTTAATAAACATAATTTGGGATGGCTAAACACAATTCTTTGAGCATCTCTGTCCAGTGCCTCATACCTAAGGCATAATAAGCAAGCACTTCCCCAGAGAAATGTGGGTTAAGTTCAATCACTACCAATAATTTTGAGGTCAGTAAAACAGCAATTTAAAATTCACAAACCTATTTAAATAACTCCTGAAAAATATTAATCAGCGGTCAGCTGCATGAAGAAGGATACAGAAGCCATATGTTTAACATTGTGTCTTTAGGCCCGGGTGAAATTTACATTTTGCTCGCGTAATTCATATAATTGCAGAAAATTTGCATTATGCTTCTTACGTGAAATTCCCAAAATTATGCCAGTATGCCACATTGCGTAATTTAGCCCTCATTTGTGGCAAAATTATAGTGCATGAACAGTAAAAAAGTGTGTGGATGTTCTTAGTGGGACATTTGTGTTTTGTGAGGATAAGGTCCTTGCTAGAATATATTGCTAAATGAAGGATGTGCATTCTGCAGAGTTATGTATCATTGTGTGTAAAAGAAAATGACAATACTGATGCACACTCCTAGTCATAGTTTACATTTTTGTCTCCCTTCTGGCTAAGGTGCAAAGCTGAAGCCACTAAAGGATCTTCGAGGCTGAATATGCCATCAGTGTGTTGTGGTTAATCTGTTACTTTTAGCTCCAAATAAGACAAAGCTGGGCTCGTAGCCAGTGTGACCACTAAGCTATTGGTTTAGATCTGCTGCCTTACTCTTGCCTAAGGTTTTATCTTCAGATTTAGTCAAACTGTTGGTTCTCAAAATCCCTTAGTTGAGCAAGGCTGAGAGTTGTCTGGGAGCAGGACTCCATGAGGCTGGATACCTTTACAGTCAGGTCCCATTGAATCACTTTGCAGTCAGATGGAACAAAGATGCCCAGAAAAGGGGCATTTTCCCAGGAGAGGCAGCAGCCCCTTGTCTCAATCCCCTGAAGTTAGAACAATGATAAAGGCCCCCTTTTCTTCAACTGCAAGGAAAGACCCTCTTAGCTATTCTTGCAGCTGTCACTTCTTCAGGGCAGGCTTCTAGGCATCAGGTCTCACAACTTTCTAAATTTCTAAACTGGTTTTCTCTCAGGCCACACAAAGTACACTTACCTAAAGGTATTTTTCCACTAAAGTTATCAAAAATCTACCTTCATATTTTTTTAATCAATTCTAGGCTCATTCCTGGAATGAAAACAACTTTTGGACATTTGTTCATTGTGATGGCATACCATTCCCAATATGGGTTATGTCACATTTTCATATTTTAAGTAATGAAGCGTGTAGGCTTAGAAGGCACACTTTATGGATGACTAAACAAATATGTTATTAGTTGTAGAAGGCAGAGGAACATTTTCTTGGCATGTGTTAATGTAGTGTTTGTAAACGTCAGCCCATACAGAGCACAAAGATATTCCCTGATGCCATTTAGATTTATCATATATGTAGGGGTGTAAATACACAATAAAGGCCACATATGACATTTAATAGCCGTGCTCCAAATATATATAATGTGGTGCATTTGGAGCTAATCCAGGTTTCATCACTTATCATAACCTGCAGTAATCGGAGTACTCTTGTTATATAGGCACCTTAAAAATGTGACCTAGCAGCTAGAACAATACAGCCCTAGCCCTCTTTACCACTGGCTGTTAAGCAGCTGACCTCACTTCATGTGTGAACTGTGATAAAGTCACAAACCACTAAAAGACTTTCTCATGAATACCTCCATTTCCAAATGCCTCCTTTCTAGCCTAGTCTAGTCTGATGCTAATTTTCTCCAAGTCTTCAATCACCTTCTTAGTCTTAAAAGTTAAAGGCACACATCCTTGACTTTTGATGGATCCCACAGCAAGTCACTTAAGTATGCTATCTGCTAGCATCACCATATAGAACCATTGCTTCATCTTCTAGTAGTTCTCAAAGCCCCCACTCCCTCCATCAAACACTTTTTGGTCCATCTTTCATCAACCTTATCTGCTCTTCCTTAGTTCACTTCACACTTCTTCCTGCTTCCATTTGTAAAGCTGCTGAAGGAGCCGCCACTCACATGGAATCCACATGCCATCCCTTTTTAAATCCCTTGTATGTTTTTCTGATGTTCTAAAGTTGCTACAGTTCCTAAGACCACATTTTATGCTCATATAACAATCCAATAAAAACAAATTTGCTACCACTCATATATATAATGTCTAGAATGCCTTTCAATCCTGTCTCAAGAGAAATAAAAATTGATAGGTTTTTTACAAAGAACCTACACCCATTAACCTAGTTAGTGGCATGCTTCATCATTGGGTTCCCACCCAAGACGCCTACTGCATCTCAGGTGTGCTGCAACGCCTGAATTACAGTGAAACGTTTAAAAAAAAAAAAAACAATTGTGGGTAAGTTAAAACTGCCTGAAGGTGATTCATCCCTTAAGGATGTTTTAACTGCTGATACCTTTGATTGGGTTAAAATTGGTGATAGTGGATGTGATGTGAGATTATAATGGTCTCTCACATCCTAGGTCGACATGTTTCAGCCAAATATACGTGCTTGTTGGGTCACAATGGCTTTCTTCAGGACCTAGTTGCTAGGAAAAAACCTAGACAGTGATTGCATGAATGTTAAGGCATGTGATATTGGAGCTCATGGTTCGTAATTTAAGATTTTCACCAACCTTCTCAGTGCTCTAGGGTGAATATAATAAAAAGATATTATTTAGGCATCATGGCAGCACATAGCGCTGTAGAAATTATGCATGGCCAGCGCACTTGTGCTAGTCCCATGCAACTGTGCCCATCATGCTTGAGCACATTTCTCTGCACTAAATATGCACACATGTGGTATCTACCTGCAAAGCAGGGCTGACTTTTAAAAGGACAGCAGGCCACACAGCAGTGCACTCTTAAGTGCATTAAATCTGCTGGGCCTCTAAAGCCTATATGCCCTACCATATACCAGCGGCTTACAGGTAGCTTGTCATACCAATTTCAATTACACCTATTTACCATATACCTTTTAAACAGAGCACCAGTACTTGTCATAAAAATGGGGGCGATCATGGCAAAAAGGTAGACCAAAGATAATGGGTAATTAGGTCCAAAATGGAGAAAGATCTCTCTTGGAGCTGAAGGTCCAGCTAACCCCACCTACAGGTGTGGTTAACTTCCCCTAACACTCCTACAGTCCCTTGGCTAATTCATGACCATGTTAATTCAAATACAGGGGCTACCATCTGGCTGGAGGTACAGAAAGTGGGGTGGGCCTGGGTCCTGACCTAAGTGTCTTTCCCTCTTTGAAGACTAGTTTGGCTACCCAACTCCCTTCTGCCTTTTGCTCTGCAGCCTGCAGATCTCCGACGATCAGATATCTCTTTGTTTCCTTTCAGGCCATTTCACAGCTCATCAGAGAATCTTCACTCAGCCTGTAAAAGACTGGCCAATCAGGAGAAACTACTCTAGAGCTGGGCAGACTTTTAAAATGAAAGCAGGCCACACAGCATGGCACACTTAAGTGTATTAAATCTGCTGAGCCTCTAAACCTACATGCCCTAACATATATTAGGGGCCTACAGGTAGGTTGTCATTCCAATTTTAATTACACCTAATTACCATAATCCTTTTAAACAGAGCACTGGCCCTGGGTCTGATTAGCAGGGCCCAGGCCGTAAGTAGAATCAGTAACCACCTGTATCAGTCAAAAAATGGGGGTGATCAGGGCAAAACGGATGACTTTCTCACATATAATATCCGCAGGCAAGTGGCCTGGGCATTAATCCTAGAACTGCGATCCAAAGAGGCAAAAAGTTTGCATGGACGTTGTTAGAGATAAGAAATGAGCTGTACGACATAAGAGCCCCATAATATAGTGATAGAAATAAAGCATTGAATGTTTTGCATCAAGATTAAAAGAAAAGATAAAAATTGTAAGGAGAACAATTCAACCAAAAGAGACATTGGTCAAGGTGTTTACAATTTATGATGGAAAAATGTCAAATGCCCTTAGGACAAATGGAGCCAAAATAGTGTGTTGTTAATTAAGTGGGCAATTTAGGAAATGTCCATCCATAGCCAAATTACTGCATCGAAGCCTTAAGTCGTAAAGAGGGTTAACTCCAGTAATCCATAGATCAAAGCAATTCCAGCATGTCAAAGCCAATACTATGTCAGTGCCTCCATTTCAAACTTCTTTCTCAAGGATTTTAAGGAAACAAGTCCTGCTGAATCAAGAAATTTCAACTAGGCAAGGAGTTTCTCAAAGCTGCAGCCTGATGTAGGTTTGATTGCTTTGAGTTTTGAATCAGTCTCTGGGTCGATGTGGAGATTGTTATTGTTATGGTCAATACAATTTTAAACGTTATCATGATGACGTAAAACACTCTTTTTAACCACTCACTATGAGAAAGCCACCCACCGGTGACCAAGACGACCTGATCACCGAAACACATTGAGAGATGTGTTTTCCTGCATGTACCATGGATTAATGGAATAAACCTTCATATGCAAGCTATCCTGGAATGCGCCTTTCTTTTGTTCCACAAGCCAAGAAACAAGTGAACTTCATATATATATATATATATATATATATATATATATATATATATATATATATATATATATGTTTTGTTAAGTTATGTTAATTTAACTTATAGTGCGCACGAATCACCCCGGGAGGGGTATTTTCGGCGCAGCAGTGACCTTGAGCGAAGAAGGCAGCACTGGTTTAGAAACAGCTCGGTCTTAAGAGGCTTTCTAAATTTAAGGGGATCTGTGCACTTCCATATGTGGATGGGTAGCTTGTTCCAGTAACAGAGAGCCAAGTAGGAGAAAGATCTTCCATCAGAGCATGATTTCATGATTCGGGGAATGGTAAGAAATGATTTGACCATGGATCCTAGAAGTCTGCCTGGCTAGTAAGGAGTAAGCTTCTCGGCCAGGTAACTAGGTCTGCTGTGGTTCAGTGATATATGGGTTATGCAACAGATCTTGAAAATTATTCTTTTACACACCGGGAGCCAATGGAGTGAGCATAAAAGGGGAGAAGAGGCCACCCTGGAAGGCAGATTTTGGATGAGGTAGGCTGCCGTATTTTGTACCACTTGAAGTTTGGAAAGTAGAGACTCGTTTTTGGCGGCTAGTAGGGAAGTGCAGTAATCTAGGCGGCTAATCACCAACGGTTGTACCAGAGTTTTGTGCACCAAGAGTGGAAGTAAAGGAAAGACTCTGTGCAACAGCCTTATCATATCAAAGCAGGTGCAAGTGGTAGCCATAACCAGGTTTTTTACTGTGACTTTAGGGGTAGGTGCTGTGCCTAATTCCGTCGGCCACCAGTCCGGGGACCAGAGCAGCTGAAGAGCATGATCTCTGTTTTGTTGGAATTCAACTGGAGAACGTTCTCTGTCATCCAAGCAGAAATGGCTTTCATCCCATCTGCAAAACGTGCTTTCGTATTATGCAGGTCTTTATCAAAAGAGACAAGAAGTTGAGTATCATCTGCATATGAAAGAGGTGTGAACCCAAAAGCTATTTATATTTAATAGTGTAGGACCAAGTGATGAACCCCACAGGAGATGGCAAAAAGAGAGAACATGCAACCTAATAGACTCTATCTTCAAGGAAAGCTTTAAACATGTTTGAGTCAGGACAATGGTAGGCCTGAAGCCATGTTTTCCTTTGCCATGATAGTGAATGGCACAATAAGTGCAGCAGTCCACATGTGACATTTTAACTTTCTATGCCATAGTTGTATTTTCTAAACCATATATCATGAACTTATAGGAAAGTTAATATGCAAATTAGGGTTTAACTAATTTCTGCATGTCTTAGGTGTCAGAGCACATACACTGTGCACTGGCCAGCAGTGTCTTAGTGTGCAGAGTCGAACATTCAGCAAACATTTCAGCAAAAAAATGGAGGGTGACCATGCAAAAAGGGGCTTTTTCTCACAAGTGTCAATTGGCACACTGTCCAGAAAGGATTTTGTCAACTCCACCTGAAAGAACACAAATTGCTTTTCCTTGTATGTCACTCTTGGTTGTTTGGGGAAACATACTGAGGCCTCCAAGTTCCTCACCACCAGAGTTCATTTGGAATTTCCCACAAAGGCTTTTCTTGACAAGCATGCCTGAGTGCAGGCCATAAAAACATCGAGGTCAATGGTCTAAAGGCCACATCACTTTCTTTCTAGTGACTGCCTACAGGATCTCAAGGCAGCTATCACTTACCTGCTGTCTCTGAATTTCTATCTTGAGGTCTAGAAGGGGGATTGATTTTAGCATCTGTTGTGCTGCGTCTCATTGTAAATTTAGTAGCCCCAACAACACCCTGAGTATCTCACTTTATAAAGCCTCTGAGGAAATCATCACTGGGACCATCAGGACTCTGAGGAGCGAACCTCTCCACAAATTATCTAACTGTTCAGTAGTTGCATCAAGTTTGAGAATTCCTTCGGACGATATCATCTTAAAGTACTCCACGTCCTTAACTGTAGTGTTCATCTCTGTGGACTGACTTTCCAGTTCACTGATCCGCTGTCCAATCATTTGATTCTCCTGTTTAAGAACCACTTTTCCAATAGTCTCTACTTTTTCAGCTAATTCAGATCCTAGTGCGGTAATTGAGCAAAGCTGCACTCTCAGGCCCATTGTGAGACCTGCGCCATCATTGACCTTCTGTTAGCCAATACTTTTCCTCTCTCACATGGAGCCATTTTTATGAGCTCTAACAAAAACCGCCCTTGATTTATTACACCCGGACATGACTGCTGGCCACCTGAAAGTTGCCCCAGTGATAAACAAATAAATACATTAAACACTCACAGGTCTGTGGTGTTGGTTTGTACTTTATTCACTTCAGGCCTCACGCTCTCCATTTGTAAAGTTCCACACAGGGTACACGGTGGTGCCACACTGGGTTAATTGATTCCCTGCAGTGCCTGATGGTAATGATCATGTTTCACCCACCAAGTGTAGAATAAAGTCTCTTGCAGCTCCTCGACTACCCCGTCACTCCCAGGGTACCTCCAGATCACCACCGCTGCTCCTGCTAATTCACAGAACTTCTGCAATCAGAATTCCCCTTAATACCATACTGTCTCAATCAGCAATGCTACTCAGTGCCCTCTAGTGCCCAGACTTGGCATTATGTTTTCCGCCATTATTCTTCTTTCTACATGCAAATTGCACAGCTTTTGTAACTGAGCGTATTTGGGAGGAGCAGCTCACTGAAAAGTCTCTTTAGGGCAACTTATTCCTTTGCTGTTGGTCAAGAGGATTACAACCAGTTCTCCATCTCATACAGACCACTGCAGATTCCAGGCGACCAGAGGGCACCTCTACAGCAAGCAAACCAAGCCAATCTGAGTGGCTCTAAAGAATGTGGCCATCTTGGGAGATGGGGAGCTCCGATCCCGTCTGCCTGGAAGATTTTTTATCATTGAAATAGAACTGATATTGGCATCACTGTCGGTTAAACCATATTCCCAAACCACTAAATGAAACAAGGGAACCCTGTGGCACGTCGACGGGAAGTCTGCCTATTCTTGCCAGATGTCTCATTAATCCACACCTCTAAAGGACATCCCATATATATTTAACATATACATGAATGATCTTTGAAATAGAAATTTGCATATACATCGACTGTGTCGTTCATAGAGTGTCTTGAGATAGTCTGGCTATGGTATGGGAATTGCACCTAAAAATTACTGTCAGAGCAGAGAAGGCAGATCAATCAATCAATCAATCAGGATTCATAAAGCGCGTCTAATTACCCGATAGGATATCCAGGCACTTGCAGGCCCCGGCGGACAGCTTGGTATTCTGAATATTACTTTCTAAATCATTTAACGTTGTGTCTTATGAACAGAAACATGTGCAAGCAGCCCTATCAAATTCAGTGCCTGCAGTTTAAAATGAATTCTAATCATTTTGATCTAGAAATAGGCACAACATTAGAATTCTTCATTACAGATGTACTTAACTACATAACTCTTCCAAACCAAAATGTACTTAAGGACACTGTAAAACTGTATAACAATAAACCACAGGAAGCCAGTAGAAATCTCTCTAAAGTAAATACTAAATTCCCATAATTATTCCAGAGCCACGGATATCAAGAACAATTATGAAGCCATATAACGATGAAAGGCCACAATTTTGCCAAGGTAATCCAGAGACATGTGTATGAGAAGAGAAATTGGGGTTTACTTTACAAATGTATGAGAGGGAGTATGCGATCTGAATGATTAACTATGCTACAGTGCTTAATTTGAGCCAGTGGTTTCTGGTGAGCACTGGCACTTAATCATCAACATGACACTTTTCATGAGCACAAGTTAAGGACACATTATTTTACGAGGAGATTAAGTGATTTGCCCAGAATCACAGGATTTTGAGCGGACTTCTGAGACTCGAACCTCGTTCCCCAGCTCTGAAGTCTGCAGCTTTGTCCATTACGCCACATCCTCTCCCACTTTAATGGTTAGCAGTTGGTTCTGTTTTAGGCGGGGCTAACAGGAGAAATGGAATGGTGCAATCTGCCTCCTGATGAAAGCCCCACCACTTATTTTTTTTTACTAATTAATCACTGCTATGCCATGGACACCATCTCGTCTGTTCCCCATAGCCACTAGCCCTCCGTCGTCTAACCATCATTGATAAAAGTGCTCACAAAACAGAGGCAGCCATCTGTATTTGTACCAGAAACGTATCTGATTTTTACATAAAGTGTATCACAGGTGCATGCAGTGATGAAAGCAACAACCATTATGGAAGAAAAGACGGTTCCTTAAATTATCTGTATTTTCTTTGAAAACATTTTCAGGGTTCCCCCAATACACAAAGGTAAGGTAAGTGAATGAGTTAGTGCACTTAACTCCACAACATGATATCATTTAAAGAGACCGAGACTTGTCGTTCATTTCCAGGAATGAAAACAACAGGATTCCAAATTATAGCCTTCAAGTACAAGTGAATCAATAAGTCAGTATCAATTCAAAAAAGAAGAATATTAGAATTCTCGCTCTTCATGAGATCCTTGAGCCCCTATTTAAGATACACTTCAAATGGTAACAATATTCAATCAAATTTCACCCAACTTAAAATCTGGTGGTCATTTGTAGTCAAGCTAACAAATGACGTATCTGGCAAATACCATCATGGCTTCAATTGGAAAG
The DNA here is from genome assembly GCA_963921515.1 of Calotriton arnoldi. NCBI lineage: Eukaryota > Metazoa > Chordata > Amphibia > Caudata > Salamandridae > Calotriton > Calotriton arnoldi. Next base: position 2,026,238 of record CAWUFW010002580.1, read on the forward strand.
TCCATTTTGTCATCAGAGAAATTACTTCATCGGCATGAAATATCATACCTCACTCACAAAAAAATTTATGATGGCTACTCCAAAAGCATCTCTCTCCTCTTAGAGCCCCACAACCTTTGTGTGCGGTCAGAAGAGTTCACGGCCTTTGTGTGCACAGTGACCCACTGCATCAGAAAGATAAACCTGGATAGAGAGATGATGGGATTATCCAGCCAGCTAGTGAGCCAATTAGTTCCTTAATCAGTGCTTTAATGAAACCTCTCTGCCCGACCTTTTCGTCCACAAAAAATGATTAGCTTGCATTGTCTTGAGGGTGGAATTATTGCAGCAGGAAATGGCTTATATGACCAAAAACAAACACCTGCATATAGGAGTGGCTCCCATTCCTCATCGTCCCTAAGTCCTAATGGTGCCTTGCAGCATGCTATGCATTAACATCCTAAGGTACACTCTGTCTTTACGTACCTTCTTGCCACCAAATGAAAGGAAAAAGGGAAGAGTTATTGTCACAATTGGCAAGACCCTGAAGTTTACCCCACAACACTGATACAATGAAATAGCATTCCACTTAGCTCGCATACATTTTTTTTAAACGTTAGCAACGTGGTAGGGTTTCTGTGTCAACCCTAAAGAAATGCATCCCTCATCTGAACTCATCATGGCTGTAACGTTCCTGTTTCTATCCTAAAGGAAGGTTGTATTTAAACTACTGAATCAATTATGATAGTTTGCAGCAGGTGCAGTCCTTCAGAGTGCACTCCTCTTGGTGCAGGCCAAGGGTTCCGCAAGACAGTCCTTCTTCTTCTTGTTTTTCCAGGCAGGGATCTGAGTTGCTGGGCAGCTCTTCCATATGTATCCGGGATTCTGGGCTGTCAAGCAGGGTCCCCTCCCCATGACCAATGGAGTGCAGGGTGACATTGTCAATGATGACCACTTTCCCTGAAGTGTGGCAAATTCTTGCCCCAGAAAGCACTGTTTCATTAAATTCAAAACTGAGAAAATCTCTCTTGGAGCTTAAGGTCTGGCTAACCCAACCTACAGGAGTGGCTGACTTTCCCTAACACTCCCCTTCCAGCTCCTCTACTAATTCAATTACAGGGGCTCCTATCTGGCTGGGGGTGCAGGAAATGGGAGTGGGCCTGATTCCTGTCCTTCCTCTCTTGCACTCTTTAAAAACCAGTTTGTCTACCCTGCCCCTTCCTGCCTTTTTCTCTGGCACTGCAGTTCTGCTCCCCAGCAGATGTTTCATAGTTTCCCTTCAGGCCACTTCACACCACATCAGAGCAATTTGGCTCAGCCTGTCAAAGGCTGGCCAATCAGGAGAGGATGCCCTAGAGTTGGATTAAGGCACATCAGAATAGCATGTTCTATAACTTCTTTTCTGTCATAGTAATAATAACACTAACCATGGCAAGTTGTTGGATTTATTCCAAATATTATTTAGACACTTTGAAGTATTATTTTAGCTCACTTCTGTCAATATTTGGACCTTATTAAAGTTTAATAAAGACTTTCCATGTTAGCCTATAGAGCTAATGCACTACAACGGGGGAAATGAAATTGGCAGTGTTTCCCTCACCAGGGCTTATAAAACATCTTTTATAATGTCCCTGGTTATTTTAGCATAGCACCATACCCTTGGGACACCTAGGGTAGACCTTAGAGGAGATTTATATGTAACAATAAGGTAGTTTCAGACTTTGGAAGTACCTTCAATTCTAAAGTAACTTAGTATTATTTAAAAGCAGCCTGGAAAGCAGTGCTGCTTTTAAAATGACAGCAGGCAACACATCAGTGCACACGTATGTCAATTAAATCTGCTGGGCCTCTAAACCTGCATGAATGCCCTACCATATACTATGAAAGAAGAAAAACAAGGGAACCCTACTCACTGAGGAACCAGGGTAATTATGCAATACAAGAAAACAGCGGTTCCTGTGGAATAGTATCGTTATATATAAATGTATCAATACGTAATCGCAATACAAGGGTTTGAAGTGATATCAGAAAGAAAAAACCACATACACTCATGGTTTTGTTGACATATATATGTATTACTCAAAAATAATAGGCAAAAAATAGGCAATAGTGCGAGGTGTTCCAAGTGTTACATGAACTTAAAAATACGTGACAGTTAGTGACAGTATTTACACAGTTTAAGGGATTCCTTCTAAAGAAAGTGACCATAACTGAATTTATACAGAGATGCGTAGCAGCTATATACAATCATAAGTGCTGGATCAGTGGTTCACTTTCATCTTTATTGTCGACGGCGTTTCGACCCTTTACAGAATGTAGGGTCTCATCAAGACCTATAATTATAGGGACATCTAAGAAAAGAATAATAAGATAATGTAAAATCAACATAAGGCCCATATACCGGCACAAATGCGATAGAATGGATTATATCTACATATAATTCTGTAAAAGTACCTGGACTTTCAATTGCTCAGCTGAGTGAGGGGAGTGTGCCAACCGTGGGTATAATAAGAAGGGAAAGGTACTCACAGGGAAACCCAGCCGGGTTCTGGTGAGAATGAGGATTGAAAGGAGAGAGGAAAACAATTAGAGAAGGTAGGGACAACAATATCTATTGTGAAAAGGACGCATAATAGCAGAACTAAAAAGCTATAAAAAGAACTTACCCCTGGTGAGGGTGTAGGCTGGCGATCAAAGGACAAGAATGCGCTGATGTTAGTGATATATCTCGGCGGTAGTGAGCCGGAAGTAGTGTAGGAACTCTAAAGAAAAGGATAAAGGTAAGGGACCTGCGAGCAGAGTGTGCACGAGGTAGTGCAGAATTACTGTAAGTGGTGATAATTGCAGCGTGACCCCAGATGGGGGCGTGAAATATCTTCCCAATGTGTGGCTTGTAGTCCACTAAGAATAGGGAATTAGGAGTAGAACCGCGGCAGGTGGTCCGCATCACTTTTAGGCTATTACCAGGATCCCTGAAAAGCGAGGAATTGCGGTGTAAGTAATGGGCATATCTGACACTAACGTAACAGGAGGCCCGGGCTCGAGCTGTGTTTCTTACCTAAATAGGGATAGAATTCCAAGAGGCACGTGACAATGCTACGTGTTAACAGCAAGACCGCTTCCGTCTGCTTGCTGTGGGTCAATGACATCGAGCGTGCGCTCGCTCCGACTTAAATGCACAAATTGCATTCCCACCGAAACCGGAAAAACCGCAGGCATCTCAGACGATTGCCGCGGCTTAGAGTCATCCGGTTTTCGGTAAAGGAAGACGAAAAAAGTGAGGAAAGACCCTGGAAATGCAGATCAAATTAAAGAAAGATAGGTAGAACCGGAATAGAAAGGAAAGAAGGAACGGATATAGGCACACTCCCATAAGGCATTTTAGTGAAAAACTGGGATATATACAGGGATATGCAAAATTACATGATGGTTTGAAAAAAACGGCAACCAGAACACGTGCATGTTATAATTATAAGCAAAATAACTAGTGCAGTACCCTTTTGTTTGGACACTGGGAGGAAAGCCGGGGATAAGTATTCCTAATAGTAGAATTACATAGTATTGGCAAGAGTAAGGCAGCATAAGTATTTGGATGTTGTACATTTAGGCAATATGACGAGTGCAAAACATTATTATACATTTCACAATAATCATCACCACGAGTAAATCAATCGTATAGTTGTATATAATAAACTGTTAGATTATATTTACAGAGATTGCATAGTACGTAAATGTTACAAAATGTACTCAAAGATGACAAGGGGAGAGTAGAATGCGGCTTGATTATGTAAGGGTGGCAACAAAACCACGTCACTCTTCAGCAGAATTGAGTCTCTGGTTTATAGAATGAATTCTGTCTATCCAGTGACACTCACGCCTTTGGAGAATTTGTGTGATATCTCGTCCTCTCTCAGGGATCACGGCAATATCAATAACTTGCCATCTGATGTCATCAGCTGTGTGCTTCTTCTCACTAAAATGAGAAACCAGTGGGGCATTCTCAACCGAACATCGTATACGACTTCGGTGTTGCCCAATGCGGGCCTTGATTGGTTGTTGGGTTTGACCAATGTACGGTAGACCGCAAGGACACCATACGCAGTATACCACGTTCCGCGTGTTACAATTAGAAAAAAAGTCTAATGTGTGCTTGCAGTTGGCATGTACAAAAGTGTGGGTATACTATGGGCTTGCGGATAGGTTGTCATGCCAATTGTAATTGAATCTAATTACCATATACCTTTTATACAGAGCACTGGCCCTGGGCCTGTTTAGGAGGATTCAGTATTTGAGACTGCACTGTCAATGGAGTGCAGTCTACCTACATACATTTGTGCTGGTACACCATAATCCTTTGTTGTTGGCAGGTTCACCATTGCGGCTACAGTAAATTTTACTATGATCATACATGACAATATCATGTTCTTATCTGTCCTGAGAGTCCCTCTATTCTGCATGTCAAGCCTAATTGGGGGTGAACTCACCTTCCATGGAAGGGTAGCTTTGTGAGCAGGTTAGGTCCATGGTACCAAGTCAAAGTTCAGTGCCATATTTAGAGTTTGGGTACTCTGTCATAAAAGTGGGGGGCACCCTTTTTTCTGTATTACAAGTGCATTATAGCCTATGACAATTGTAATACAGTGGACGGATATCTGCCACATTTGTGATGGCATATCCCAGTCACCAAACTCGAAATATGGCCTTCCATTCCAGCATGGCATAATTTCAGCCTTTCCCTACTGCTAAGAAGCTGAGATAATCACAGCAGTTCCCCAATAAGCGCAGACCTCTTTGACTTTTGTCTTATCTGTTGCTGTGTTTGTGAATGTGCAGGATAAATAGGGATTATGCTGCACACTTTGACTGTACCTTCCTTTAACTGAGGAGCATTAAAGAAATTGTCAAAGGTACCTTCAGAGAGTCTTTGCTAGCGTGATACCACTCTTCAGCCAGCTGCTTCCTGGGTAACCAGAATCATACACATCAAACAGCAGAACTGGTCCCAAATCAACATGGCTTTCAAGGAAGGAAAGAATATGGTATCATTCACACAGCCACAAACAAACGTTGATAACCTCTTTAAATAAATCAAAGCCACCCTATCCTTGAGACCTAAATTACCACACAACATCAAAGGCACAAACACATTCAGGGATTTCGCCATATGGTACCTTTGTGGTTGGGGTGGGTGAATAATTCCGCTCCGCCGTACTGCTTGGAACACGGAGTTCCTGCAAACTCTGCCACCTGCTGCATCACAGATTTTTCTTGTGAGTGACTCACCAACATTAAGTTGGTGAGCGTGAGTGAGAAATTGCATCCCCATGCGTGATTTTTGGGCACTAGAATGCCTCCCGGTGAGATCTCTCAACACAGGCAGTCGTGGCAGGTTGCGCTTTTCACGTTGAGAGAGCTGCTGCTCAAGTAGAAAATTTACTCGAGCGGCAGAAAGAAGCAGCGCAGTTCGTGCTGGTTTTGCAGTGCATAACAGGCTCCCAGCAAATCAGCGCAAGTAGTGTGAGGTGGCAAATTCTGCCCTCTCGCAAAACTCTGTGGAACCTCGCTGAGTTGTTGTCCAACTACAGGGAATTCCATGGAGTGAAACTATGCAAGTTCCACCTATTTCTACTTTGTGCAGAGACTCCCTCCACTGGAGAGGGCATAATAAATTTGGGTAAGGTTTATGGAAGGGGGAAATACCTACAAATAACAGAGCACTAAATCATGGGGGCATATTTACAATTTTTGGGCGTAGGGCAGCGCCACCAGCATTTGAGCTGCGCTGCCCTATGTGAAAAGAAAAGGGCAGGTATTTATGCTATCTTGTAAATCAAGGGCAGTGTAAAAAACCATGGGTGTTGCATGGGAACACCCACAGCAACACCCATGGAACACCCTTCCGTAGAGTAAGGCATATTTACAAGGCCATGAAAGCCACGCAGGTAGGCTTTGCGTGGCCTTGTAAATATGGGCTGGCACACTGTGCCTCCGGCGCATCACAAAAGTGAGACTCCGTCAGCATGACAGTGCTGAAGGGGCATTGTAAATAGGCCCCATGGTTCTTACCATGACATGAGTGCCAGGCTGGAGAGCTGAGAAAAGACTGCATGAAGGAGCACAGGTAGAAGAGAAATGCTGTCAGCAATTGTGACCTAGTAGCAAATGATTAAGATGTTGTGGGTAGCAGTGTAAAAAAAAATGGGATATAATCATGCTGGGGCACTCACCTTTCTCTTCAAATTCTTTGTATCCTACCAGGCTTCCTTTTTCTTTCTCTTGTTTGCCACCACAAGTGGCTGCAGGAGGAAGGTCAACAAAGGTAATCATGTGATTTCCATACTCCCGTTTCTGTCTAGAAGTGTCCCCATAATTGAGCCATGTAATATACCTGTCAAAATCTATACCTTCTAATAATTAATTGCTACAGAACAGGGTTGCAGATTCGTCAAAAGCATATTCTCTATCAGTCTGTAAGTGAGGGCTGGAAAGAGCATAAATTTCGACCTCTAAACTCTACCGATCAAATGGATGGGGAGTGACATCACAAATCTCCTGAACTGCAGAGTAATAGTTAACCCTGGGCGTAGTTCGCATAGTAGCGCTACGCGTAGCTACGCGAAGTGCACTTTGCACTACGCGAGCTACGCGTAGCTACGCGAACTGCGTAGTGCGGTAGGGAAATGCTGTTCGCAATGATTGCACAGTGCTGGATGCTTGTCCGCACTGTGAAATCGTTGCGAACGGCATCATGCACAGTGCAAGCGGTCGTTTTCTGCCGCTCGAGTAGATTTGTACTCGAGCGGCAGCTTTCTCAACGCGGACTGGTAGTTTCTCATCGCGAGCGGTCGCGAGCATACGCGACCATTCGCAATGAGAAAACCTGACCTCCCCGCGTTGAGAATCTCGCCGGGAGGTTTATTTTCCATGCTCGCGATCGGCAACTTGATGTTGCTGATCGCGAACGAGGAAAAAGTCTTGCCGGGATGTTGATTTTGCTCTCTCGCGGTTGCCAACTTGACGTTGAGGACCGCGAGCGAGCAAAAAATGCCCGCTACGCGTTTTTGCACTGTGCTACGTGCGATTCGCGTAGTGCGTAGTTGCAAAAACTATGCAAACTCCGCGAGCGTAGCGTAGTTTTCCGCCCAGGCCTAGTAATAGTTTGATAACAGTACTTTAACTTAAATAAGAAAAATAATCGGTGGTCTTTTAATATGTTAGGACAGTAAAGGTGTGATTTGGATCTCAGCGGACCAGTTACTCTGTTACAACGGTGACGTATATCCTGTCCGCCGAAATATAAACCCCATTATATCCTATGGGATTTATATTTCAACGAATGGGATATCTGTCACCGCTGTGATGGAGTAACCCGTTTGCCAAGATCTAAATCATGCCCTAAGTTATCAATGAAGAAGGATGCCTTTCTTGGGAAATGAAAGGATGCGCAACACGGCAGCTGTTCTTGAGTCCTCATGAAGACACGTTTTATGTCACTTTGTTATGTGAAACGTATTTAAGGCCCATAAATATATTTCATGAGATTTTGTCATAAGATCATCACCTTTGTCTCTTCTATTCCTCTGTTGTGATAAAGTTGGCGAAAACATATTTTAAATATGTAATTTCCTACATTTAGATAATACACCACTTAGAAAACTCTAATATTAAAATGTGCATCACTAAATCTTTTATCAATCTTTTAAAAATGCATTATTTGGTCTGTGGACTGCAAAAAATGAGTCGCAAACTAGATGTCAAGTCAAGGAATATGTCTCAAATTCAGATTGATTACAAACTGCCCTGAAGCTAAGCCTTTTTCGGATTTCTCCATAAATTATTAAAAAAACTATTTACATGGCTAATATTGACATGAACGTTTTGCAATATTTTGGCAAGCTGTCATGATTATTTATAAAAAGAGCATTTATTGGTAATAAACTGTTATAAAAGAGCTTAGATTTGGGATTATAGAATCGGTTAATTAATATCTGAATAGTAAATTGTAATCTTACTCAATTCTCACAGTTTTTTGTCCTCAGTCCTTCGTTAAACATTGAAAGATGCGAATGAACAAACTACACAGACAAAAACGTTGTCAAATAAATGTTTTGGCTTATTCATATGTAGAAACAAAATGTACAGTAGCAACAAAAGAAAACAACACTGCCAATAAAAACACTAAAAATTCAGGATATATGTTGAAGGCAGAAGAACAAACTGCAAATATTACGTTTTCAAATTGACTTTCTATTGATTTTCATAATAAAGCATAATCCACATGAGCATGCGTGATAAAGATAGCAGAAAGAAAGCCACGTTAAAAATTGCATTGAATGTCATACAATGTTACTTTATAAGCATTGATGTGTTCAACCATAAGAATAGGTGTTTAAATTTGAGATCGTATCTATAAAATGCATATGTGACACTGCACTGCTAATTTCAGGGGCGGCTCCTCTGCTAAGGTGGAGGAGCATCGCCCACTGCTCTCAGAGCAGCAGAAGGGGGAAAAAAAAAAGATAATCACCCGTTATTATCATTTTATTTTTCAGTAAGGGGCTAGGTTAGGGTGAGGCTGGAGTCACAGGGAGAAGGGTGGAGGCACACTCTCAGTGCACATGACTGCTTGGCCGTCCGTTTTGGGCCGGCCAAAAAGTCATGCACACTTTGCATGTTCCCCACCAGGCTGCATTACCCAGCCTGGTGGGGAACATGCCCAAGCTCCCTGTCCCTTTCCCAAAAATTCTAAAAAAGAGTGCAATATCCAACTCTGATGTTTTTCCCTTTCTTGCCTCCTTCTTGTAAATTATTTTACGTTCTAGTAATTGTCTTTTAAAATATTACCTGTTGAGATATTGTTTGTTAAATGAAAATATTACAGGCATAAAATATAAGAAAAGGGTACATGCCTCCCCTTAATTTCTATATCATTTACAGAGGAATCCAGCCCAATATTAGCTAGACCTTCAAGCATAGAATTCCAAAAATTCAGGATTTTGGACCACAACATTGGTCACATTAAAATGTCCCCGCACCGTACAACTGAGTAGAAATATTTGTGTTCATATTTTCAGGATTGTACTGATTTTGGGTTGATCTCTATTTGCACCACCATTTTTACGTTCAGCCTTAAAACCAGCAATGTGCTCAATGCTCACTGAGTTTTAGCTCTGCATTCACTCTTTTGTGTGAAAACAGGACATAACTCTTGACTAGCTAAATTATAGGAGCTCTTTAAACTGTTCCAAATCTATGATTTGCATATCATATAGCTAGAAAGTGGCGCATGGCCACATTTACGTTTGGAAACGCTTATTTGGAACACCATAAGCGTCAGAATCCCATTTTTGAAACATTTATATCATTCATCAGTACATAACTTCAGAAATGTCATACAAATATATTGCCCATATTGACAAATAGTTTTTTCCAAACCTTCTTGTCATAGCCTTTCATCTAGCTTGTAATTTAGAAGCACTCATTATCAGGGCTGAAATAAAGTCAGAAGCCTCCTGTTAATTCTAAAAGACCCTCACACGATATATGTTAGAAATAGTATCACTCATCAGAAGTATACCTAGTATACTAGTTTAACTTTTGTACTCACTTAGTATATATGTTTAACAATCATTCTTCCTATCACTGGATGATGTCATCAGTGATGTCATCAGTGATGCCATTTGAGATGTCATGAAAAAAAAAAGAGATTTATAAAGCGCAATACAATTACCCGAAGGTGTCAAGGCGCTAGCTCATCTAGTAAAGAAGTGCCGTAAGGTTTTCAGAGTCAGAGATTGAACAGCCATGTTTTTAGCGCTTTCCTAAAGGCCAACAGGTGAGTTTCGTTTTTTAACCTCTGGGGGAGAGAGTTCTAAAGTCTGGCCGTACCGACCAGAAAGCTTCTCCCACCCCAGGAACTTTTCCTGAACCTAGGGATCACCAAATTATAGGACTCAGCTGAGCATAAATGGCGCGTAGGAGCGTACCGACGGAGGTGCTGCTCAAAAAAGGCTGGACCTGTGTCATGGGTAGCCTTAAAAGCTATGCAAAGAGCCTTGAACTCGATGCGTCTCTTTACTGGTAGCCAGTGTAATTCTTTTAGCACAGCAGAAACAGATTTGTGTTTGGGAATATCTAGCAGAATGCGCGCAGCGGCATGTTGCACAATCTGCAGTTTATTCAAGTATTTGGTCCTGAGGTTGATGAAGAGACCGTTGCAATAATCGGCTCTGGACAAAATGAGCGCAGAGATCACCAGCTTGCGTAAATTAACAGGAATGAATGGAAGGATTTTTCTAAGTAGTTTTAGTGTATAAAATGATACAGAGGTGACCTGATTTACATGACTTTCAAATGTGATCTTGGAGTCAAAGATGACTCCCAAGATGTTTATTTAGTTGTAGGGACTGGCAAAGAGCCCAGTTCCAATGGCAAGAGAGCTGGGGACCAAAAAGTAGTGTTGCTGCCAAAGAGTAGGACTTCAGTTTTGTTAGAATTCAATTTCAGACAGTTGGTGGCCATCCAGTCACCAACTTGACGGCTGCACGTAAAGAACTGTGACGCTGTGTCCGAAGGCGAGCCTGTCACTGATACCACAATTTGGGTATTGTCAGCATAAGAAATTGCTGAAAAGCCCAAGGACTTAATCAGTGGGCCAGGGGTGCAACATAGATGTTAAAAAGGGTTGGGCTCAACGATGAGCCCTGGGGTACCCCACACGGTAATGTAAAATTGGGTGGCCTAAATTCAGAGAGTGCTACGAACTGTTCTCTGCCAGACAGAAAAGATCTGAGTAAGGTGAGAGCTTTACCTTTTATGCCTATCCTCTCCAGGCATTCCAGTAGTTTTGTATGGCTTACAGTATCGAATGTGGCAGAGAGGTCAAGCAGCACAAGTGCTGCATTGCCCCCTGCATCAACTGTCTGCCTGATCTGTTCTGATGCTGAGATCAATGCCAGTTCCGTGCTGTGGTGCTTTCTAAAGCCAAACTGGGTGGCATCCAGAAAAGCATGTTTCTCGATGTAGTCCGATATTGTTACATTCATGGCCTTCTCAACCATTTTGGCGGGCAAGGAGAGTCTAGAGATAGGACAGTAGTTGTTAGGATCCGCCCCATCTAGGTTAGCTTTCTTTAAAAGAGGGAGAACTGAGGCTAATTTCCAGTTGGTGGGAAATATGCCTGAGGAAATCATTTAGTTAAAAATGGGAGATAGATGAGAGGCAATTACTTCTGGTAGAAGATGAAAAATCTTATGGGGCATGGGTCTAAAGGGGATCCAGATTTGGTAGACAGAAGTAGATTAATGACCTGATCTGAGGTCAGGGGTGGAAAGGAGAGTAGTTTTGGAGGATCGATAGATTTTAAAGAGGCTAAAGATACTTCCTCTTTCCTGTCAGAAGTGGGTGGCGTATCTTGAGAAGAAGTAGCACTTTGGGACATGGACATAGAGAAACCACTGTACACTGATTGACTTTATCCTGAAAGAAAGTGGCCAAGGTGTTACAGAAAGTCTGACTTGCTGGTGTGTTGGCTATTTCGGGGGGTTTAGCCAGTTTTTTTACTGTGGTGAATAGTTCTTTAGTGATGTCACTGACTATGTCATGAGTGATGAAATATGTGAGGTCATAAGCAGTGCATTGCGGGTGCATAGGTTATAGTTAGGTCAGGTAACTATAACTTCTAAATGTCCCTGGTTTTGTACGAGTGAAATAAGAGCCTAACTATATCGTCCCTGTAACCTTTGTTTTTTTCAGTGCATTTGTTAAGTTGTTTTTAATGTTTTTTGCTAACTCTAACATCCCTGTAACCTTTCTATGGCTTTTTAATGTTATTTCCTAACTATAATGTCCCTGTAAACTTTGTTTTTTAAGTGAATTTCTAACGTTTTTTAAACGTTTTATTTCCTAACTGTAACCTGTAACTTTGAGAGTGAGTGTGTGAGTGAGTCTATGAGTATCTCAGTGGGTGTGTGAGTGAGTGCATGAGTGTCTCAATGCGTGTGTATGTGTCTGAGTGGGTCTGGGAGTGGCTGCATAAGTATCTCACTGGGTGTGTGAGTGGGTGTGAGAGTGTCTGAGTGGGTGCATGAATGTCTCAGTGGGTGACTCAGTGGGTACATGAGTGTCTGAGTGAGTGTCCAAGTTAGTCTGTGAATGGATGTGAGAGTGTCTGAATGGGTTTGCGAGTACCTCCATGAGTGTGTGAGTCAGTCTTTGAGTGAGTGCATGAGTGTCTGACTGGGTCTGTGAATGGATGTGAGAGTGTCTGAATGGGTTTGCGAGTGCATCCATGAGTGTGTGAGTCAATCTTTGAGTGAGTGCGTGGGTGTCTGAGTAGGTCTGTGAGTGGGTGTGAGAGAGTATGAGTGGTTCTGTAAGTGGGTGCCTGAGTGTCTGAGTGTGTCTGTGAGTGGGTGTATGAGTCTACGTGGGTCTGTGAGTGGATGCATGAGTGTCTGAATGGGTCTGTGAGTGGCTGTGAGAGTCTGAGTGGTTCTGTGAGAGGGTGCATGAGTGCATGAGTGGGTTTGTGATTGGGTGTGAGAGTGTCTGAGTGCATCTGTGAGTGGGTGATTGAGTGTTTGAGTGGGTCTATGGGTGTGTGTGAGAGTGTCTGAGTAGGTCTATGAATGGGTGTGTGAGTGGGTCAATCAGTGGGTGTGTGAGTGCCTGAGTGGGTCTGTCAGTGGGTGTCTAAGTATCTGTGTGAGTGTGTCAGTAGATGTGTCAGTGACTGGGCCACAACAGAACCGCACCTGCCTCCTTAGCTAAATGTCCAGTACATTTTCTACACTACAGCTGCACAATGGAGCACAAGGAAATGTCACCAGAGACCTTATGTGTGTTTTGGCAATGTGATTGTTCCTTGTGCGTCTTTATCCAGAAATGTGTTATAACATGAATCTTCCTATAGAGAACCCAACAAGAGTACAAAGAGATAAATCCCCACCAAACGAGGGTACTTCCTCTTAACTATATGAAGTAAGTGCTTCTTTGTTTGGTGGAGATGTGCTTATATTCCTCAGCATCAAGAACGCATCACCAAAATCTGCAGGAAAAGAGCTGGGGGGCCTTTTGGTAAGCTGCCCATCATCCTGGCAAAAGGCGGGAAGACCATTGCATACTACTAAGGTTGACAGGGCAGGACCAAATGGGTGAAGCATCAGGTGATTTTGCACATTTGTATACTCGCTGTAATTTAAAGGGAGAACCATGGACTCTGCTCTCACCAGGTAAGGACAAGAAAGAACCCACTCGTCACCACACGTTCCACTCTAATAGATCAATGATCCATTCACCTCCACGGAGCATATCATATTTGGAATTGCTTAGAAAACACACTTGCTGTACCTTGTCAAGCCCATGATGTCAAGATCATTTGTCCTTTACAGAAGTGGAGCTTCAATTGGGGCACCTGCTATGTTTATATATGTAAGTGTTTCCCATTGAGGTTTAATTTCTGAAAAAATGAAGCAGGTCCTCATACCAGCTCCCCCTGTGACAGTTCTCCTGTCCAGCTTGCCAACAGTCTGCTACCCTCTGTTGCCTGTCTACCTGTTGCCCCATGTTTGTGCCTCTTCTGCTTGTTTCTTGCTCTGTTTTGCCTTTTCGTCTTGTTTTTCTGCCCTCCATTTTGCCTTTTGTACTTATGTTTCTGCCCTCTGTTTTGCCTTTTCTGCTCATTTTTCTGCCCTCCATTTTGCTTCAGTGCTCGTTTTTCTGCCCTCTGTTTTGCCCTCTTCTGCTCTGGTTTGCATTTCCTGCTCATTTTTCTGCCCTCTGTTTTGCCTTTTCTGCTCACTTTTCTGCTCTCTGTTTTGCCTTTTCTGCTTATATATATATATATATATATATATATATATATATATATATATATATATATAAGCAAATAACTTTATTACCAATGCACAAAGAACAACTCAAGCATTTAAGTATGTATTTCTTCCATTTCCATCAAATGACTGGTATGCACTGTCACTTTAAATAAGGCGATCATACTCCCTAACGCTGTCATGTGATCAAGGCAGGCGACTGCCGAAACGCGTAATGGCGAGGCTGTTTGTGCGTCAATAAAATACAAAGATATGCACAATACCTGGGTCCGCTCTCGTTTGTCTGGACGACTGGTGTGAACGAGGAATCGTCATATATATATATATATGGAGGGCCATTAACGCATCCCGAATTGACATACAGGAAACAAACCCACTGGAGGGTATAAATGCAAAAGTTTCACTACATTTCCCAGCAGACACTGTTTTGAATTCGATTATGGAGGCACACCTGGGGCCAATCGAAATTGTAATAAATAGCGAGGGAAATGTGGCCGCAATGAACTGTTTTCCTGTTATGTGGCCTCTGATGAGAAGCCGAGAGTGCTTCGAAACGCGTAAGGCCAAGGGATGAAGTATCTGGATGAAAAGCTGCATGTTTTCAAATAAAGGTTTTGGAAACCTACATGCGAGTGGTGTGCGGCCTCATATCTGAGCACCTTTGGTAAATATGTCATCACGGCGGCTCCGGCCGTGGAGGGATCGCACTGCCTGGAATCAAATCAAAGGACCGCAGGAGAGGTAAAGATCCTCTTTTGCAATGGCGCGGCAGGCGGATAAATAAACATGCAGAGTTTTATCCGGGAGCCCACTGGAGGGCCATTAACGCATCCCGAATTGACATACAGGAAACGAACCCACTGGAGGGTATAAATGCAAAAGTTTCACTACATTTCCCAGCAGACACTGTTTTGAATTCGATTATGGAGGCACACCTGGGGCCAATCGAAATTGTAATAAATAGCGAGGGAAATGTCGCCGCAATGAACTGTTTTCCTGTTATGTGGCCTCAGATGAGAAGCGAGAGTGCTTCGAAACGCGTAAGGCCAAGGGATGAAGTATCTGGATGAAAAGCTGAATGTTTTCAAATAAAGGTTTTGGAAACCTACCTGCGAGTGGTGTGCGGCCTCATATCTGAGCACCTTTGGTAAATATAAATATATATATATATATATATATATACACATATACATATATTCAAAAAGAAGAAAGTGCGGAATGCTGGCGTGCTGCCCAATCGCTGGTGCTGCACAGAAACGGTGCTGCCACAAGCACAAATGTATCACAAAATATTCTAAACCCCTTTCAGAGAATGAAACCGGCACTCGTAGTCTAGGGAATCAAACCTGTTTAATAGGTCAGGTTGCCCCGGTTGCAAAAACACAGATACGCGTTTCGGCAGTACGCAATCGAGTTGTTATGTGTTTTGTGATATTACCTACTGGCGGTCGCCAGTAGTTAGTTATAGTTAGGACCTAGTTTCCATAGGAAAAGCGTTTCTTCTTTTATCAATAACTTTGGCGCCGGTTGACGAAACTTCGTGAAATTTTCAAAACTAGTGGGGTGCTCCAGTCAGCTCCTGTCTTGAACATTTCAAGGGGATTCGTCAAGCGGCGGCCGAGAAAAAACGGGGGTCCCAAAACGCATTTTCCCCATGTTAATTTCCATAGGAAACTTTAGACAAAGCTACAGCCCGAACTGCTGAAAGGAATTACACCAAATTTGGACAAAAAGGTAGCCCTTGGTTCAGAAACAGCCCTTTTTGTTAAATGGTGTAAATCCGTTCAGTAGTTGCTGAGAAATTAGAAAAAGAAAAAGTTTCGATATCTTGGCCGAGGAGGGTTCGCGAACCCTCCGGAGCACGAGCTTCACTCTGATTGGCTGCCAACACTCCAAACCAGGAAGTGTTGGCAGCCATCTTGTGACTCGGTAACCGAGTCACAAGAAATCAGAAAAAAAACCATGAAAAAGAAGAAAAGGGGGCAGGGTAGAAACACCCTGACCCCCTAGGCCTGCTCAGGGGGTCCCACAAGGACCCCCAGTGCCAAAAAAAGCATTTTTTTAAAAAAGAAAATGGCAGAATTTGCGTTGGGGTCGCGAATCCTGCCGAAGATTTTTAAAAAACGAAGCGCGGGCTCCCGCGCTTCGTTTTCAAAAAGCCCCCGGGTGGGCCAGGTCCCGGGGACCATCGCCAATTAATTTGCGGGGGCCCGCTGGGGCCCCTGCAGCCCCGGGGACCGCCACCTCCCTGGGGCTTTCATTAAATAAGGCGTAATCAGAAAGCCCCTCCACGCCCAGCCTCGTCTCCTCTTCCCTGTCCTGTCCTGTCCCTCCTCGGCTATTTATAACTGCTACCTGCAGGGATCAGATAGCCTTCACTAAAAAAGTCGATAGAACTCCGGTGCAAGTTGCGGGGCGGCCCAGGGGAGGTGAGAGCGGGGCCCAGCTGGGAGATGAAAGGAAAACGTCCAGGCCCGGCAGGCCTGGTGGTCTGCGGATGCACGACTTGAGCGGGCCGTGCACTGTGCACATGGTGCGAGCACACTATCTGCTCAGAAGGCGAGCACAGCACACCATCTCCGCACATGGGGCTGTGCGCCGCGCCACACACTGTCTGTCGGCTGCTCACTGGGTTGTGCACGGTGCATGCGCCTCGCAAACTATGTGCCCAAGAGGCGAGCACACTATCTATTCACGGGCGAGCACATCATCTGCACATGGGACTGTGTGCCGCGCCACACACTTTCTGCTGCTCACTGGTTTGTGCATGGTGCATGCGCCTCACAAACTATGTGCACAAGGGGCGAGCACGCTATCTGTTCACAGGGAGAGCACACCATCTGCACATGGGACGGTGCAGGTGCCGACTATCTGCTGCTTTGGGACTGTGCACGGTGCAGACCCCTCAGCATAGTATGTGCACACGGGGCGAGCACGCTATCTGTTCGAGGGGCTGAGCACTGTGCAGGCGCCGCTGCACACTGTCTACTCGCGAGGCTGTGCATGACAGTGCAGACGCCCACGGCACACTATCTGCTCACACGGCTGATACACACATGACAGTATCGGACCACTTAAAACACTCTGTGTGTCAGTTGTGTAGAGAAAGCGGAGCCGCAAACCGAGGAGCGCTATCCACAGTGCACACGCCTGACCCCACATGTGCTGCTGTACGCCGAGCACTGTCTTTAGTGCACGAGCATTCTCACGAACACGGAATGTGGTTGTGTGTAAGGCAGATCTCACTGCACAGAAGCCTGTGTACAGTACACCGTTGCAGACAGAAGGGGACACTTAGAAGAGTGCAGTGTTGTTCTGAGAGGGCTGCCTGCGTTCTGAGATATGAGTACCTGTATTTGATGTGCTGTTACACAAGTAGGGCTGTGCATTGCAATAGCTGGTGTACACCCAGTCTGGCTTCACTGTTTTGTAATTACTTGGACCGTGTATTTTCTTAAGAGTTGTACGTGATGTATGCACAGTGTGTGCGTGTTTACGGGGACCACAGATTGCAGTGTGCAGCTGTTTGCACATTTAATGGGATGTGTAATGTTAGGGATTCTGCTGTACCCTGGGGCTGTTAGGGCTGTGTGCGATGTGTGCTCCGACTGTTGTGAGTAGATATTTGCACACTTAATGTGGAGTGCATTGTCAGGCATTCTGTTGCACATTAGGGCTGCGTGCACTCCCAGGCTCCTTTGTACGCCAAGAGCTGTGTGTGCACTCAGGTTTTCTGCTGTTTTGTACCGAAGTTGCGTACTGACAGCTCTGCTGTACACGCAGGACTGGGTGCACTGTCACATTTTGTCAAGTTAAGGGTATGTGTAATGCTGGTAGTTGTAACTGAGACCTGTGCGTGTTTTTGCTGCTGCACCTGTGAGGTGCGCACTCTTAGACCGGTTTACTCAGAATGAATGTGCGTGTCTTCTGCCATGCTTGACTGTGCGTGTGCGCTATGAAGGCTCTGTGCACCGCCTGCTCATGTTTACTAAGGGCAGTGCCGACTGTCACACGCACTCACGGAAGGCGTGGTCAACGGTCACCTGCAGTTCTGTACTAAGGGCCGAGTGCGCTCTCAGAACTGTTGCACCGTGCACTGATGGCTGCCTGCGCTTTCAGCTGTTGTACACACAGAATGCTCAGTGTACTGACTGTGGTGCTCTCTGAGGGCTGTGAACAATGTCAGTGGAACTCACTGCGGGCTGCTTACACTATCAGTGCAACAAAGCAAACCGAGGCCTACATTGTCAGTTGTACACCGACAGCTGCATGCACTGTCAGTTGTTCATATTGAGGGCTGGGTGCACTGTCAGTGGTGCTCGCTGAGGGCTGTGAACAACTGGCGTGACAGACTGAGGACCTTTCCGTTGTAAAGCGTGGGAGATGCATGCAAGTCAGTAGTGCATCTAGAGTTTCATGCACTGTCAGTGCACTGGCAATGCCATGCACCGAGGGATGTATGCAGAACCGGCTCTGCAGACTGACAGCTATATTCATTACACACCGAGGGCTGCATGCCCCCCTTACTCTCCAAACTGATGGATTCACGCACTGCAAATGAACATACTGAGGGGTGTGAGGACTGTCAGCTCTGCCCAACCAGAGCTGCACGTGCTGTCAGCAGTACACATTGAGAGGGGCTGCGCGCGCGCAGTCAGCTGCTTACATATGGCTGCGCTCAAAGTTAGCTACACTCACCAAGTGCTGCAGGCACTGTAAGCTGCACACACCGAGGGCTAGGTGCACTGTCAGTTTGTGCACTAAGGGCTGCGCGAACTATCATTGTCACACACCAAGGACTGCGTGTATTGTCAGCTGCACACTCCGGGATGAACGCACCGAGGGCTGCGCGTACTATCATTGCCACACACACAGAGCTGCACGCACCCTCAGCTGCACGCTCAGGGATGAGCGCACCGTCAGCTGCACACACCGAGGGCTGCGCGCTCATTGTCACACACTGAGGGGCTGCACGCACTGTGAGCTGCATGCACCGAAGGCTGCGCACATAAAATCATTGTCACACACTGAGGGCTCCACGCACTGTCAGCTGCACACAGAGCTGCGCACACCGTCAGCTGCACGCACCAAGGGCTGTGCACACAATCATTGTCACACACAGAGGGCTGCGCGCAAAGTCAGCTGCACGCACTGAGGGCTGTGCACACAATCATTGGCTCACACTGAGGGCTGTGCGCACTGTCAGCTGCACACACAGCTGCGCGCACCATCAGCTGCATGCACCGAGGGCTGCGCACACAATCGTCCCACACCGAGGGCTGCGCGCACTGTCAGCGCCGCCGCACACGCTGGCTCCTTGTTTACCTCCCCTGGAGCTGTGCACTTGGCAGGTGGCAGGTGCTGGCCACCGCTTCCTTTTTGTCTTCCTGGTTACAGACCATCAGCTGCAGTGAGTGCTTCACCAACACAAACCCCTGCACACTGGGGGTAGCGTGCCTACCAAGGACACACCTGATGACCAGATTCAGGGGACGCGCCCTACGAATCCCCCAAAGAGCAAGACAAGCTGTTGCTTCTTTTTGCACTTCTATTGCCTCTTTCTGCACTTCACTTGTCTCTTTCAGCACCTCTGTTGCTTTTTTATGCAGATCTCTTGCCCCTTTCTGCACCTCACTTGCCTCTTTCAGCACCTTTGTTGCTTTTTTCTGCAGATCTCTTGCCTCTTTCTGCACCTCTCTTTTCTCTTTCTGCACCTGTCTTGCCTCGATCTGCACCCCTGTTCCCTCTTTCTGCACCTTTCCTGCCTGATTCTGCACCTCTCTTGCTTCTTTCTGTACCTCTGTTGCTTCTTTCTGCACTTCTCTTGGTTCTTGCTGCCCTGCTCTTGCGTCTTTCTGCATCCCTCTTGCCTCTTTGAGCACCTATTTTGCTTCTTTCTGCACTTCTCTTGCCTCTTTCTGCACCTCTGAGTTAGAGGTAGTGTTAATCCCCCTGCCCTATTATGTACTAGGGCCTTACAGGGGACGTCATGCCAATCACAGGGGTAGCCCAACTCATAGTGTACCCTAGTGTATGTAGGTGTTTTCACTGTATTCTAAGTGTCTTTCAGGATAGCACTGACTCCGGGCCTGGTTAGTCAGAGTCAGTTACCATCAGTACCAGTCAGCAAAAAGTTGGGGGCACACGATGACTTTGCAACAAGGCCTCTTTCTGCACCTCTGTTGTTCTTTCTGCATATCTCTTGCTTCTTTCTGCACTTTTCTTCGTCTTTCTAACCTTCTGTTGCCTCTTTCTGCATTTCTCTTGCTTCTTTCTGCTCCTTTCTTCCTCTTTTCTGCACATGTCCTACCTCTGTAGGCATAGTTGGAAATTAGCATTTAAAAAACCTTTGAAATTCACAGAAAAAACCATAGGTTTCAGGGACGTTATAGTTAGAAATTAGCATTTTAAAGAACTTAGAAATTCACTGAAAAAACCACAGGTTTCTTTGACGTTATAGTTAGAAATTAGCATTTAAAAAACCTTTGAAATTCACTGAAAAAACCATAGGTTTCAGGTACGTTATAGTTAGAAATTAGCATTTAAAAAACCTTAGAAATTCACTGAAAAAACCATAGGTTTCAGGGACGTTATAGTTAGTTGGACATTTCACTTGTACAAAACCAGAGAAATTCCGCCGTTATAGTCAGTTCAGCTAACTGTAACTCGCGCCCCCGCAATGCACTGCTGATGACGTCACATATTACATCATTCATGACATGGTCAGTGACATCACTGATGACATCACTGATGACATCTCAAATGACATCACTGATGACATCACTGATGACATCATCCAGTGACTGTGTGTTTGTTTAAAGTTTAAATATGTTTTATATATATGCCAAGGTGTATTGAAGAATGAGTGGGTGTATAAGTGACTGGATGGAGGATTTAGTAGGTGCGTGACTGACTGTTTAAGTGAGTGATTAAATGTGTCTTACTGAATGCATGGGTTAGTGACTAAACTGTGTGAATGTCTGTATCAGTCTGTCTGTTGTTGTATAAGCTGCTGCATGGGTTGGTCAGTAGCTACATGAGTGTCTATATGGGTTATAGATTGGTTGCCTGAGTATTTGTATGGGTGCCTGAGTGTGTGTGTGGGTGGGTGGGAGGTGTGTGACTCTGTGCATAGATGTTTGAGTGGTTGATGCACTGGGTGTATGGGTTCAAGAGTGCATGTGGAAACAGCTGTATGGGTGGGTGAGTGTATGTATGGGTGTGTTGGTGAGTGAATGGATGTCTCAGTGGTACATGTCCAAGTAACTACATATGTAAAAGGCAGTGTATGTGAGAGTTGGAGTATATAAATGACTATACGTGAGAGTCAGTGATTGTGAGAGTGGCTGTATGGATGAGTGTGTACTTGTATCAGTGATTGTATAAGAGAGTAAGTATGCGTTTGCCTCTGTATGAATAAGTGATGTGGTGTGTGTATAACTGTATAAGTGAGTAAATGGAAGTGTGATTGATTCTTTGCATGACTGACTAGGTGTGTGAGTAACTCTGGATGAGTGGTGGTATGCAAGTGTCTCTATAGGTGTATGAGTGCATATGATAGTGTTGTATTGATGAGTGACTGCATGTATGAGTGATTGTATGGGTGAATGAGTGGATGTGTGTGTAGACCTAGGAATCAGTGAGTGCGTATGTAGTAACTGGTATTGGTGTGTCGATGGTTTCGAAAATGGTAGTCTGTATTTTACAGTGGGTGTATCAAAGGTTATATTAGGGTGTGAGGAGGTGCATCAGATTTTCACGTGGATGATGTCATCAGTGATGTCATCAGTGATGTCATTTGAGATGTCATCAGTGATGTCATCAGTGATGTCACTGACCATGTCATGAATGATGTAATATGTGACGTCATCAGCAGTGCATTGCGGGGGCGCGAGTTATAGTTAGCTGAACTAACTATAACGGCGGAATTTCTCTGGTTTTGTACGAGTGAAATGTCCAACTAACTATAACGTCCCTGAAACCTATGGTTTTTTCAGTGAATTTCTAAGGTTTTTTAGATGCTAATTTCTAACTATAACGTACCTGAAACCTATGGTTTTTTCAGTGAATATATATATATATATACTATAGTTATAGTTAGGACCTAGTTTCCATAGGAAAAGTGTTTTTTGATTTGTCAATATCTTTGGCGTCGTTTTGACGAATCTTCGCAAAATTTTCAAAACTCATGAGGCTCTCCGGTCAGCCCCTGTCTTGAAAATTTAGGGGTGATTCATCAAGCAGGGGCCGAGAAAAAGGGGGGTCCCAAAACGCATTTTCTGTATGTTAATTTCCATAGGAAATTTTGGAACAGGCTACAGTCCGAACTGCTGAACGGAATTACACCAAATTTGGCAAAAAGGTAGCTCTTGGTTCAGAAATCGTTCTTTTTTTTTAAATGGTGTAAATCCGTTCAGTAGTTCCTGAAATATTCATATTTAAAAAAAATTATATATCTGGTGACCGCTGTGGATTCGCGAACCCTCCCAAGTATGAGCTTTATTCTGATTGGCTGCCAACACTTCAAACCAGAAAGTGTTGGCAGCCATCTTGGGACTCGGTAGAACCGAGTCACACGAAAAAAGGTGAAAAATGAAGAAAAGGGGGCAGGGTAGAAACACCCTGACCCCCTAGGCCTGGTAAGGGGGATTCGCGCTGGGCTCGCGAATCCCACCTAAAAAAAAAGAAGTGCGGGCTCCCGCGCTTCATTTTAATAAGCCCCCGGGTGGACCAGGTCCCGGGGGCAATGTGCAAAATATATGCGGGGCCGTGTGAGTCCCCACAGCCCCGGGGGCCATTACCTCCCTGGGGCTTTATTAATTATGCATGGGGGGCACGTGGCCCCCCACAGCCACGGGGACCGGCACCTTCCCGGGGCTTTATTATTTATGGGTGGGGCCTCGCAGGCCCCCCTAAGCCCCGGGGACCACCACCTCCCCGGGGCACTTATAAATTGAAATACGGGGGTCCGTTGTAGACCCCAGGCCCCGGTGACCACCACCTACCCGGGGCTATCTTCATGTTGGGAGGGGGGCCGCACAGCCCCCCTCCTGGAGCCCTCCTTGGCCCTAGGGACCACCACCCCACAGGGCCAGCTCCAGCAATGTCCCGGGGTGCCCAGCCCCGGGACATTGCAGTTTGCTATGGTAGGTGCTCCTGCCCTGTCATTGCAAACTCTGCTTCACTTCATGGAAGCGAGAGCAGAAAACCTGCTCTCGCTTCCATGAAGCAAAGCAGTATTGCTTCAGGATAAGGGGAGCTGCATGTCAGCAGCTCCCCTTTTCAAAAGCAATGCCGGCTCCCGCAGGAGGCGGGGAGCCCGCTGGGACTGCGGGGGCATTGGAGCTCCCCCCACGGTCCCCAATGTTGAGGCTAGGCCCCGAGGGATGGGGTCCCTGGGGCCAATAGTGGCCCAGGGAAGGGGGGCCATTCAGCCCCCCTCCCTTTTGATATTTTTTTTTTTTTTTTTAAAGTAAATAAGGCGGGCACCGGAGATGGGGTCCCCAGGGCCAAAAGTGGCCAAGGGAAGGGGGGCTGCGCGGCCCCCTCCCATATGAGTAATGTTAAAAAAAAAAACAAGGCCAGGCCCCGGGGGATGGGGTCCCTGGGGCAAAAAGTGGCTCAGGGAAAGGGGGCCTCGTGGCCCCCCTCCCATATAAATATTTGTTAAAAAAAGTAAAAACAAGGCCATGCCCTGGGGGATGGGGTCCCAGGGGCCGAAATCGGCCTTGGGAGGGAGGCCGCGCGGCCCCCTTTCTGTTTTTTTATTTAAAAAAAAAAAAATGGGCCAGGCCCTGGGTGATGGGGTCCCCAGGTCCCACAAAATATTAAGAGAAGGGGGACCACACAGCCCCCCTTCTAACAATAATAATAAAAAAACAGAAGCTGGCATCTCACCGGAGGCTCCTCCTCTTCCCTGCACCACTGTGCAAACGCGCCTCCTGTTGCATTCTGGATTGGGAGATTAAGTCCCCTTGAACCCTAAGGATCCTTAGGGGCCAACTAGCCCCCCAGGTACCTCCAGTAAGCCCCACACAGTGGGATTGCTGATCGGTGGTCTAAGGCCATGCCCCTTTTTACACCACTCTTCAAACGAGCCTCTTTGCGCACTGCTGGTGGGACGATGAGCTCCTCTTGTGTCCTGAGGACCTCAGGACTAAAGTGGACTTCATCCACCGAGCAGCAGTGCGCCAGGAGGTGTGTTTGCAGAGTGTTATAGAAAGGGGGCGTGGCCTTGGAACACGCTCAGCAATCCAACTATCTGGGGCTTACTGGAGGTATCAGGTAGGCTAGTTGGCCCCTAAGGACTCCCAGCAGCGAAGGGGACTTTAATCCCCATCCAAGAGCGCGCCAGGGAGCGCGTTTGCAGACTGGTGGGCAAAGGGGGCGTGGCCTGCTATGAGAACTTACCAATGCTGCTGTGTGGGACTTACTAGAGGTTATAGGAGGGGTAGTTGGCCCCCAAGGTTGCCCTTGGGGGCCAACTACCCCTCCTGTTACCTCCAGTAGGTCCCACACAGTGGGATTGCGAAGAGGTCTTCGGAGGCCACGCCCCCCTTTCTCCACCACTCTGCAAACGCGCCTCCTGGCACACTACGGGTTGGGGGATGAAGTCCACTTTACTCCTGAGGGACTTTGGGGGCCAAGAAGCCCTCCTGGTACCTCCTGTAAGTCCTACGCAGCGGAATTCCTCAGCTGTGGTCGGAGGCCCAGACCCCTTTCTGCACCAGTCTGCAAACGCGACTGCTACCTTATAGTTAGAAATTAGCATTTGAAAAACCTTTGAAATTCATTGAAAAAACCATAGGTTTCAGGGACGTTATAGTTAGTAACTAGCATTTAAAAAACCTTTGAAATTCACTAAATAAACATAGGTTTCAGGGACGTTATAGTTAGAAATTAGCATTTAAAAAACCACAGAATTCACTGAAAAAACCACAGGTTTCAGGTACGTTATAGTTAGTTGGACATTTCACTCGTACAAAACCAGAGAAATTCGGCCGTTATAGTCAGTTGAGCTAACCATAGCTTGTGCCCCCGCAATGCACTGCTGATGACGTCACATTATTACATCACTCATGACATGGTCAGTGATATAACTGATGACATCACTGATGACATCTCAAATGACATCACTGATGACATCACTGATGACATCATCCACTTAATATCTGATGCAACTCCTCACACCCTAATATAACCTTTCATACACCCACTCTGAAATACAGACTACCATTCTCAAAACCATAGACACACCAATACCAGTTAGTACATACCCACTCACTGATTCATAGGTCTCCACACATCCAGTCACTCACCGATACAGTCACTCATACACGCAGTCACTCATCAATACAGCCTCTGATATATGCACTCATACACCCGTACAGGCACTCACATACTGCTACTCATCCACAGAGATACTCACACACCTAGTCAGTCACCGAAAGACTCAGTCACATTGCCATTTACTCACCAATACAGTTATACACACACCACCTCACTTATTCATACAGATACTAACACATACCTACTCTCTTATACAATCACTGACACAAGCACACACTCATCCATACAGCCACTCTCACAATCTCTCACTCTCACATATACTCAGTTATATACTCCAACACTCACATATACTGTCTTTCACATATGTAGTTACTTACACATATACCTCTGAGACATCCATTCACTCACCAACACAGCCATAGGCACATTCACTCACCCATACAGCCCCTCGCAGATACACTCATGAACCCATACACCCACTGAATCACCCTCTCACACAACCATGCGGGGAGTTACACCCCCCCACCCAGCCACACAGACACTCAGGCACCCATACAGGTACTCAGACAACCAATCATTAACCCATATAGACACTCATGTAGCTACTCACCAACTCATGCAGCGACTTACACAGCAACTGACAGACTGATACAGATATTCACAAAGATTAGTCATTCACCCATGCATTCACTAAGACACGTTTAATCACTCACTTATACAGTCAGTCACGCACCCACTAAATCATCCATTCAGACACTCATACACCAACTCATTCTTCAATACACCTTTGCATATCTATATATAACATTCTTAAACTTTTAAAAATCACCCAGTCTCTGGATGATGTCATCAGTGATGTCACTGACCATGTCATGAGTGATGTAATATGTGAAGTCATCTGCAGTGAATTGTGGGGGTGCGAGTTATAGTTAGCTCAACTAACTATAACAGCCGAATTTCTCTGGTTTTGTACGAGTGAAATGTCCAACTAACTATAACGTCCCTGAAACTGAATTTATATATATAAATCAACTACAAAATTTCAGTATTCAAAGTAAGCATCCAGAGTGCAGACTTATTAAAATAATGCATATGTTATATATATATGTATATAAAATTGATCATCACAAAAGATTAAAACCATACTGAGAGTAAACATTGTCAAGTATGATTTAGGTAGCAAGCATAAGGTACTAAATTCAAGTACTAACTAGTCAGAGTTGAGGGGGCCATACACTAAAGTGCGTTGTGCCAATTCAAGAGCCATGTGAACGCATTAATATAGTTATAGAATTGAACATCTTGAAAAAAAAACACAGCAAAAGTAAACACTTCAGCTATGCTTTAAGTAGCAGGCGAGCATAATATTTTATGTGTAAAGTGCCGAATAGTCTGAATTGAAGGACCATTCAGTAAAGCGCCACATGCCGATGCAAAGACGTTTTTAAAGGCATGCATATATTTACAAGGTACAGTGAGCCAAGTACTGAAACTGTTCACTAAAGTGCCACAGCCGGTGCAAGAGCACTCTGTAAACATGCATAGCAGTCACAGTGCAAAGTGCCCTGACGTCAAAACTGGTCAAGTGTTTCTAGACGAAGCCTGCTTTGGGGGTTCTGCTTGGAGAGCAAACCTGATTTTTAATTTTAGTACCACATACTAATTCTGAGATTTGTGAAATAAACATAGCTTGTTAAAACATAACATAATGAGGCTCTGATCATAACCAATCATTTCTTCTGAAGTGCCAAGTACCATATTGTCAAGCCATGTCCATCAAGGTCATTCTCAAGTTCATGCTTGAAATTCTCAAGTAGCACTCCATGCTGGTTCCATTGGGAAAACTGTAGTAAAAATATAACAACACCTCTTTGCATGTTCTTATTTAATATTTCAGAAAGATTGTCCTTAGGTAGACTCAAGATACCCAGGAATCAGTCAGCTAGAGCGCCCTTGAGAGAGCTGCACTGGCTCCCCATTCAGACCAGGATCAAATTTAAGTCCCTCTGCCTGGCACACAGAGCCATGCATGGTAGAGGCCCAGCTATGCTACGAACTTTGATCTCCCCTTATTCACCCCGCCGCTGTCTCAGATCAGGGTCGAATTTTCTGATGTGCACCACCAGAATTAAGAGGTCAAGGTGGGGTGGCAGATCATTCTCTCACATGGTGCCGAAACTTTGGAACAGCATGGACCCAGAGTTGCGACTGATCGGAAACGAACAGTCTTTTAAAAAGAAACTTAAGACCTGGCTGTTCCCTTAACCCTCACTCCAGATCGCTGCCTTACCTGTTATAGCGCTGGGATGCCTGTGGGTAGCCATGCACTCTATAAATCCCCTAAACCTAAACCTAAACTCGCCTCTGAGGCAGCATTGCTGAGCAACAACAAACAATGTGCACTGCCGAATCAAAGTGATATCGGCACAGACTGTATTGTCCATGACCTGGAGAATATTCTTCTAGTGGAGCCTATATTCCCATATGGGCAGTGTTGAGAGCCTAGTCAGCAATATGTTCTTTAAAACTTGTCTTCGCAAGGCTGCTTTCAAATATGGTTGGCAAGAGGTTGTTTCATGTGATATATCAAGCCCCACTGCTCCCGCAATGTTTCTGATTTGATTTGTGTCCTGTTCCCTTGATATCCGCTTACCTTGCTCTTTTAAAGTTCTCTTTAAGTGTTCTATTGTTATGAGTGGGTCTGCTGTACACTCTGAGGTCAAATTCAATAAACATCTGGCACTACCAAGGTACTTTGACCAGCTGCTCTTTTTATCCTGAAATATCACATTCAATGCACCTCTCATTGAGTCTGGGTCCGCCCTGGCCACGCGATGGTGATACTTGATTAAATCCTTTTTGCATTCAATATCCATTTTCACAAGGTCAAACTCTAGGTGGATCAATGTGCGCTGGGAAGTTTTAGGAATGTTGAATATTTTACTATATGCCGATGTATGACAGTGCTCTAAAGGCTAAGTAAGTATGCCGGGGAAAGAAAGACGTCCATAACTTATAGTGGATAGTAATTTTTGCCCGCATTACTCTTCAGATCTCCTCTGCCGAATGACTTTGTAAGTTATGATATAATTTGGATACTGCATATGTGGTCTTTGCTGCTTTCTCTGCCAATGCCTTGGCCTACAAGAAGGGTTTACCAGTATCTGACAACAAAACACCAAGGTAATTATATTTGCCTGTTGTATTTATGTTTAGAGGGCCCAATTGCCATTCCAGCTGATATTTATTGGTTCTTTGGCCGAAAACCAGGATTTTGGTTTTCCCAGCATTTGCATGTAAGGCGTTCTTTGAATTGTATAACTGGAGTATACTCAGGGCCCTCTTCCTACCGATTCAAGTTTGATTCAGTAGCACCAGGTCATCCGCGTACTGTATGTGGGAAGTTTCATGTAGACTAACTTGGGTGGGAAGATGTTCCCTTTCAACAGTTCTGCATCTTAAATTTGCTGTATATAAGTTAAACAAAGTGGGAGCAATGACACATCCCTGCTTTAGCCATTTAATTGTGTATATGTTTGCTGTAGCGCAATTCTGAGTTATCTTGGTCTGGACTCAGGTGTCGGTGTACAGCTCTGTGATAGCCGCAAAGAGTTGCCTAGGTATTCCCCACTCTGCGAGTTTTATCCAGAGGATGTTTCGTTCATTTCCATTAAATGCTGCACTGTAATCGATAAAGCAACATAAAGTGGCGGCGTAGTTGTTTCAATGGCCTTGGTGCCCATATTGGAGAGAGCAATCACATTGTCCCTAGTAGATGTGTTCAGACTTAACCCCGTCTGATAATGTGGTATAATGTTATTATCCTTAAGCCAACCCTCCAGCTCATGTAGAAGCACTTTCGCAAAGGCCTTACCATCTACATCCAATAGGGCTATTAACCTGAAATTTTCAGGCAGGCTGTTTCACTTTTTATCTATTGGATACAAGATGTAGACTTTCCATTATTCCGGAATGGCAGATAGTAAAATGCATTCATTGAACAGTCTATGCATGTAGGGTACCCAAAATATCCGGTCTTCCTTGAAGGTGCTCCCAGGTAAGCCGCTTGGTCCGGGGCTCCATCTTTCCGAACGCTCTTCAAGATGCTTAAATTCTCCTTTTTGGAGACTACCATTGGGATCTCCTTCTAGGGCATTAACAAGTAGATTATTGATGGTGGCCCTTGTTTTCTCAGTATCTTCATATAGTTTTGTTACATGGGCCACCCATACATCGACTGAAACAATATTCTCCCTGCTGGTAGTTCTACTTGCCAGGCTGTTGACATATCCCCAGAATTCCCTGATCTTACTAGGTGCTAGCAGTGAACATATGTATTTCCATTCCTCCTATATTTGTTTTTGTTTTAGCGTCCAGATAGTTTTTTCATGTTGTTTCCTGGTATCTTTCAACTTACATTCCATGTGGATGCTCTTCTCTCTTCTATGTAGGAACTCTGCAAGGCGGCACTTCTTTTTGCTCTCCTTGAACTCTGTTCTCAAAGTGTGAGGACGACCTTCTTTTTATGGGCACACTTTGTTGATGTCTATGTTTATAAGATGTTAGTGCTTCATGTAGCTTTTTTACTATTGACACCCAATGTTTCTTGACAAGATGTGCTTCATTTCCCGAGGCTGGGAGAGTTTAGGCTAATTTCCAGCATGAGTGATATTTCTGCCATTCACCATTTTTACATCTGTATGCAGATTGACGTACAGGTTTACCACCATGATTGAGGTGGAAGTTCCATCTATTACAGGGCCATTTATGTTGAAGGCCTGCATGTCACAAGAGTCGTTGCTCCATTCTTTTACTTTCACCTGCAGATCTAATTTCACATATACTGAGAGACCACCCATGGAGCTTCCAATCATATTTTTCTTATGCGCTACTGTGTAGATTTCCTGGAAAGCAGTAGGAGAAAAGGGTATGCAGTTCCTCGGGTGGGTGAGAGAGAGAAAACAGAGGAAACACAACAGTAGAGGAAGGGAATTCCTCTTGTCGGAACTAGGGTCCTCACACACCCAGCAAGCTAGGTGTCATGCTTCATCATATGGACCTGCTCCTCGTCGGGTCGGCGCTGCA
Organism: Calotriton arnoldi; assembly: GCA_963921515.1. Classification (NCBI taxonomy): domain Eukaryota; kingdom Metazoa; phylum Chordata; class Amphibia; order Caudata; family Salamandridae; genus Calotriton; species Calotriton arnoldi. The sequence goes on from CAWUFW010002580.1 coordinate 2,056,423, forward strand.
ATAGCCGACGGGCACCCATAAAGGGGCTCTTTAGCGGAGATCTTTTGTTCCTGGCCGTATGGTGCAGTGCGTGTGAGGGGCCTAGTGGTGTAGATGTGAGTGAATAGAGGTGGTTTTAAAACAAGTTGGATAGTCCAAAATATGACTTTATTCAGGCTGGCTATCCACCTGATTAAAAACAAACTAAGAGTGGCAGCTTGCTGTCGTAGGGGTTCAGCTCAGCTATGCTCATCTCTGACGGTCAACATGTTTCATGCCTCGCGGTCCTAGTGATCCTCGGCAATTCTTCAGGACCTAGTGTAAAAGAACTATCTACACACTGTGGTGGGTGCGGATGCTACCTACCACGTTTAGTACTATGGAAACAGTCTCTCCATGAATGTCGGGTAACCTAAGAGAAATATATAAGGTAGCCACAACTATTTCAGTGAAGAGTACAAAGTCCTCTCTCCAGTATTACATTAACAATCCTCTCTCTCAGTGTCGGATCATACAAACTGTGGTGGTGATGACAGAGGAGGTATCAATTGATGGCCTCCGTGCAGGTTAGGTAACCTATCTTGAGTGAGGTTTAAAAACAAGCACTAGTTAAAAAGTAGCTAAAAACAGAAGACCAGGGGACCACGTGCAACTATTGCACGTTGGGAGTTATTTACAAAGTAGGGTTAACAGTCACAAGCAGACGGGTTGCACTTGACAGGGGAGGCACTCACCTAACTCAGTGCTACCACATGCTCCAATCCGTGTCCGAAGCGGTACCGGGACACCTATAATCTGGTGTCCTACGGGTGACAAGATTGCACAAACAACTGATTGAGCCATGAACACCATCACACGGTTAGACAGGTAATGGTAAACTGCCTTAGTGCTATTGTACCAAGTGCGTAAAGGTAGCAGGGGAGGTGACCATCTGAAACACCTCACCGAGCAGTCCAGGGACCCCGCCGCAACTTGAAGGGTCAATCGTAGTGTGCTAGTTAGTACCACTCAGACTAGTCAAAGGGCGTGTATTGCCAACAAGTATGCGGGAGTACGGCCATGGCTAGTATCTTGGACCAACTGCACCCGTTCGTGTGCCCAATCGGTAGTGTAGATGGAGGTGAGCAGTCCGATGGTATAGCCAGAGTGTGGTCAAGCCCTCCCACAAACTAGTCCCTTTATGCCTACAAAGTACACAAAGCATGGCAAAAAACCCACATCTATTTACTCACGATTTGATTTTCTCCGGAGTGGGCTGGAAGACCTACCCCTCGCCGCTCGAACCGGGAAGGACAACGCTGCCATTGGCTCGCGCTGAAATATTTGCCGGCGTGGGCGGGGCGCGGCTGGTTTCCGGGTTGTCGTCATGTGTGCAGGCACATGATCACATCGTAGATCAGTGCTCAGAAAGGTGACAGCTTTCAAGGTCTGCTACCATTCATCTAGTATAATTATCACCATTGTATATCGCCCACCTAAATGCCCCCCACATTTCATAGACCTCATGACCGAATGTGTCGCTAACCTCCGCTCACGCTTTCAACAACTCCTGGTGGTAGGAGACTTTAAATACCACTGGGACCAACAACCCAGAGAGGCACAGGCCCATCAGTTGGAGGAGACGCTCACTAATCTTGGCCTTACTCAGCTAGTAACAACCTCCACGCATGAGCTTGGACATACCCTAGACCTGGTATGGTCTACCACCCCGCTTATGACACTAAAGGACATCACCCCATGTGCGTGGTCTGACCACTATTGTATCAACCTGACCCTTCCTCTTACTAAGCGCAATGCCCGACCCCCTTCAGACTGGAAACAGGTCCGTAGCTGGTCAAAAATCGAGGCCCCAACATTGGTAAGCGCCCTCCGAGACTGCCCTCGTAAGAAGCCGGAAACAGTGGATATTGATGGACGGTCCGGCTTCTTTCTGCCATCAATAAAATAGCCCCTGAAAGAAAAATGAAAACTGGTAACAAAGGCAAAGGCGCTCCATGGTTTACGGAAGAGCTCAGAGCCCTGAAACGTACGCTTCGCCACCACGAACGACAGTGGCGCAAACACTATGAGCCTCAGGCCCTTGCAGAGTATAGAGCCAAAATTGCTTTCTACAAAAAGGCGCTCCTCCGTAGGAAGGCGGATTATTATGAAAACAGGATCCTAGTAGCAACCAATAAACAGAAAGAAACGTTTAAAATCCTGAGTGAACTCAGTCAAAAACAATCACTGACGTCTCCATCTAACCAAGAACAATGCAATCAATTTCTAATATATTTCTCCAACAAAATACGGGATATCCTGATTGAGATTGATAACTCCCCATTTAAGCAACCTCTCACTGTAGAGAAGGTCACACAGGGAAAGCAAGCAGAAATGCTCTCTTCCTTCCAAAACCTCGACATTGAAACCCTCCGACGCATTGCCACAAAAATTAAATCAGGCTCACCCGCCGACCCCTGCCCCCCTAGGATTTTTAACTTAGCTCTCCCAGAAATCGAGGAAGAAATCCTCGCTCTGTTGAACCTCTCCCTGGAGACTGGGAAGGTTCCAAGTTATTTTAAGGAAGCCAGAATTATCCCCCTGCTCAAAAAGACTGGCGCGGATCCATCCAATATGAAAAACTACAGACCCATTTCCCAACTCCCATTTCTTGCTAAAATCCTAGAGCAACATGTCCTGCAAAATCTAGCCAAGTTTACGGAGGATTACAGCCTTCTGGAGGACAGGCAGGCTGGTTTTCGAGCTCACCATAGCACAGAACTGGTGATGCTATCAGTGCTTGATGACCTCAGGAGGACTACCGACAATAAAAAGCCCTGTGTCCTAGTCCTCCTTGACCTGTCGGCAGCGTTCGACACGGTCAACCACGCCCTTCTCCTGGAAAGATTAAGAACAATTGGGATCGGGGGACCTGTCATACAATAGATCACCTCATTCCTGACGAACCGCTCCCAAAGAATTCAGATGGGTGACTGGGTCTCAGAGAGGGGGCCCGTTCCCTGCGGAGTCCCACAAGGGTCGGCCCTATCACCCCTCCTATTTAACATTTATCTCAGACCGTTAATCAATGCCCTATCAGCTATGGAGTGCCAAGTCTTCAATTATGCGGATGATACACAAATTATTCTGCAAATTGAAAAGACCCCCCAAGCATACTCCCGGGCGAAAGATGTTCTACGTTTCACGGTCAACTGGATGACAGCCAACTCACTAAAGATTAACCCAGACAAAACTGAGGTTCTGGCCATGACCGATGCTGACAACCCATGGAATTCCCTCTACTGGCCCCAGGAGCTGGGCGATGCTCCGGCCCCAGTCCCAGTGGTAAAAAGTCTGGGAATCAAAGTGGACGCTAAGCTTTCACTGGCTAACCAAGTTTCCACTGTGTTTGGAACCTGTGTGGGCCTACTCAGGCTACTTAGGAGACTCTCCCCTATCCTCTCCTTCTCGACCATGAGAACAGTCGTGACTGCCATGATCCTGTCCCGCCTCGACTATGGCAACTCGCTCTACATTGGACATAGTAGGCAAACTCCAGATAGTCATGAATGACGCGGCAAGGCTAATTTTTAAAGTACCCAGGCACACGCGGGCATCCCCCCTTCTGCAAAGTCTCCACTGGCTGCCCATAAAACAGAGGGCCAAATTTAAGGGCCTCTGCATTGTTCACAAGGCTTTTCATGGACAGGCACCCACCTATATTAAACAATGCCTTGAGAAATACGACCCATGCCGCTCGCTAAGATCATCCACGATGGGCCTCTTAAATTGCCCACGCTTCAACTATGCCACCAAGGGGGGCCGAGCCTTTTCCATCCTTCTACCCACCCTTTGGAACAAGCTGCCTAGCCAGCTCCGTGCAGAAAGCCGCCTTCTTCCTTTCAGAAAAAAACTGAAAACCATTCTCTTCACAGAAGCTTGGGCTTAACTGTCTTCCACTCGCCCGGGTCTGACGCCACTCTTCTTGTAGCGCTTAGAGACCTTCCGGTATTAAGCGCTCTACAAATTCAAATTAACAATAACAATAACAGCTCGTAAGACTAAGCGGCCATCTTGTAGTATAACCAAATCAATGCTGTACACTGATAAAACAGCAGGCCAACCATGCCATCCGGTCGTTATCACAGTGGCAATGCCGAGCAAGATGATTGTGGTATAACACTCAGTGCATAACACAAAGCGATAAAACGTGCCCGTTACCAGCGCGTAGATGATAGTTCCACGCAGTGGCTGCTCGTGTGAGTCGGCGGCCATCTTGTAGTGTAGTTTCATCAATCCTGCTCTATGGTGTTGCAGCAGGTCATCAATGCTATTGGGTGTGAATTGTATGGCTATGTCGACTATGATGTATTCAATGAACAGACCGGTATAATATATGACGCGCTAAGGTGTATGCAGCAGGTCATCAATGCTATCAGGTGTGAATTGTATGGCTATGTCGGCTATGATGTATTCAATGAACAGACCAGTGTAATCTATGACGCGGTAAGGTGTACGGGTAGCGTCAGTCAAGGTGATCGCTAATACTGACCTCCTGACCCGATTTTAAGAGAAAAGAGAAAAGAAGCCATCCTCCAAGTGCTACTAGACCTCAGTATGTCTACGGTAGGTAAGTTTATGAGTCCGCTGATGCCGTCATCAGCTATATCAGTTGCTGTGTGTTACAGGTGGTGTGCAGACGGCATTGCCAACGTGTGGGTAGTGGCTCATCTATTCGTTAAGGAGGACCATGGGATTTCGTCATTTAACCCATCCCGGTCTGATCCAAGGTGGTGAACCCATCTCTGTTCTATTCTGAACAGTGCCCTTTGTGTTATCCTGGGGTGGGTTTCTAGAACCAGCCATCGTAAGGAATCTGGGGTATGATTGTGTTCCTTGTACTGTGTGTACATTTTCGTAGTGACCCTCTGACATCTTATATTGCTCTTGTGCTCTGTTATGCGTGTTTTTACTGGTCTAAGGGTCATCCCCACGTATCTCTTATTGCACGGACAGGTAGCCAAATAAATACAGTGTGTTGTGTTGCAATTAGTGTGCCTCAGCATTCTCCAGGTAAAGGTGTCAGAGAAGGTAACCTCTTTGGCCACTCCCGTCTGGTGACACACTGAGCAGGTGCCACACGGGTAATGACCTGTTACCGGGGGGAGATCCCATAGTGTTCTTTGCACATTATTACTCACACTCCTAGGTCTAGTGTGTATGAGAATGTCCTTGAGGTTTTGTGTCCGCTTGAAGGCAAATCGTGGTGTAGGGATATTCAGGTCACCTGTTTTCAAAATTCCCCAATGCTTTTTAATAATGCCTTTGATGCGTGTCGAATTTGATGTAAAGGACGTTACACAAGTCAATGAGACTGTTTGTTCACTGGGGTTAGGCTGTAATAGAGACTCGCGGGGTTGTTTCTAGCCATCTTGAGAGAGTTTCTGATCTGGCGGTCAGGGTAACCTCTTAGTCTCAGATTGGAGCTTAACTGCTGTGCTTCAGCCTTGTAGTCCGTAATGGAGCTACAATTTCTCCTAATACGAAGAAATTGTCCAAAGGGTAGATTATCTTTAAGAGCCCTAGGGTGGTGGCTGCTGTATAAAAGCGAGCTGTTCCTGTCCGTCGGTTTTTTGTACAGTGTTGTACTAAGTCCTGTGTCATTGAGCATAATACTCAGGTCTAGGAATGGTACGTTTGTATTGGAGATAGTGTAGGTAAATCTCAGATACTGATTTTGTGTGTTGATCCACTCACAGAAGGCCAGACAAGTTGGGTGGTCCCCTTCCAAAAAATCAGTATGTCGTCAATGAACCTCCTCCATAAGGTCAGGTTGTTGATGTAAGGGTTACTGGGGTGCCTAATGACGTTCTCCTCGAAGGTGGCCATGTAGATACAGGCCACACTTGGGGCAAAAGTACTCCCCATCGAAGTACCTTGGGATTGATGAAACAACTGTTTACTATATTCAAAGTAATTCTCCGTTAATGCCAAAGTGGCACACTCCATAACGAAGGAGATGGGGGTGGGAGAAGTCCATTCCTCTCTCATGAGCGCTGTTTCAATAGCTGTTAGAGTGGCACGTTGGGGGATATTAGTGTATAGTGCTTCCACGTCCAACGTGACCAGAAGGTTGATGTCAATGGGGTCATGTATCTCCTCTATGATACGGAGAATGTCCGTCGTGTCGCGTACATAGGACGGGGTCTTTTTTACTATAGTTTGTATAGATTTCCTGGAACCCTTGAATGGAGATAGGCACAGTCGACCACGTTTCTTGCAGGCATAAGATGTCACCAGTGTGAAAATATTCCATTGTATTTTAAATTGCCATTAAATAGTTCAGGCCTTCCATATTCCTACTTATTATCCTGATCACGGCTCTAAGTGCCTTTTCCTTTTCCCCATCAGTGCTAGGAAATCGACAACCTCTTTGTTAGAAGGGCTGCCAGTAACCAGGCCCAATCTGACTGATCTGGATGTGTGTGTGCTGTTGGCTCTCCAATGCAGTGGCTATCTCCTGTGCCCCTTGTCAGTTGTTCTGTGATCTTTTTTTCCCAAGACTTGGGTGTTGCCTCTGTGAATGATTGTGTTTTTTTTCCCATCACTAGCTTGTTGATAAGTTAGCCCCATTCCTTGAATTGCTTGATTTCTGCAATTACATATTGAACATCAGCAATGTTGGACCACTCAGTCAGTGTTGATTCTCTTTGACTAATCCAGGAGTAGTTCTTGAATTTCACTGAATTCAGATGCATCGATATGAGGTAGGAAAATGAAGATATATTGTTTAAGAGGTGTATAATATTGAACCTATTTAAGATGTCCAATGGCCATGTCATCTTAAATTCTGGGGTGAAAATCAGAACTACTGGTGTTGATGCCAGCAGATATTCCTCCTTGTCTCTATAGTCATTGAAGTGTGGAGGATAGCTGTTCATTCATACATTGTTGTGGGTCCATGGGTGGTGTAGTCTAGAGTCCTGCTCGATCTGTAATGGCTCAACCGACCTGGTTATGCTGATCCATTTCATATTTTTTCGGGCTGCTGGAACTGCCTCCCTATCTATTACTGTTTGTTGGGCATTTATGACATAGTTCTCCCGGTGTTGATCATGGGATTTAATTGTGGAGTTCTGGAGCCCTGATGCAGCTCTGCCACCTGCTTAAATTGCTCCGCTGTACGACAGTTTGATGTTCCCCTGGCCTGATTGTATCTGAGTGTCCTGCTGTTGCCCGAGCTGTCTTATGCGGCTCATTGAAAGTTTCAGTATGTTTGCTCAGCGATGCTACCCTTAATATTGGAGTTCACAACCTGTGAGTAAGTTTTAGTCTGGGCGTTGTTTACCGTATGATGCATTATCTGGGTATAATTTTCCTTTTTTTGTAGTGCATCTGAGTGCAAAATTGGTCTGATGCTTGTCGATGTGGATTTGCTTTCTGCCATACATATAGGTTGTTTATCTTGTGGAGGCTGTTTAGATGAATTTTGTTTCACTGTTTTTGATTGGAAGATTGGATAGATCTCCAAACCCTCAGGGCTGCTATAATTTCCATTCTCTCCCCCATTCACTGGGGTATTTAATGTTAGTGGTTGAGTAGATGTTTCTTTTTCCACATTATGAATCAGCCTGTTCTATCTTTTGCTGTTTTTCAGTGATTTCCATAGTTTTTCCTTTTGACGTTTAGTGAGCTGTGCCTGGGCATTCGTGACCACTGCTATAGTCTCGCTTGCCTGGTTGCTTCTTAATGGCGCATCTTCTATGCTCTCATCAGAGCTGACATTATTGAGTGCCTGCTCCTCTTTCTGTTCATGCTTGATTCCCTCAGTACTCAGGTGTGTATGTAATTTTGTTTCCTTGATGTGTCTTATTGCTAATGTCCCTTTGCCTTCCAAGACTAGTAGGCTCTTGAGTTCTGATGTACATTTATTCTTCGGGACCTATCATTCTACCCTTATCAGAAGTTTCTTTTTCCTTCATTACCCCTAGATCTTTTTGAAAGCATGTTTTCCCACTTTGTTTGGTGCTCATCTGAGCATTTTTACTGTAGTTTATTAATGTGAATAGTAATTCTGGCAGCATGGTTAACTTGTCAATTATGGCGTTGCTTGTGTTACTTGCTGTTGCCACCCCACCCTTCTGTTTGTTTGCCCAAAGGTCTCCATTCGAGTTGAGTATGTCCAACTTCTTATCGATCGTCAACGCATTCTGAGTCAGCATATGTATTAGCTCCACTTGGATTTCTAGTTTGTGAGATTGCCAAGTAAGAGCCTGAACAGCAGCTAATAAGGAGGAGTTTATGGTATTTATACTGGAATCAGGACCATCACTACTGGTTGAAATGAAACCCAGGGAGTGATCCCCTAAATGCTTAGACCTCGATGCCCCCCTGGGTTCTGCCTCTGTGCGGGTGGCATCGAATTCCATATCGGTTAAGCATGGTGCAATAGATGGTTGCCATGGCGCCATCCTGGGTTTGTCCAGGGGTGTGTAGCAGTTCTGATTAGGCCTCTTGATTTCTGGATCATCTAATATATCATGTTGATGGTTGCTTGGCTGGTGAACCATTGCCTTTTTTGTGATTTTGCAAGACTAACCATGTGCAGGCCATCTACCTGTTAGTTGGGCGCGCAAATAGGCATGTTTGGCCCATGTTCCTGTGTAACCCGTGACGGAACTTTTGTGGTCACCTTTGAGCTTGTATCTCCAGCATCCATAGTTGATGAGATCTCTATGACTACTGTCTGTCCCGCAGGCATATTTTGGTTGTGAAAGTTTGTTGTTTAGTTACTTTTTTCTACCACAGTCTCTGCCAGCTCTACCATCTTTGCAATGATTGACTCTTCAAGGTTGGGGCTGGCTACACTTTCTGAAGTGTGGGTTGGTGACTTATGCTGTTTCGACCCTTCTGGCCCTTCTGTCACTAACTGCAGTGTAGTTTCCCTCATATTTCCCCCATGCCTGCCCTTATCCTTGTGAGGTCCTTGTGTGTGAGGTTTTTGAGTGTGACCAGGCCACATGTTTGGGCCAATATGCCCTTGGAAAGTTCCAGGCCTGCGTTCCCCTCCTCATCCTGGAACTAACCTTTATCTAGAATGCCTTGGGCCTTGGATTTGCATTGGCCAGGCATGCCTATCTGCACCCTTTTTTGCTTCAACCTACTATATTATCTATTGCAGTGGGTCTTGCTGTAGGTTTTGGTATAGATTTCAATTCTATTTTTCTCTGTGCCCTTCTTGACTTAGCAATGTACCTAAGAGTCTCAAATACTCTGTGAGTGAGTTTACAGCTGGCAGAAAAGGCTGAGGGCTGCTGTTGTGTCTACTTGTCTGGTTTAAGGGACATGAGCCCCCCTCAATCAGTTGGCTCCATAGTGCTGTGCTTGCTTTATATTTGCACATTAGTATATGTTGGTAGATGTTGATGGACTCGGAGCAATGGACCAATGATAAATGCAAAAAGAGGGAACTCGCCCGGGCTACTAGCTTCACTTGAGGCCCGAGGTCGGACACACAAACTTGTTGCCCCATTGCTACCACTACTCCTGCTACTGCTTCTTCCACTGCTAACGCCTCCCCTTCACTTATGGGGCACAAGCAGGTGACATGCAGCAAAGAGAATTAGAAAGGTGAGTCACTTTGCAGATCCAGGTACTAGTTCCTATGCAAGACTTGATGGCGTTATATGCCTTTTCCAGTTGGGCAACTGCCTAGCTTTGACTACAATCCATACACATGCCTGGGAATTGCTTTGTGCTAGTGTTTCATCTGGGGCAGTAAACAGGCAGCTGATACAGGCAGGCCCGCAGTACTCACTGGTAGTGGTTAGATTTGATTAAAATTGGGATTGTAGGGGGCGCAGGGCCAGTGGCAGGCGTGTGGGCATGGTGGCCCCTCAGAGTGGCACAAGCCACTCCGGCCTATTGCAGGCTGCTTCTGCACCACCGTCAAGAGGACTGTAACCTAATGCCTGCCCACATTATGTCCTGGAGTGTAAACCCCAATCCAACATGGCTCACCATCAGCTGGGAGCTGGAAAGCCACTTGACAACTGTTCTGCCTCCTGTTCAACTCCGCTGCAGACACACGGGGAGGGTAAAGGGGGCGGCAGCGTGCAGTCCCTCAGGAGCACTGGAGCATAGAAGCTCAGAAGCGGTCACAACGCTGACACAGGGAGACCGCGGCTGCGGCCCAGACCTTTCAGCACCCATGCCAAGGAGCCGCCAAGGACCCGTTAACTCTACCAATCTGTGCTGACACCAGGCAATCCAGCTCCGTGCTGCTTCGCCGTCCGCATCTCGATCCTCTCTTTGAAAAAGCTACGTCCAACTGTTTGTGCTTTCTCACTTCTAACACATATGAAAACCATGTAGGATCCTCCCTTTCCCACATAGTGATCTATCTACACACTAGCTCAATTTCTTCAGTAGAAAAGATATATTTTCTACTGAGCACAGTAAATATTAAACATCCAAGTGACAATAGCCACACTGATGCCCATGGATTTATTTAGCTCTTTCCTCTTTGCAACACTGACCGTGTCATACTCTAACTGGTTATTCAAATTAGACCATCAAGAATGCTTTCTTCCCTTGGCAAAGCAGCTATTTAGGTATCAACAACAATATCTCAGAAGCTATGATAGTGTGATTGTAAATGCAAATCAAAAGCCCAAGTGCATATTACATATACAGATCAAACCGTTCACAGTCATTTATCTTTAAGGTATACAGTAGTACCAGATACTGCACAGTAGAGTCCACAATCTAGAATACCCTTCATATTAGCTCTTGGTAGAGTATTATTGATTTGATTACAAATATCCAGGTGGGTGTAAGTGCTACAGGAAGCTAGAACAAGATATGCATCGTGGAGATTGATCTGGGTCAATTCTCTCATAAACAGATTTTAGAATAATGTTTATACAAGGAATAGCATCTTGCAGGTAATGTCAAAATAGAGTAGGCTCAAATCAGTCTTGATGATAACAGTGTTCAACTTTTTTCAACTACTACCTAAAGTGGCTGGTATGTTATACACACAAAGCATTTCTTTGATTCACTTCTGGTCATTTAGTTTCCCGCAGAAAACACAGATTGAGAATTCCAGTAGTGAGCGACGCATATACCACTTGTCTTGCTAGGTCAGGAAACAGGAATTATGATCCTGAAAGCAAGCTTCAGTAATCAAGGGCCTCTTGAGAAACATAAAAAGCGATTCCTCTGGCACATTCACTGAGCGACAGAGAATGTTTATCTAAGTTTATCTAATGTTTATCTAAGTTGTACAAGGATTGGCATTTTTAACAAAGATTGGTATTCAGGTCTCTAAACCTAATAGAGCCTGTTGTAATTAGTGTAAACTGTACGATCATCCCCATTTCACAACTAAGAAAGGAAAGTCAAATCTTGCAGGAATTTGTATGATTTTCTTCTAATTCTGAGCCCTCCTTTCTTGCTGAACAGGCATGCCTACCTTCAAGTAATAGCTGAAAGGACATTACATGTTGAAAAAGAAAAACTCTGAACAGGGCTGTAGCTTGGTCAGTCAGATTGGGGGTGGGGAGAAGCTTCAGATTTCCCCAAAATAATGCTGACATCTCATGGTAAAATACATTATCTGAGAAGCAGGACATGAGGGGGGCTTAAGGGGCAGTGGAAAGGGAGAGAAGTGTGGATTGTTAGCTGTACTTAAAACAAAATATTTTCTAAAATAACCAACATTGTTTAAAAACTTCAAAACAGAGGAGGAGAGAGTGTGTGTGTTTCAGTCTGTGTGTGCATGTAAAAACCCTAGGTGAAATCTGAAAGACACATCACCATACCAGACTGAAAGCAGCTGTACCCAACTATTTACTACAGAATGCATTTATTAGGGGGGATGTAACACCCAAAACACTCTGTTAGAAATCGGGGTCTCTAGAGGTAGGTACCTTTGTCCAAATAGGGAACCTTGCTTCTAGTCAGGGTAAGGGGGATACACACTTTAGATAACCCCTGCTCACCCCTTGGTAGCTTGGCACAAGCCTACAGGCTTATCCCAAAGGCAATGTGTAAAGTATTTGTACCAACACTCACAGTAACACAGTGATAACACCACAAATGGACACCACACCGGTTTAAAAAATAAAGTATCTTTATCTAAACTTAACAAGACCAAAACGACAAAAATCCAACATACAAGTATTAAGAAAAATGACTTTCAAAAGGTTTTAGCCACTGAGTCCATAGAAAACTATGGATGCATGATTTCTTGCAAAGTACCTGTGGTTGCAACAAAATTCACCAAGCCAAACAGCCGCAGCGATGGAAAGCGTCAAAAAACAAAGAGATGCATCGGTTCCTGAGACCCTCGTGGATGCGATGCGACAGTTCCGCTGTACACAGGGGAGCGATGCGTCGGGTCTGGTCTGTAGGGGGAAGCGATGCGTCGATTTTGGGACGACTCCGATCCTCGGGTGATGCATCGTGGAAAACTTGCCGCACAGGGACGATGCGTGGAAATCCAGGATGCGTCGGTGAATGATGCGGCGAGCGGTGCTGCGTCGACCTCTTCAGCCGCGATCCCTGGATGCATCGGTTCTTGCCGCGGCGACAGGAGCTGCGTCGGTTTCGGCAGCAGCATGGCGATGTGGGGAGATTCTTCTCACACCACAGCGTTGTGACGGAAAACTGTTGCAAGAAGAGTGATGCGTCGATTTCCTTGTTGTTGCGTTGCTTTTCCAGCTCCCAACAGCAGAAACAACCTCCAGAGGCCCAACAAAGTCACAGGCACCTCTTGGCAGGTCAGAACTCCCAGCAAGGAAGTTCAGGGGAGCTGGGGGTGAATTCTTTGTGTTCCTGAGACTTCAAAACAGGAGGCAAGCTCTACTCAAGCCCTTGGAGACTTTCCTCAATCAGGGGACACAGCACACAGCAAAGTCCTTCTCCTTTCTTTGGCAGAAACAGCAACTACAGGTCAACCCCAGACACACAGCAAGGGCAGTACTTCTCCACAGTTTCTCCAGCTCTTCTCCACAGTTTCCCCAGCTCTTCTCCTCAGCAAAGGTTCCTCTTGATTCCAGAAGTAGTCTAAAGTTCAGGGGTTTTAGGTCTAATACTTGTACCCCAAAATGTCTTTGTTCTCTTTGTGCAAGTGTCTCTGAGCCCAGTCCAAACCAGTTCTGTCCTCTCTGGTGCAGCTGCCCAGCAGGAGGTGGAGACAGCATTGTGTAAGGCAGACAGGCCCTATTCAGGTGCAAGGGAAATCTCCTTCCACCACTCTAAATGCAGACCGGGCCTATTCAGGTGCTAGTGAGAACTCCCCCTCCACTCTGAATGCAGCCCAGGTCTATTCAGCCCAGCCCTGACTCATTCAGGAAAGGCAGGACACACATCAACCCCCCTGGTTGCTGTCTGAGAGAATGCACCTCCCCAGCCCCTGTCACTCCAAAACCAGACAGTCAATTCACAAACAGGCAGAGGCACACTGAATGGTTAAATAAGAAAATTCCTACTTTCTAAAAGTGGCATTTTCAAACACACAATTTAAAAACCATCTTTAGTAAAAGATGTGTTAATATTTTCTGAGTTCAGAGAGCCTAAACTTTATTTTTCTCTCTTATCCCTATGGGAAGATATGCTTGTAAAATGTTACAAAGCATTCCCCATTCTCTCCTATGGGGCAAGATAGCCTTTCAATAGTGAAAAACGAAATTGGCAGTATTTCACTATCAGGACATGTTACACACATCAGTACATGTCCTACCTTTCACATACACTGCACCCTGCCTAGGGGGGTACCTTGGGCCTACCATAGGGGTGTCCTATATGTAAGAAAAGGGAAGGTTAGGGCCTGGCAAGTGGGTGCACTTGCCAAGTCAACATGGCAGTTAACAAACTGCGCACAGGCACTGCAGTGGCAAGCCTGAGACATCTTTTCAGGGCTACTCATGTGGGTGGCACAATCAGTGCTGCAGGCCCACTAGTAGCATTTGATTTACTAGCCTTGGCACACTTAGTGCCCTTTACTAGGGACCTACTAGTAAATCAAATATGCCAATCAGGGAGAACCAATTGTGATAATAATTTACACAGAGAGCATATGCACTTTAGCACTGATTAGTAGTGGTAAAGTGCCTAGAGTCCTAAAACCAACAACAACAGGTCAGGAAACAATAGGAGGAAGAAGCAAAAAGTTTGGGGATAACCGTGCAAAAAGAGCAAAGTCCAACACACTCCCCCCCATGAAGCTACGCCCCTTAATCTGAAGCCTGGGTGTTAGAAATGGGGTTTCTGGTTGTCTAGGTTATGCTCCTCAGCCAGGCATAACTCACCACTCTAGTCAGGGTAAGGGAGTTACACACCCAAGATAACCCCTGCTCACCCCCTTGGTAGCTTGGCCGAGCAGTCAGGCTTATCCAAAAGTCAATATGTGATGCATTTGCGCAACACACACACACCAGTGACACACAACATACACCTCAAAAGAGACTCCACACAAGTTTACATAAAAATATCTCATATAGTGTATAAAAAACACAAAGACCACAATCGCCTAAATCACTTTGCCAATCAGGAAATTGTCATAAACATTTAGTGCTATAAAGTAATTACTTATAATTTGCACATGTCATAGAACACCAGCCCTGTGCATATTATGAGCTCCTAAGCAGGATACTTTTTATCAGGTCATAAGTCATAAAATGACATTTATCATACCTCCAGGGCATAAATTGCAGGCTGTTAGAGGGGGGACAAAATCCATAAATTACCACATTTGGCTGTGTATAAGTCCCCAATGGTCCTAAGCATATACACGGCATGTAATGCCTAAAACGCTTAAATCATAATATCTGTGCTAGAAATGCACTCAGCTTATGAAATGGCCCAGGAATTACTGAGTAGCACCTTGAACCCGTAGGAGGCAGCATCCCTGCACTCCTACCACCCTAAGTAGGGTGCGTAAACTGTGCCCCTCGGGCACCGGCACTCCCGCTTGCCTGATGGTGGTTCCTCAGCTTTTGCACCGGAGCCCCTTGGTGATCCTAGCATGCTGCTCTTAGCATTAGGGGCCCTTTTGCCATTACTTCACCCACCTGCCTACGACGTCGCTGGGGTAGGTAGCCAAGGCCACGTGGACCCCGAAGGCACATTATCTTCCTCACAGGACCACAACTGCTGGGTGGCGCATGGTGTTGCAATCTGGCTTATAGTTGACAGGCTGCTGTTGGCCTCCCACACCCTTGGGAGGAGTGTGCTCAGTGCAATGCAGTTGCTGAGGCACTGGAAGGGGAGCACAGCAGGGTGAGCGAAGTCCGCTCCTGACCCCTGACCAAGTGACACAGCCCAGGACTTCTCTGGATATCTGGGCTGTATCCTCGGTTGCCCAGCAATGCTCCAACGGCAGCTCTCAGGTGGGTCCCGCTGGGGTGGGGAACACAGGTCCCAGGCACAGGCACGTTGCTCTCCCTCCAGGGAAGAAGCACAATAGCTGGTGCTGTTTGCCATGCTGAGGTCCCTCGGGCTGGGGCTTCATTGTAGGCGGCCCCGGCCTTCCTTGCTTTATGATCCCAGTCGCCACGGCAACCTGCCACAGCTCAACAAAGCTTCCCGACCAGCGTGCCCCACAGAGGGGGGTCCCTGCCCTGCAGCCAGCACTTCTTGTTGGTTTCCTGACCCTAACCCCAGCCGCAGTAGGTCTTTCAAATGAAAATGAAAGTGCCAGATTTCTTCTGGTCAAGCGCAGGAACTCCCCCAGTAATGCAAGGGAGTTTCCAACTGAGACCAGCAAATACAGCGCTCAGTGACTTCATGAACAGTGCCAGAACTCCTCAGCAGGGCAAGGGAGTTCAGAGTGACACCAGGGATTTTGCTCAATAAAGTGAAGCACCAGAAATCTCAGCATGAAGTGAAGTACCAGAGATTTCAAACCAAGTGAAGCACCAGAAATCTCAGAATAAAGTGTAACAAACAGAAGGAAGTCTTTGATGTCCCTGAGTCTTCTGAAACAGGAGGCCAGCACACACAAGCCCTTGGGGATTTCTTCCCAAGCTGGATACAACAGCAGGGCAAAAAGAGTCATGCCTTTTCCTCCACCACAGGTAGAAGCAGCAACTGCAGGCCAACCCACCCCTCACTCAGAAAAGGGAGTGCTCCTTACACAGTCCTTCCACTCTTCTTCTTTGCAGGGTCCTCTTGTTCCTGGAAGTAATCTAAAGACTTGGGGTTTTAGGTCTAATACTTATGCTCCCTTTTGTCATTGTTCTCTTTGCTGTTAGGGTCTCTGAACCCAGTCCAAACCAGTCCTGTCCTCCCTGGTGCAGCATGACCACATGGGGCGGAGACAGCATTGTGAAAAGGAGACACAGCCTATTCAGGTGCAAGCAAAACTCCTCCCACTACTCTAAGTTCAGCCAAAGTCTATTCAGCTCAGCTCTGAGTCATCCAGGAAGGGTCAGGCACACCTCAACCCCCCCAGTGGCTGTCTACAGTGTATGCACATCCCCAGCCCCTGTCACTCCAAAACCAGACAGTCAATACACAAACTGTCAGAGGCACACAGAATGGTTAAACAGGAAAATGCCAACTTTCTAAAAGTGGTATTTCCAAACACACAATTTAAAAACCATCTTTACTAAAAGATGTGTTATTAAATTCTGAGTTCAGAGACCCTAAACTTTATTTCTCAATCTTTTCCCAATGGGAAGTTATACTTGTAAGATGTTACAAAGTATTTCCCAATCTATCCTATAAGACAGATAGCCTTTCAATAGTGAAAAACGAAATTGGCAGTATTTCACTATCAGGACATGTCACACACACAAGTACATGTCCTACCTTTCACATATACTGCACCATGCCCAAGGGGGTACCTTGGGCCTACCATAGGGGTGCCTTACATGTAAGAAAAGGTAAGGTTAGGGCCTGGCAAGTGGGTGCACTTGCCAGGTTGACATGGCAGTTAACAACTGCGCCCAGACACTGCATTGGCAGGTCTGAGATAACTTTTCAGGGCTACTCATGTGGGTGGCACAATCAGTGCTGCAGGCCCACTAGTAGCATTTGATTTACAGGTCCTGGCACACTTAGTGCACTGTACTAGGGGCTTACCAGTAAATCAAATATGCCAATCAGGGAAAGCCAATTGTAAACACAATTTACACAGGGAGCACTTGCACTTTGACACATGGAAAGTGCCCAAAGCATCTAAGCCAGCAAAAATGAAATCTATCACAGCATCAAGAATGCAGGAGGTAGAGGCAAAAAGTCAAGGGAAACCAAGCCAAAGATGCCAAGTCTAACATTGCCCATCACAAATTTGAATAACATCCTGTGCTCCTTATTACAAGTGTAATATGCCGAACACAATATCCACCACGTTTGTGTTGAGTAACCCGTCCGTCAATCCTAAACCAGGCCCCATGGCATTTTTCAAAATGGACAATCTCTCATTTACATGGTATGATTCCACATGGCAAGGAGGAAATTCTATTCCCTCTGTCAAATGCTAACATTATGGGATGTACATTGTGTCAAAGACAGAAACTATGCCATCTATTTTCTGGGAGGATCACTTATTAAATCAGGTAAACAAAGCAAACAGAGGTGCACCACTTCTACAATCCTAATTCTGACTTCAATTATATCCACAATGTTCCGCAAGTAGTTTAAATTCTTTTCTTTATTGCTGTATCGAAAATATGTATCAAAAAAGTCAGCCAATTCATTTTGTCCACATACATGTGGACTCCTTCAGGGCACCAGAAAAATAAGAGATACCCGTCCTTATTTGCAAAAGAAAATTTTATAGGTCTGTTCATATGCAGTCGTTGAGAGTATAATATGAATCCGTAACAAGGTCCATCCAATGAGCCAAAGGCTTGAGGAGACAATCGTGAAAGTTCTGAAATCCACTGTTTGGTAAAGGTCGTCTTGTAAACACTATGTATCATTGAGCAATGTATTTGTGCTTATTCCTTGTCTATATATAGAAGAGGGGAAAGAATCCGCTCCTGTTGAAAATAAAATGGCCTCTTTGGATTGTTTTTGTGGAGCAAGGTGTCTCTTCTTGCACAAAAACAATTCTGCCTGTAACGCAGGCCCCCTTGCAGCATGGCGCAAGGTTGCCTGCCTTGGCATAAGGCAGGCTCAAGCACACAGGTGCAGGTAGGGAGCTGAAGAGCACTATATCTTAGTAGACATGGTGCTGTTCAGCTCTCTACCTGTGCTGAGGCTACCTAGACTAGTTCAACTCTCTCAACTTTGCTTGCTGTCTTGTGATTGGTGTGGACCCCTCTTAAGTATAGCACTCCGAATGGCCTCCAAAAAGGTAACGGACTGCAACTTTTAGGGACCACTCATTGGAGACCCTCCACTCCTAAGGTGGGCATCGCCACCTATTCATATCCTAGATCCATGGATGGGACAGTGCACCCAGGATTGATACAGATGCCCCCATAAATATTTTGATGCAGGGGCATGAGAGCCACAAGATAAGTAAATGTAATTCAGTCAGGTATTGTATTCACCCTCATAGGGACTCTCAGCCTCCTCATGCAAAGCTTTAGAGCCAACACCAACATCTTTGGAGAGTGGTCGATATAATGACAACTCTAGATAGGTGAATTTGAATGAATTGTTTATGCACCTGTTTCCTGATTGTGCTGTTACATACAGTGGAGTGCATCTTTTGTAATACAGTATTTGGGAACCGTAAAAATCAGGGCCCAGTTTTATTAATGACTTGTGTTGTCCTTGTATGACGCAAGTTGTTGCAAGGCAATGCACGTCCTTAAGGGGATTTACAAAGCCATGCAATGGGCTATTTGGACTGCCTTGCATGACTTTGTAAAGAAATGTAGCACAACACAGAGACTTGCATTGCTTTGCATTACAATTAGTTGTACTATGCGTTCCATGGGTGGAGCATGGGCATTTTAATGCATCAACCCATGGAATTTGATTCAATCCCAGATTTGCTAAAGGTAGTAAGCCTGGGATAGCGACAAAATTGTGTGCCTCCCACAGGGAGGCGTAACAAGGGGAAATGCGTTTATTTCTCCTTGTTACTTCGTCTTTCTATGGGTGATGCATTCTGCATCATCCAATGAAAGAGAAAATGGCCCCATGGAATTATTTTTGTGGAGCAAGGTGTCTCTTCCTGCACAAAAACAATTCTTCTGCCTGTAACGCAGGCACCCTTGCAGCATGGCGCAAGGGTGCCTGCCTTGGCATAAGGCAGCCTCAAGCACACAGGTGCAGGTAGAGAGCTGAAGAGCACTATATCTTAGTAGACATGGCGCTGTTCAGCTCTTTACCTGTGCTGAGGCTGCCCAGCCTCGTTCAGCTCTCTCAACTTTGCTTGCTGTCCTGCGTTGCATTAACTTTTAGTAAATATGCCCCCAGATGCTTGGGCATTGCACATGCACTTGGTTTTCAGTTTGCCGTGTGCACTGATCTATAGTGGGCCCTCTGTGTCATCATGGGTCCATCCGATTAAGGAAGCTGGCACGGTGGCCAAACCTGTCAACCCAATGTCTTGGCTTTACGTGGCACATAGTTGAGACAATGTCTTATTTAATTTTGGCAGGTTTGAGGATTTCAACATATTTTAATATTATCTATCTTGTCATAAGTTTCTTTGATATACAGTTCATATGACATCTCACCTTACAGTTTTCTATTTCTAATTTTAACTAACCAGCGGTGCAGTTGCCTGCCGCACTTGTCAAGCGACGCACATGGTGCATCAGTTGTCGAGTAGTGGCAGGATCTGTTTCTTTGATAGACAGCAGGAGTTTCGAAAGGGCCCTTACCATATTAAATGAACTAATAATTATACATTCATATTAACCTACGATTTTACAAATCTTAGTATATTTTGTCGAGTTATTCCTTTTTCTTGAGCCTAGAGTGCGATTAAAAATAGGTAATTGGCATAAAACGGTCACGACCTTCTACGAGAAGGTTCCCGGAGAGTTCATTAAAGCAGAAATAACAATATGTGTGTCTTGGAAATGATTGAAAAGGTCATTTAGAAATCCTTAACGGGGACTTTGGCCTTAATTGCACCAGCGGCTGGAAATGGTTTGGGAAGAGGAAGTGATGGTGAAGATAATCAGTCTTTTAAAAACCGTAGAAGGCACAGTCCCTGAACATGACAAATGGTTAGTCAGGAGGCAGCCATGCATTCAGTTCGTTAATGCCTTCACATCCAACCAAGAAAAAACTTTTAATTTTGCTTCATTACATGTCATCAGCTCAATTAAGCATTCTATTTGTAGTAAAATGCTGGCAAATTGCTACTTTTTCATTTCAGCTTGCCTGGATATTTATGGCTCTTTGCACTAATTTGTTTACCTTACATTGCATTTTCGCCTCTTGCTCACTCCTCCCACTGTAGCCCCTATTTCACTCTATATGCTTAGACCTGATTTTAACTTATTTATTTTCACTTTTCTCATTTAATCCAGGGCGTCAGTGTGTTTTTCTGTATGCATTCACATTTGGCCCCTGGCTCTGTCTTTACCAAATGTTCTCCCTCTCTCTTTCTCTCTCTCTCTAACTTCCATCACTGTGCTCTTAATGTCCTCTCAATGTGCTTCTCTACATGAACGTCCAAATTCTCTCGATTTGGCTTACCTATTTCAGTCTAACCATTTACCCATGAACTTGTCATTGCTTAGCTTCTTTATTTCTGCCCCCTCACGTCGCTCTCTTCATTTTCTTTGTTTTTTTCCTATCTCTATATCTATTTATGTCGATCTCTCGTTTTGTCTGTCTTATCACTGTATTTCACCCTTTTTCTTACCATACCATGCCACTTCCTATTATCTGTGATCCTCTTAACGTCCCCTCGGTTATTTCTCTAGGCACAATGTTCCCTTTCTCACTAGTTTAATCTCTTCCCTTTCTCTTTCCCTCTCCCTGCCCCCTCTTCTTATTTTTTTCACTCACTCCCCACCTCTCTGCTCTCACATTGTTTTATTTCTTTTCTTTTATCTTTAAGTTTCCTCTACTACTCCCCTCTGTCGCCCCTCAAAAATGTATACCAGTATTTATCCTGAAAACTCTTTCACTTTACCTTAAGTCTCTCCCTATCTTTTTCTCTCTCTTTCACTCTCCCTTTCCTATCTGTTCATTGCTATCTCTTTCTTCTGGTCTCCATCTCTGTCCCTCCTTATGTTCGTCTGTCTACCTGCCTTTCTTCGTCTTCTTTCTCTCTCTCTCTCTCTTGCTTACTTTCTTTTTCTCTTTTATTCTCCCACTCTGAAAGGCTTTCCTCCCTTTCTCTCACACCTTTTTATCACACTCACTTTCTCATCTCTATGTTTCTATCTCTAGCTCTATTTATATACCAAATCTGTATCTGTCTCTATCTCTAGCTCAGTCTCTCTATATCTCTATCTCTATTATGTCTATCTTTAGTTATCTCTATTATCTCTATCTTTAGCTGTTTCTATCATCTCGATCTCTATTATCTCTATCTCTGTCTCTATCTGTCTCTCACTCCTCTCTTGCTTCCCCTCTCTTGACATTTCCCTCTGGATGTCTATCACTTTATACATGTCTCTTCCTTTTACGCCATCTCTTTCTCTATTACTATCTCTATTTTAATCTTTCACTCATCAGACTCCTTCTATCTTTCTCACTCATACACTATTATCTCATGTTCCCTGTCTCCTCTTCTTCCTATCACTCTCTCATTATCTCTATCGCACAATTTCTGTTTTACCTTCTGTCTCTCACCCGGTCTCCTTGTCTGTCTTTCTCTCTTCCCCTTCTCTCCCTGTCTCTTACTGCTTCTGCTATCAGTCTCTCCTGCAGATTACTTGAAATGCTGCATTTCTTATCATTTTATTCACGGCCATTTTCATATTGCTTACTAACATTGGGTACATTTTGCTTTTTTTATTTTGCTGACAAAGTTGCATTGATGAAAGCTGATTTGCAAGGTAGATGGCACCGTGTGTGTGTAAACCTAGAATGAAATCCCCAAAGCATGCTGGGATGGCAAAACGTCATGTATAAAATGTCCCTCTTCAAAAAAAGTGTACATAAAACTGTGTATTCTGCAGTGCAGACTGTCCGTCTTGAACCTGTTGTCCAATCAGCACCCTATTGCTTGGATTGACCCTTTCCCTAAATCATCCTGTTTTTTGACGTAGCCCCTGGATTATTCGGGAAAGCTTAGTTTATTCTCCCTATTGTGTGTTCCTTATGGCATGCCGGATCATTACTGAAGAGGATCACAGCAAATTGTCTGTCACAACCCTACAGCTTCTTTTTTGGGGGGTGGGAGAGTGTTAAGGAACGCTCATGCAAGCCTGACTTCCATTATGCTCCATGCTTCTTCAATTCCTATTTTTAATGTTATCCATAAGGTTTATTTTTACGTAAATTAAGTACACCGGACAAACTCCAAACCAACAAAACAAAACAAATGCGCAGATCACAGAAATCCAGGATGGAGGGCTGCACATTGCACTACAGCCTCCTTGCAGCATCTTGTTCAAATGACTGCAAACGCTGTTGTTATGTAGGAGACCACCATTTGAATCACATACACAGTTATACATTGGTGCTGTCTGAATTACCTCGCAAACACGGAAACACCTCATAAACAGATTTGCATCAGCACAATGTGAATTTGTGGGCGGTAAAACCTGTCAGCAGTATTGTAATGGAGCAGCGGTAAAGTGTGCGGTGTTTCATTTTAGCAGCATATTGAACCATAATATGTTATTTTTATTGCAGCCAAAGGTAAATCCATAAATATTTTGGTGCCCAGCAGCTTAAAATAGCACGGATAGGATTCACCACCGACCAATATTAAAAAACACCAGCATTCACCTATTTTTGTAATAGGGCCTGCGCTGCTCACAAATTCAAACACCGCTGACGCATACAACCGTTTCCGTGACACTCCCAGAATTCCTTTGTTCCTTTCTTCCATTGTCGGCTGGCCCCGTCGGTTACCCACAGCCTGGAGACCCTTCATTTCAGAGCTGTGTGCTCCAATCTGCAGTTGCAGAACACTTGGCCCAAGTTCTCATTTTAATGTCCCTGAAGCTCGCAGTTCCTGGAACCTCTTTCCAGAGTTAATTTGAGCTACTTTGACAACCTGAATTTCTTTTCTGTTCCATCAGCTGAGTCCCCGAATCACTCAAATCACGTCTCAATTCCCTAAACACACCCACACCGAATCACGTCTGAATTGTGTCCTTTGTTTCAAATTAGTAATGTACTTCTGGTTGGAAAGGAGTTTGTACTTTGAGCCAAGATTTGTCTGTGTTTCCAAGGTGAGCTTCACCACAGGTAGATTTTTCAAAAGTGTTTATACTTTCGTGGAGTGGGGTTGGGAAGGGGGATAAAACCAGGTGTAAAATGCGGTATAAGTGACTCTCTAGAAGAATGTGAAAACCCAGAAATATTGCTTTCAATTCTAAACAAAGAAACCCTTTCGCCTGTATTCCCACCAGGACCCAGCACGACGTGTCAAGAGGATTCATGCGCAAACCAGGGAGTGTGTTTGCAGCAGTGGGACGGCTTCAGCTGTGACTGCAGCATGACCTCGTTCAGTGGCCCACTGTGCAATGACCGTGAGTAATTCTACGCATGCTTTTTTACAGCCTTGTAGCCGCAGGGCAGAGTTGGAGGCCAGTGTCAGAGCTGCTGGCTTCCACTGGCGCTGTGTGTAATAAATGAACCATCCCCGCTGCTTCTCCAGCTGAGCAGCGATCCTCGCTTCAAATACACACTTCAGATGGGCTCTTTACTTCCTTGGTTGTGGAACGCCACACATGCTATACAACATATACTGCTGATCTTGTCTCACTCCTTCATGTTTGCCTTGTGCCCTCTCAATGTTACTGTTTACTGTAAATCGCCTTGTAGTGAGTGTTCCAATCGCTTCTATGCTGCCCGTTTTAATTCAGTCTGATGGGTGCTACTGTATTTTTATAGGTGACCCACTTTTAGGTCAAACCAATGACATGCTGCAGTGACAGCTTATCCACGTTCTGTGGTCTTTAGAAGAAACACTTGTTCCATCCAAACTCAATAATGTTAGCAATGTTTATTTATTTTATTTAGGCCCTTTGCAAGGGGGTCACGCTGCTTTTGGTGTCCCAGGACACTTTGCATTTTGGGGGTTACCTGAAGGAGCTCATGATGAAGGGCTTGTGGTGGAATTGAAAATACACTTTGGTATAATTCCCATGGTTGGGGGTAAAATGGTGAAACGCTTAGGTCCTGCGGGGCAAATTGAAGTCTCTGCAGTGCCTGCTGGGCAAACTGTAGGAAGGTGGAAGCACAGTTATATGTGAGCGAAGGGTGCGGCACGTAATGTTAGAGGACCGACAGATGAAGTTGTGGCTTTTCAGCAGATATCATTTCTACTCAAACTCAGAGCAGAAGCGATGATTCGTCAGCGTCCTGTGACAACTCCAGAACTCTCCTTCAGATTAAAGCAGTACTTGTAAGGCATTCCAGTGCAAAGAGCCTTGAACATGTATGGACCACCTAACAATTTTTCTGTGTTTCTTTAGGTAAATGTCAAGAAGGCTCAGAGTGGCCATTGTCAAATACCTGGTTAGTTAACCAGGCTCAAAAATGTGAGTGAGGCTGGCAGGAGAGCAACTATACAATGCCTTCTACACTATGCAGTATCTTGAACTGGGGTGTTTCTGTTATGGAGGGGAGGGGGGGGGGCAATACAGCATTTTCCTTGGTGCAGGACATTTTGAACCCTTTAGAGGTCAGTTTTTGATAGCACTGTATTATGGGCTTTCCAGTACCTCATCCCTTCCAAAAGCATGATATAGAAAGGAGGTGTCTGGAGAGAAGGGACTCACCGAAACTGTCCAACTTGGAAAATACTTGCTTGGCAAGAAAACCAGAAGAACTTAAATAATTGTTGTTTATTGAACAATTGGATATATCTTATGCACATTTGCACTTCATACAGCAAATCAGCTGTCAATGGAGGGATTTCACCGCATAACTAAGGCCCAGGTAAAAGGTGTGGGTATGCACATTCGAAAACACTAACACCTATCTCTTAGGCCCCGATTTGAAGTGATCCATTAAATTCATATCCTTGTGAAAAACCCTGTTTGCACAGGGATAAAATTTCACAACCCATAATTTTGCACTGATAAATTTCGACACATGAAGAAATTGATGTGGAAAGCACAAAGGAACTCCTGCAATTTATAAGCAGGATTTGTCAGCAACTATATGTATTAGGAGAATTTCAACAATATTGCTATCTGTACAAATTAAGCATTCAGAGAAAGATATCACAAACATCAGAATCTAGGGGCCCAATCATGAGTGGGCAGGAAAAAGGCCATGTGTTCTCCCCCTTAGGGTTACTGATATCTGAGGTATTGTAATTCCCTGGGGGCGTTGATTTCCCTGTATTACAAGTTGGATTGCGAGGATGACTTAGAGAACTACCAAGAGGAATTGTGAATACTTTACATCATTCCAGAAGTAATACTCCATTTTGCTCAGAGTTTCACCAGGATATTTTGACGACAACAGACAACGTTTCCAGGTTAAAAACACTGAACCCACAGAGTACTATGGATATTGTAATCCCAATGAGGTCAATAATACTCTTTTCCAGCCTGCTGGGACAAAGGTGGTAATCATAACGAGTTCAAAAGTATTTTGAATTTACATTAATTTACCATCTCAAAAGTTAAAGTTCAGAGCTGCAACAAATGACAAATTAACAAAGGATCTTGATACATATATTATTTAAACTACACAATTAAGTGTAGGCCCATTGTGCATAGATATGCTTCATGTAACATCACAGTGGCAGAATGATGCAGTTGAAGGAAATGCAAGTATATTTTATCCAGCTGGGTTGTAAAAGGCGCTTAGTTTCATCTGAGAGCCTTTGCCCACAAACACTGGTGATCATTTTATGGTGCACTTTAATGCACCATCTTTGATAACCCACAAGTGAAGACAGTTGAATGCAAGTTGAACAGTCTTACTGTTGGACTTTCCAAACGAATATCTTTTGTAGGTCAAGCCTGACAGCTGAGTCGTACAAGAGCACGAGGACCAGATGGTCTTTTTTTAGCGTGAACTTCCTTTCAAGCAGCTTTAAACAAGAAAAACAGCAATGATGAGCCTGTTATGGTCATGCCTTTTTTCCTGCAAGAGCTGGTAGACCACCAAAGCCCTGTAATGAAAGTTTCTAATAAAGCACAATGTTGTCCAACAAGTTCTGTTAGTGATTATACATTGACCAATGGTGTTAACTCATCAGAACTGACTTCCTAATCTTCAGCCAACTTCCCCACGACTCACTGTACAGGTTCCCAAAAAGGTCTACTGGAATTCTCCCAGACAAGCAACAGTTTCCTCCCTCATGCTACCTTTTGCATACCCCAGCTTCAGAAACACAAATCCAAACCGGTAAACAGGCTTCACTGACAGGGTCCTGCACTTATCTAGCTCTATGAGTCAGCAGGGAAACTGGTTCTACCAGTCATGGAGAAAAATGCTGAAGGTAGAAGTTTCGACAGAGTAGAAGACGAATCTCTCCAATAATCTGTGGCAGGTGGTAAACACATGTCCAGTGCGGCAGTCAGCAAAGTGTTCTTTGTCTGGGTTTCTCAATGGTGTCCCACAGTCAGAGTATTTTAAAAGGCTGTAAGTCGCTGGTGCAACAATCTAGTCAGTTACCATGGAACTCCTATGATTCTCTTTCAGTTTTTTTTTAGCAGTCTCTTAGTCTGAGAACATGCTTTGTGAAAGAAAACACCTCTAGGAGCTTCATGTTCAAAAAGTATAAAATGATGAATCTGTGACTCCACTATGCAGAGGTCTGCCCTATCTTCCGACTTGATGCCTGGCCCCCAAAGTCTCCAAGTTCAAAGGAAATTTCTGCCCTAAGGCAAAGATTGGCTAAAGTCACTTACAGAGCACGTCTGTACAGTGCAGTGGCATAATGCAAAATGTTGCCCCCCTTGCAGGATGTGATATGGTGCCACTAAGTCTCCTACATCTCACAAATATTAATTGGCTTTGAGCTGAATAGGGCCCCCTTGAAGTGTTGGAGGGCCCTAGGAGGGTTGGAGGCCCCTGTGCGCTGTAGGGGCCTGCGTTACGCCCCTGGAACAGCACCTATTTGGTCTTCCTTTTGATTGGGGAAGGATGGTACATGCTCAGTTCAGTTGCAGATGCCTAATTGGCAGGCCCAGGAGATTCTTTTTTTTCACCGAGGGCATTGTGTCTACTGAAATGATGACCGGAGTGCAGGGTAACAAAAAGAGTGAAGTAAGCATACTTACAGACAGATATATGCAGGGCATCAATATACAGTGCATCATAATGTATTTTGAGTTAGTAGTCTATAAAAGCACTTCATAAGAGGAATCTTTCACCACCCCTGCTCACAGGTCCCTTCAGGCCAATTTTAATTATAGGTTTGAGCAACATCCTCCAATCAAAGTTACAAAGTAAATGTCGCCTTTTAATTTCTAATGCAAGATCTGTGTCCTGCAGTGAAGATGCTAGAAAAACATTTAAACTAAATGTTTGTGTTAAAATTTAAAATCTGATCAGGAAATTATACCATTTACTCCTGCATTGCATATCTGTAATCTGTACAACTGTGCCTGTAACCTGCATACAGACAGCTGCTGTACAGGAGTGACATTTCTGTCTATGTGGAAATTAGGATATCCTGCAAACAGAACATACATGGTTGTATTTGTTCAGAAGGTTTCGGCCACTGCAGAGTTCAAAGTACCAAAGCAATAAAATGAGAGAAGCAAGGCAAACAGATAAGAGAAATGAACCTGAGGTTGAGGCTATCAGAGTCATTCCCTCAAATATGGTCAAGGAGCTCACAAGGAGTCAGTTAGCAACATTTCCTCAGATGCAGTGCTTTAAATGGGAAAAAATAAATGCAGGTACTCACTTAAATGAGCTATGAGTGTGGCAAGTGGGCGGAGCTAGGGGCGGGGATAAGGACAAGACACAGAAGACACTTCTACTATGGAGTAGTCTTTAATTCCCCGTATGTGCAGATTCCCTCTGCACATGTGGCACAAGACATATATAGTAATTAACCGCAAGTATGGTGTCATGACCTTCAGAAATATGTATGAAGTCCATTGGAAGGGAAAGGTTAGACTGGATAATCATCTTGATGCCTCAGGAGATTCAGTGCCAATTTACTAGGTTTCGAATTGCACATAATAATCAGCAGAATCTTGATGATAATTTCTATCCACTAGTATGTGAACTTGGCTTCGCTCTGTGTTCTGTGGTCCAGTAGTGCATGATCTGGGGCCAAAGAGTGGTTGATTTTGGCCCAACAGTGTGTGAAATTGGCTCAATACTGTGTGATCTTGACCCATGCTGTGTTGTCGTAGGCTACTAACGAGTGGACATGGCTCAAAACAGCTTGTTTTTAAGGCATCCTTATCTGATCCTGAGCCATTGCTGTGATTTAGGCCAGCAATAATACTGAACCATAGATTTACTATCTTGTTCCAGTGACGTGGGGTCTTAGCTCAACCCTGTCTGATCTTGGCTCAGTCATTTTAGATCTTTGCTGAGTGCTTTGTTTTGCACAGAGGACATAATGAAAAGATCAGGGTGAGCTCATGAAGAGCATCATTTAATTCCTAATTGCATGCACGCAAAACCTCATGCAGGGAAGTTAAAATTATAATTCAACTTTTCCATGCTGTCTTCATTCTGATGAGAGCTAAGAAGGAAATACAATTTTTGCAATGTATGTCTCTAAAACTATTAGATATTCCCAATATGTTGTCAGGTATAGAGTAGGAGGTGTAATGTGAGTGGTCCTGGTCCTTCCACCTATCTTCCCCTACCATAGAAAGAGATTGAGGGTGCAGCTGCTGGAGAGCAGTTTCAACGCACACACTCACCCATCACTGCTTTCTCAACTTTTTCTATTTAACCAGGCAACACCAATTCATACCTGTGAAGTCCTGGGCACACACTCCCTTCAGCCCCACCGTTTTCAAGTTGTTCTCATTTTAAGGGCTCATTCAAATTTACCCTTGCACGGAAGGGGCATATTCATGAGGCCCATTGCATTTATTTGGACTGGCCACACCATCCCTGCCAAAGGATCCTTAGAATGAATTTGACAGATTTTGAACGGTGCACACTGCCATCACTGTGTGTGATATTAGACCTGGACAGTTTTGTAGGCCAGTGTTATGTGATCCGACCACTGTGGTATATTGATTATTGATAGAATAGTATGTGAATGTATGCCATTGCTATATACTTGACAAGAGCTGTGTAATTTGTATGCACTTTGTGATACCTGGCCTAATTTTTGTGATACAGTCACAACGCTGAGTGATCTTGCCTACCACTTTCTATTTGGGTGGACTGGGCCAACACTGTATATTGAGATAAGTGCTACTAATGCACCAACATTATGTATAGGGAATTCACTATACATCTTCTTAAATGTTTACCAGCTTCGCAGGGAAGTAGATTGGATTACACCTGATGTAGAGGCATGTGTATCTTCAACACAAGACAGAAAGGCTTTCCACAGTTTGCCAGATGTAGTGATTGTATTAATGATTGTTATGAAGTTGCAGTGCAACTGGCATAATACTGAGTTGGTTCATTAAATTAACTGAAAGTGCCCCTAGTTCTCTTCTCTGGTTGCTGCATTTGAAAGCATTTGAAAATGCCCGAAGAGGCCCATACTGAATGTAGCTGCACACTGTAAATAAGGTGTGACAGAGAGGCTTTCTAGGGGCCAGCCTTTCTTTACAAGGTGAAATGGGAAGACTTTTAACTTCATATGTTAACAAACAGTGGTGTGAACATCTGCTGGGAATAGGCCCTAAATCACAATTAATGCAGCTAAGCCATCGGCCGCATGAGGTTACCAATCAGTGTGCCCCTGGAAACGGACTGGAAAAACAACATTAATGACTTCAATATTAGTTGCATGTACCAAAACACATGAGAAATGTACTATTAATAAAATAGATTACCTCGTTATACAACATGAAGGCCAATCACAATCATATGTTAATATTTCCTGCTTTTGTAATATCTGCAGATTCTTAATGTCATACTCTTATATGCTTGGATGTGGGCAAATACTTATATATTCTTGAGTGCGCACTCACAGAAACAAGTAGCAATGTTCACACAAAGCATTCCAAGAATGTCCTTTAAAATACCTTCTGAGTGTCTTTATTCTCTCCCTCTTTCACTCACTATTCTCACACACACAAACATGCACACACAAGCAGGCAAACACCCAGATACAAGCAGACACTCACACAAAAGACTCAGGTGGGATAAAGGCCATTTTACACTCTTTATCACCGGTGGCTTTCTTAATTGCTGCTGTCAGCGGGATGCCTGGATTCCAGTGTGTGCACCAATGCACACGATAGTGTGAATGTGAGTGACAGCACAGGGCCTGAATGGACCCTGCTCTGTCAAACACAGCATGATGGTGAACACCGGACATTATGCAAATGAGTCCTGCTGAATAGTTTAGAGGTGGCTCCGCTTGTGCTACCGAGGCGCTTTGGCTGTCAGACAGCCTCGTTCGTGCTCATGAGCACTAGCAACAATGAGCCTACCTTTGATGAGTACCGGTACTCTCCTTGGCAGCAGAGAAGTGCCGGTACTCAGAGCGATAAAAATAAGAAGTGCTGGTACTCAGTACCTGTGAGTACCGGCCCATTTAAAGCACTGCTGAGATGATAGAGTTGGTGACTCCCTCAGAGGGCATTTATCCGCTATACTCAAAATAGGCACGAATATCTCAAATATGCTGTTAGCAGCAAAACAGGTACTGTTGGTGAGCTGTGTTAAACCATAAAATACCTATATTGTAAACTTGGTGAGCAAGAATGTGGTCTTTGTTGGGGATGGGAAAGGTAGCACTCAACATTCAGGAAAAAGTTGACAGTTTATGAAGCTTTGGGGCCCCCATTGGTTTACATTTTGTCCAGGGACTTGAAATATCTAATTTGTCCCGAAATACTGTGCACACTGCACATTAGGGAAGACATTTCAGACTGTGGGGATGAGACTGGCATAGCATGGGTAGAACGTCCCAAAGATGGATGGCCTCTGAGTGGAACTGTGATATCAAGAATACGATCAGTGGGGGTGGGGATATTTTTTGAGCCATCAATTGCGATTTTACAAGCACGCACAATGTCGGCTGTAACATATTATCTGAAGCTTTATGTATTCAAAACTCAAGAAAATATGATTGAAACCTAAACTATTATCCCTACATTAACGTTTGGCTCAGCCTGTCAGTGATACATGGTAAAATGTGCTATTTATTTAGGATGGCTACATGCTTAAAGCCTTTATGGGGGAACAACAATAAAGTTGCAAGGTCTTATTTGAGGTGCATGAGGAAAATCTTTGAGGCAGCCTGCATGATACACAACGTAAACTCAACTTCTATAGAAAATATTGATATGAACATGTATTACCTGATTTTATTTTAATTCCAAGAAAGTTTGTACTGCTGTAAGGAAGCGCAAAATAAAATAATATCGGTGGGCATTATCCCCCAGCTACTGAGAAAATGGAACAGACAGAAAGGTGCACAATGTTACATTGACGTAAATCACTCCAACTATTAGATTTCAAGTTATGTGGTCCATTTAAGCTGGGAATTAATGCTATATTGTCCATATGCTACAATCTAAATACTAAAGGACTTGGTAAGGTGCACGAAATACCTCGAATTTACAGCAAAACACAATGCAATGCTTCTTGTGATAAACCTATTACCTAATGTTGTTTATATATAGTGTGCTATAGTTATGGTAAACTATTCATTTTCAAGTTCAGCGTCAGCCATCTTAAACCATGGACTATAGCATAGCATCTAAATAAAGCCCCTTCCAAGAAGAGCTGAGCCCATTCTATGTATCATGTTAAGTACCTTGCACAAGCAGTGTATTGTATTATTCATTTTATTGCGCCCTGTTCAGCAACGTCTTCATTCAGCCTTGTGAAATATCAATAACAGAAGCTTGGAAGTATCACTTACCGCTTTCTTGGCTTGACGTAGATCCAAGTATTAAATATTCAAAGGAATGTTTTTCATTTCTTGAATAAGTAGAGACAAGAAACACACAGGTTTTATAGAAGAGGACTTCCCTGCTGTGCCTGCCTGAGCCTGCAGCACAGCTACTCTTTCTTGTTCATACAATGTTTGATCCCTTGTGACGTTTTAATGCATATTATTTGCCTCCAGAGCATTCTCTAAAAATCTGATCTATGATTCTATTACAGTGGTTAATGTTAGTAGTATAGTGCTGGTGGTTTATTAGTTTGGGTGGTTTGGTGTCCACCACAAGTATAAAAGTCACTATCCAGTTATGTCCATTCAAAGGTTTCAGTAATTTAAACCTGAGCTGAACCCCTGATAACTAAGGCACAGAGCAGCCAAGCTTAACCTAACAAAAATGTGTAAAGCATTTAGAAGTACCAAAACAGTTACAAGTCAAAAACACAACACTCTAAAAACCTCATTCGATTTTAGAAAAATAGAAAAACATCAAAAAACAGAATCTAGTAGGGGGAACCAAAGATATGAATTTTTTAAGATCTAAGTGGAAAAGCATCAAAAAGCATAAAGCGCAGATGGTAGTTAAAGGTCATGGTAGACTGCGCATCAGGCACTATTTTGGACCGACTGCAATGCACTGTGAGTTGGATACATCAAGTACATTGGTCCTAGTGAAAGTCTGGATGTCAAAAAATTTGAAAATCATTTATAAGTCCCACTGGTGTGTAGGAAAAGCTTTCAAAAGTTTCCAAATTTCTAGTGCCCAAACAACAAGAGGGGTACATTTCTAAGGCCCCTAGGAGTTTAGGTTAGGCAACCAGAGACTCAGAGGGTGTCAGGCAGAGGCCACCATCAAAGACCACTCTAAGTTACAGATGCCACACTCAGAAAAGGGGGGAGGAAGTCCAGGGCTCCTCTCTGGTAACAGACAGCAGGTGCAGTCCTTCTTCTGTTCTTCCACAGGCCCAAAAAGTGTTTTGAGGAAGAATGGATGAGGGTTCACCTTTGTAGGTTTCACCTGCCTGTGGGATACCCTAAGACACTCCTTGACCTCTCTGACCAATGGAGTAAGTGCTCCCAGGCTCTTGCCTACCTACTTTTTCAGTAGTTCCTGTTTCTTTAGTGCAAACAGGCCCAAATTGAAATGTGCCAGGGCAAATCCAAGACAGTGAAGGACTTCAGTCACACTAAACCTGGGCTCTGAAGACTGGGTGTGTGTAAGGGAGTGGACTATGGTAATCACCAGTGCCCTCTGACAGCTAATACTAAAATCCAGTTTGAAGCAGGCACTGTACCCACAACAAACCCAGAGACAGAAGTGGGGCAGGAAAAAAACAGGGTCCTTCAACAACCAGAGAGAAGATGCACATGAATTGTCGTGGCTTCATGTTATCTTCCTTTCAAGTGTGTCAAAGTGATACATATGGATACAGGAGAAGCTACTGAGTCAGAAGAACTGGATTTTATTGATTTTCCTGCAATTTAAAGGTTATTTTGCACAAGTACTATTTTTGAAGAATATTGTATGTTGGATTTTTATCGTATTTGGTCTTGTTGGTTTATATAAAGATTTAATATTTTTCTAAACTGGTGTGGTGTCCATTTGTAGTGTTTTCACTGTATTACTGTATGTGTTCACACATGCTTAACACACTGCCTCTGAGATAAGCCTGTCTGCTCGTGCCAAGCTGGCAAGGGGGTGAGCAGTGGTTATTTTAGGAGTGTATCCCCCTTACCCTGACTAGAAGCAAGGGTCCCTATTTGGACAAAGGTACCTACCTCTGCCAACTGGAAACCCCCATTTCTAACATTGGTGGTCAGCGGTGAGGATCTGGACTTGCATTTGTGTCTTACATACAGTGATTGGTGTACACTACTAGTAGAGTGCAGACCATTACACAACCACATACTGTTTTTTCTGTTTTCTGGTATCCTCCTGGAAGTATTTTTTGATGCTAGGACTCTGGTTAGTTGTTGCTAAATGGAACTTGACTTCTGGCACATGATACACAAAGAAGAAGCTACGTGTGTTCTGCAAGGAAAGAGGGCTGCCTGTGAAGAGAAGGTCCAGGGAGGATCTAGAGGCATCCCTATTTCATTATGAGTTACCCCGCTGGGGGCCAACACTACCAGTGGAGTCTGAGGAGGAGGACGTCCCTGAAAGTGAGGGAGAAACTGAAAAAGATGGCTGGCTTCTAGCTTGTGAGCAGTGGCTGAGAGAGCTTGACGAGGAGCTGTAAAGGGCTGAGGCCAAGAAGGCCTTAACCTAAGAAGAAGAAATGTGTGTAGCTCAAGAAGGGAGCTTGGCTGGGTTGAAGGTGGAGTCCAGCTCAGATGGTGGCAGCAAAATGGTGATATCTAGTGCTGAGGGAGCAGTACACACACCCAGAGATGTGGTACCTGACTTGAAGGAGGGGGTTAACCTACAATAGGGGGCTCAAGGATATGAGGTAGCTCCAGTGGTGCACAGTGTCCCTGAGGTAGATTGTGGAACTGGCACAGGGGTTCATAGTCCTAGTGGTGGGAGGGATACTCTACTGACTCTTAATGTGAGGTGCAGGGAGAGGGGTTCCCCCATGGTTGAAGTCCTGGTGTGCGAGTGTGGAGACCACCCAGAAGAGTGTGGGTTGAGTGACAGAGACAGTCAGACACTGTCTTGCCAATCTCAAGAGAGTGGTGTGGGGTATGTGTGCGAGGCACTGGATGGTAAGGCAAAGGATAGCTTGGTTAACACCTGTGTGGGGCGGTGTGATTCAATTGGTGGAGAGCATATTTTAAGTCCATGTTTTCCAGAGCTTTGCCAACGCCTGGTGGAGTGTGAGTTCTCTGACCACAGGGAGCTCACACTGGAGGCAGACCTTTTGGTGGATTCCAGAGGGCCTGAAGAGGCATCTGGGGGTGATCCTTATGGAGGAAGCTCAGGTATTTCCCAACCAAGAGTGGTGGGAAAGGTTCTAAGTAGCCCAGATAGGTCCCGGTGTAGTGAAAGGGGTGTAGGGACTCACGTCCTGTCTCCGCGGAGGAGTGAGAATGTGATGCGTCCCAAGGTACCCAAAACCCAGTCTCACAGCCTGGAGGGTTCTGTAAGGGACCACCAGGTGGGGAGCCTAGGCTGTACAGGTAGGCCATCCATTGAGGGGGATCTCCTAGTGTCAGGACAACTTGGAGTGTCTGTAAGCAGAGCTCCACCAGTTCTGGTGTCTGGTGGTGCCGCTCCTGAGTGGAGGGTGCAGAAGTACAGATGGAGGGGTGAGAGGGGGATGCGGTCCCCAGTGGGAGAACCAGTGGGTCAGGGGCCAGCCTTAAGGGCTGAACCTTCTAGGAGTGACCATGGTGACACCACTTCTGTTTTGGGGGGTCTTCACACACTGTCAGATGGGCAGGGGTCGAGAGATCAGCACCAGGCAGACTGTCACGCAACACATGAGATATGTGTTACCCTTGGGGGGGCATGAGTGCTCCCCAGGAAGTCCTGGTGTGCCAGGCAGGTGCTTAGCCACAGAGGGTAGTCCCTGGGTTGGGAGGCCAGGTTCAGGAGGTTATGCCTGACCTGGAGGGAAGGATATCTGTAAGCAGTGTCCCTACTGTTTTGTCTTCTGGGGGCCCTGCTCCAGGTGGGAGGTTACAGGACCCCAGTAAGGGGGGGCGGGGAGAGGGCAGCCTCACCCCTGACCTCTGGCCAGTCTAAGGGTACAGACCCTAGGCTGGGATCCCAGTTGCAGGATAAAACTCCTGAACTTATGGGCGAATTGTGCAGGACACCTGCCACAGGTGCCCTGACAATTCTGGAAAGGGGTACCGCTCCAGGTGGGAGGGTGCAGAGCCCCGAGGAGGAGGAGGACCGGGTGTGGGAAAGCCCACCCCAGTCTCCTGTCCAGCCACCGGGTACAGAACCGTTGCTGGTGGGTCAGTGTCAGGATGTCATACCTGACCTGACAGGAGGGAGAGGGGACAAAGGGTGCCAGGCGCCTGGGGCTACTGCCCCCCGCTCTCTGATGCCACAGAGGTTTGAGAGCCCTGAGAGGCATAAGGCCTGGGTCTCATCACTGACAACTGTCAGTGGCCACTGTGGCTTGCTGTCCTGGTGGACAGAGTGGCCCCGGGGGGGACAGGAGTCACACCCCAGGGGTGGACTGGGCCACACCAATGTGTTGGCCATGTGGGTACTGTCTGTCTGTTTGGACACACCTGTGAGCAAGCTAAGAATAGGTGCTGCACGGATGGTGTCCACAGGTGAGGAGAAGGATTCCCCATGGGTTAGCTTAGTGGGCCCTGAGAGTATGGACAGAGAGATCCAAATGAGTTCAGATTGGCATAGAACTGGAATATGCCCCTGCAGTTGCAGGCCAGGGTCCATGTTCTATCGCCCCAAGCAGGGAAGCCTATCAAGGTATTGATTAGTCTACCCTGGCTTTAGGCTGGAAGGGGGTCGTGTTGGACTTGGCCCTTTTTGCAGGGTCACCCAAGGACTTTTTGCCTTCCTCCTGTATTTTCTCTGACCTGTTGTTGGTGGTTTTATGACTCTGGGCACTTTACCACTGCTGATCAGTGCTAAAGTGCATATGCTGTCTCTGTAAATTGTTGTTATGGATTAGTGATTCCATGATTGGCATATTTGATTTACTAATCAGACCCTAGTACAGTGCACTATGTGTGCCCAGGGCCTGTAAATCAAATGCTGCTAGTGGGCTGCAGCACTGACCACAGAAGCAGCCTGTAAAATGTAACTCGGGCCTGCCATTGCAGAGCCTGTGGGCAGTCTGGGACTGCCATGTCGACTTAGCAAGTGCACACACTTGCCAGTCCCTAAACCTTCCCTTTTCTACATATTAGTCACCCCTAAGTAGGCCCAAGGTACCCCTGTGGGCAGGGTGCATTGTATGTGAAAGGTAGGACATGCCCTGATGTGTGTGGCATGTCCTGATAGTGAATTACTGCCAACTTCGTTTTTCACTATTGCAAGGCTACCTGTTCCCATAGGACAGAATGGGTAGTTTGTTTATAACATCTTATAAACATAACTGGCCCTGGGAACAAGGTAGGAAAATAAAGTTTAGTATGCCTGAACTCAGAATGTTAAAGTGCATCTTTTAGTGAGGGTGATTTTTACATTCTGTGTTTGAAAATACCACTTTTAGAAAGTAGGTATTTTCTTGCCTAACCATCCAGTGTGCCTCTGCTAGGTTTGTGTATTGCATGTCTGGCTTTTGGATGACAGGGGCTGGAGAGGGGCAGTGGCTCTAGACGTCTGATGAGTCAGGGCTGGGCTGAATAGACCTGGGCTGCATTTAGAGTAGTGTGGAGGATATTTCCTTTCACCTGAATGGGCCTGGTCTGCCTTCAACAATGCTGTCTCCACCTCCTGCCAGGAAGCTGCACCAGTGAGGACAGAACTGGTTTTGGCTGGGTACAGACACTCTCTGCCTTCAGAGAACAAAGGATTTTTGCGTATAAAAAGAGGGGCCCAGACCCCAGACTTTTAGATCACTTCTGGGAAATCAAGACAAACCTTTGCCAAGGAGAAGAGCCGGAGAAGCTGAGGAGGAATACTGCCCCTGTGCTGTTTGCTGTCTGGGGTTGGCCTGCATTGGCTACTTTCTGCCAAGGAAAGGGGAAAGGACTTTGCTGCTTTCTTTGTCCCCCTGCTTGAAGAGAAGATCTCCAAGGGCTTGAACTGAGCTTGCCCCCTGTTCTAGAGGTCTCAGGAACAGCAAAGACCTCACCGTGTCTGTGGGCACTGTCTCTGATCGTCTCCGCAGAAGAAAAGGGTAACCGACTCTGTCATCGAGTCCGTCGCAGGATTCCGTGTCCTGAAAACACCGCCTCACTTCGCAATGCAACCCTGGTCTCACCGACTCCGTCAACGAGCCGCTGCTTGCACAGCGTCCTGAGGGCACCGCACTCCGCAACGCTTCGCTTCACGCTGCAAGGACGTCACCGACTCCTTCGCTGCCCGACCCGAACATCGCCTGTCTCCGTTGCCGCACCGTGACTTCCCAGCACTGCAGCGAGCCCCATCTCACCCTTCAATGCAAGCCCTGGTCTCACCAACTCCGTCAACGAGCCGCTGCCTGCACCGCATCGTGAGGACACCGCCTGCCGCAACGCTCCACTTCCCAATGCGACCGCGACGTTTGCCCCGACCGACTCGCACCGACGTGTTGGTCGCAACAAGAAAGGTACAGTGTCCGAGTCTGTCGACACTTTAGCTGGCCCGTATCAATGCGGTCGGCTGGAATTGTTAGACTCTGTCGTATTCAGTATCGCGGTAGCCCCAGGAGGAGCTACCGAGTCGGAAGAACTGGGTTTTATTGATTTTCCTGCAATTTAAAGGTTATTTTGCACAAGTACTATTTTTGAAGAATATTGTATGTTGGATTTTTATCGTATTTGGTCTTGTTGGTTTAGATAAAGACTTGCTATTTTTCTAAACTGGTGTGGTGTCCATTTGTAGTGTTTTCACTGTATTACTGTATGTGTTCACAAATGCTTAACACACTGCCTCTGAGATAAGCCTGTCTGCT
This sequence comes from Calotriton arnoldi, assembly GCA_963921515.1. Lineage (NCBI taxonomy): Eukaryota > Metazoa > Chordata > Amphibia > Caudata > Salamandridae > Calotriton > Calotriton arnoldi. Next base: position 2,094,976 of record CAWUFW010002580.1, read on the forward strand.
CGTGCCAAGCTACCAAGGGGTGAGCAGTGGTTATTTTTGGAGTGTATCCCCCTTACCCTGTCTAGAAGCAAGGGTCTCTATTTGGACTAAGGTACCTACCTCTGCCAACTGGAGACCCCCATTTCTAACACTACCCATATAGGACAATCTTACAAATAGTTAATCTAATTGGCAACCGTTTACTTAGTCACTGACTATTCTGAAATGTTGGCTTGGACCAGTCCTTCTTTAACTTACATCAGCCAGATCTCAAATAGTCTCTTGATGACCGAAATTTACAGGGAATAATTTAAACATGATTTCAGGATATTGTGCAATAAAAAAGTAATCTCAATCATTCTCTTTCTTCATCTGAAAGCTAGTTAGATTTAGCTGGAGCATGTATCACTCCCGAAATTTGCTTCTGCTCTGCAGGGTTGATATCCTTTGTTCAGTTCCTACCTTTATTTTTCCCAGAGAGGTTGCTGGACATAATGAAAACCAGGACCTACAAGTTTGAATGCACCACCTGCTTGTGCTAATTCTTTTCAAACAAGAAACTTAACAAACTGCCCCTGCTCCAGAAGGTAACAAACACAATAGAGTCTGGCAAACAATGAAAATATTATTACATTCAGATTTAATTTTCTAGGGCTTTCTACCTGAAAAAGACAGTTCTATACTTCTAGAATCTATACTTTTGTCTTAATTTACATCCATCCCTCATCTAACCTACCTGTGCAAAAGCCCAAGGATGCCTTGTCACCTATTTGCTTAATATTAACTTCACATATTTGCTCTTCATAATGAATCAAGCACAACATTCAGAATGCAACTTTCTGTGTGATGTTTCCCAAGAGACACTTACCACCATGATGAAATATTTTGAGTTACTCCATAAAGTATGCTAATGTTGGTGAGTCTCTGTTTTTATGTGAAGCCTAGACCTTAGTTGTGTGCATGCAAAATATGGGGCGCAGGAATTGCACACAAAAATCTCAATTCACTCTAATCATGTTCTGTACCTAGAGGGCAATTGGAGAGGCTGTGTCTGCAATAGAGCAAAAGCAGGCCTTCTATAAATGACAAAATATTCCAGGCATCTCAGCTAGATTCTACATGAAGGAGGCAGACCTTTCCCAACTGGCCTGCACATCACTAATGGGCACTTACAGCTTGTTTGAAACTTCAACGTGCACCATACTGAAATAAAAGAGAAACAATTCTTGCCATAACATATTTCTTGCTATATTTATAGATGTAATGTAGTACAGATGTTTAAACAATCTTGGGGCCAGATGAGCAGCTTTCTTTTTTTCTGTTTGGATGGCACTTGGCAGATGTGAATGAGTGTTAAACAACATTACTTAAGCCACTTGCTATACTACATTTCAATTGTGCTTTAAGACAGATATTATATTATTGCCACAAAATTAAAAATAATAATATGTGCATTCCAATCACTAATGCAAACCACACTATGTTGTGCAGTAAGTGATACTTTTACCGTACCTAATGGCAATCATTTAATTGATCTCAAAATATAGACCTTCCCTACTTTGATACATATATGACCATATCTAAGCAATAAATATGTTAGACAAAAACTATATTCAGAGTTGCACTATTTGTTTCGTTCAATTGGTTACAACTGTTGTCAATATGCTGTTTTTCTCTTGAATGTTTTTAGTTGCCCTTTGTGATAATCGCACCTTAAATGACTAAAATTACAAGCAAATATTACATTCCTATTGCATCTTAAACAGACCAGTAAGGAAAAAAACTCCATGTTATCAAGTTGAGAATAGGACAAGTTATTGCCAAACTACAACTAGAGAACTGGAAAAAGCCTGGAGACAAGCCTTTTCAATATGTACACCAACACAGTGTAAAAACACAATCCATCAAAATCAGGCTCACTCTTGCTCCTACCATACAGAGCTCCACTGCGTCTAGAAAGCTAGTTCTCCACATCATAAAAGCACCAAATAAAATACAAAAAAATGAAATAAATGCCAGAAAAGGAAATATGAAGCTGCTAAGGAGTATCTGTAAAATGGTTTCAGAAGGCTGGTGTGCAACACTCTTCTCATATCATTTGTTTGTAAGTAGGGACTACTTCTCTACATGATATGCTTATTCCATCATTCACTATTATTGTCATAAAAAGAGTTATAAATGAAATGTGAATAATAGAAACATTATCATTAGAACTATGAATTGGGATTGAACTCCTACTGAGTATGTTATGTATGCAGTCATGATAATAATTGTCTCAATAATAAATGATTAAATAACTTACACATTAAAAACAGCATAACACTTTGCGAACTTGGGAGTTACAGGAAAAATCATAAATTATTTAGCTAAAAAGTGCCATATGGAAGGGCTCCAATGATAGAACTGGGGGTCTCTAGTTGGCTGAGGTAGGTACCTTAGTCCAAATAGGGACCCTTGCTTCTAGTCAGGGTAAGGAGGGACACACGCTTAGATAACCCCTGCTCACCCCCTGGTAGCTTGGCACGAGCAGCCAGGCTTATCTCCAAGGCAATGTGTAAAGTATTTGCAACCACACTCCCAGTAACACAGTGATAACACCACAAATGGACACCACACTGGTTTCATAAAAATAGCGGTATCTTTATAAAAGGAATACAATGAGACCAAACAATAGAAATCCAACATATGCGTATTCGTAATATTTCGCTTTGCCGGTTATTAGGCCAGCAATCACTTGTAGGTTCTTGCGGTATTAATGAGCAATTCACGATCTCTAATGCAGTCCTAATGCAATGCTATTCAGTTCGTAATGCAGTTCGTAATGTAGTAATAAGACAGTCCTTAATGCAAGAATCAGGCAGTTCGTAATGCAAGAATAATGCAGTTCGTAATGCAAGAATCAGGCAGTTCGTAATGCAAGAATAATGCGGTTCGCAATGCAAGAATCAGGCAGTTTGTAATGCAAGAATAATGCGGTTCGTAATGCAAGAATCGGGCAGTTCGTAATGCAAGAATAATGCGGTTAGCCAATCTGCGCGGTCAACTCGGGCACCACTAGGCCCCAACAACAGAGACAACGGTCGTAAGCTTAAAGGGGCGGCCCTGGTACTGCTGGGCAGGTATGGGCCGCTCGGGGACTCAGTGCATCTAACGCGGTGCAGCGGGAGAGAGCTCGGAGCACTCCTGTACTCCTCCTGCACGCCTCCCCAGGCCACACACACTTGTGGCTCCCGACCGGAGTCCAAGCCTTACCTGGGGGGGTGCGCTGCCTCGCTCTCTCTCCGCTCGTCGGATGTCCTGCTGGGCGATCCCGATCACGTTGCAGCTCTGTTGCGAGGCGACGCTGTAGCCGGACGGGTTACGGCGCTGCCTTCTCCTTCGTTGACCATCTTGGGCAGATTCCTTCCGACGAACAATGATCACGATCCCTTTCGCCTTGAGCGTCCTTAGCTTCAAGAAATCCTTTAGCACATTGCGGCTCGGGCCGGCGGCGGCGATCTTTACTCACAGCCTCAGTTACGATGACGGCTCGGGCCACAAACAGCAATGCAGCAGCGTGGACGATGTTTCACGCTGCAGGGGCAATGCGGTCCCGGGGCACCTCGTAAACAGCACCACGGACCACACGGCAGTCTCAGGCATGCAAAAAGCACACGCACACAGCGTCGCTGAGACACGGTCCTTAGTTTCAAGTAAGCCTTTAGCACGTTGCGGCTCGGGCCGGCGGCGCCGATCTTTACTCACAGCCTCAGTTACGATGACGGCTCGGGCCACAAACAGCAATGCAGCAGCATGGACAATGTTTCACGCTGCGGGGGCAATGCGGTCACAGGGCACCTCGTAAACAGCACCACGGACCACCCGGCAATCTCAGGTGTGAAAAAAGCACACGCACACAGCGTCGCTGAGACACACTTGGAAACTTTTATGTTCCTGAGTTTCCACAACAGGGGACCATCTCTCCTCGGGCCCTTGGAGACAAGTTACTTCAGGACACAGCGCACAGCAAAGTCCTCTCAAGCAGGGGGACACAGCACACAGCAAAGTCCCTTGTCCTCTCCTCAGTCAAATCAGCAAACTGCAGGCCAGCCCCAGAACACACAGCAAGGGCAGTCCTTCTCTTCAGTCTCTTCAGTTGTTCTTCTTTGGCAGAGGTTCCTCTTGATCACAAAGTAGTTTCAATCCATTTTCAGTATGGATTTCAGTCTTGAGTTCAGGGGTTTCAGCTCTTACATTTATACCCCTAAATGCCTTTGAAGTCTTTGTGTTCAGGGGGCTCTGACCCCGGTCCAAACCAGACCTGGGTGTCTTCCTGCCAGTGCACACCCTCTTCCTTTGATAGTCAGGGTCTGGTGCCCAGACGCTCAGAAGGAGGTGGAGCCATCCTCTGGGGGCAGCAACACAGCCCTCTTCACATGCAGGGGGCTACTCCTCCCCCCCACATCAAACGCAGGCCAGCCTGTTGCTGTCTCACCTACTCCTCCCTGGGGTCAGGACACTTCCCAGACCCTGTCACATCCAAACCCAGACCGGCAATATATAACCAGGCAGAGGCACACAGGATGGTTTAAAACAAGAAACCAGCCACTTCGAAAAGCGTGGTTTCTAAACACACAATTCAAAAACCATCTTCACAAAAAGATGTGTTATTAAATTCTGAGTTCAGGCACACTAAACTCCATCTCTCCATCTTATGCCTATGGGAAGATATGCTGGAAACATGGGACTCAGCATTCCCCATTCTGTCCTATGGGCAAGATGGCCTTGCAACAGTGAAAAACGAATTTGGCAGTATTTCACTGTCAGGACATCGTACACACCTCAGTACATGTCCTACCTTTCACATACATTGCGCCCTGCCCAGGGGGGTACCTTGGGCCTACTATAGGGGTGTCTGATGTGCATAGAAAGGGAAGGTAAGGCCTGGCAAGTGGGTGCACTTGCCAGGACAACAAGGCAGTTAACAACCTGCGCGCAGGCACTGCAGTGGCAGGCCTGAGATCTCTTCTTAGGGCTACTTGTGTGGGTGGTTTAATTAGTGCTGCAGGCCCACTAGTAGCATTTGCATTACCAGCCCTGGCACACATAGTGCACTTTACTAGGGACTTTACTAGTAAGGTAAACATACCAATCATGGACAACCAATTACCATAACACTTTATACAGGGAGCACTTGCACTTTGACACTGATCAGCAGTGACAAAGTGCCCAAAGCATCTAAGCCAGCAAAACGAAATCCATCACAGCATCAAAAATAGAGGAGGTAGAGGCAAAAAGTCAGGGGTAACCACGCCAAGAAATGCCGGGTCTAACATCCAACTACAAAACAATTTGGGTTAGGACTTATTTACATTCTCCAAATTATTCACCAATAAATGAAAATACATGCGACTTAATTCATTGACTTTAGAAGTTGAAATATAATTTATTTGTTTTAAAGAAATTAAAAATACAATTGAATTAACTAAAAGAATTCTACAAAATATAAATAAATGTCGGATTTAGTTTTAAATTTCAGTTTATAATACCATCTGTTGGCAATACCAAACAACATAACAGGCCTTCTCATGGTTTAAAGTATCATAAAGTTCACTTGACTGTATTATAAAGTTCAAATTCATCACATGTAATCATATACCAATTTATTATAATATTAAATGCAGTGATTGTTAGTAGTGGAATCTCTTTGCACCATAATTTAATCAACTAGGGTCCGGAAAGCCCTATATTTAGTAAATATTTTACATATAGGTCTGTCTCTTCTTTGAATTAATTACAGTCAATTACCTCTCTTGTGGCTCTCATGCTCACCAGTTTAATCTTTTCACATCTAGATTCTATTATATCATTTGTATTTTATTATTTAATATAAAAACACCACATATTACTTGCTAGAAACTGATTGACTGCAGCCACTATTCGGATGCACAGAGCCTAGACTTGCCCCATTCTTAGAAGCGGATCATATTTTTACAGTAGTGGTTTCAGTGACTTTGTAGCTAGGTTAGTGGGATATATGCCCAACAATACCCTTACATTCAATAGACACAATAAATGAGCTTCTTTTGTTAACTTAACATTTTGGACACATGTGTCAAAACGTGGCACTCTTTCGCCACAAAGTGCAGTGTTGTAACTATGTCAGTAAGATGAGACGGGGTGAGCTTCAGATTTTTCAACAATCACGCTTGAATATAATGTAAAAATACATTATACGGGGACAGGATGCATGAGAGGGGCTTAAGGGCCAGTGGAAATGGAGAGGAATGGAGGTTGGTTGAGATACTAATTGAGGGAAATCACAGTATTTTGTAAACTTACCAACATTTTTGAAGACTTTCAAAACAGAGAAAGGGTGAGTGTGTGTGTGTGTTTTTGTTTGTATGTATGTAAAACCTCCTGGTGAAATTCAATCGACACCTCATCATACCCAACTGAAAGCACTTGTACCCAACTATTTACCAGAAAATAAATGTATTAGAGGGGTGTAACACCCGAAAGACCCCCCTGGAGCTACACCCCTTACAAAGTACCTTCAGATCAGCTGCTCTAAAAAGCAGAAAGCGCTAGTTTCTAACAGTAAAATCCTCCCTTTTGAAAGCATCAACATAAACTAACTATATGTTGCTATTCATTTTTCTGCAGACTGGAAACTATCTAATAGTATGCCACATAAAGGTACTTACATCTGGCCAAAAGCATTTTCCTGCTCGAAACTAGAACATATAATTTCAAACTCTGTTATCATGTAATATAAAAAAAGTAAATTGGGTTCTCGCAAGATAGACACTATAAGTACATCTCTGTGCTCTGCTAAAAATCAACTGTCAGCCTCCTAGAAATGTTTCCAGACACCTATTTCCCATTTTAGGTGTGCAATTCTCACTTAACCATTATTTGCTTTCAATGTATGAACTCCTTCATGTGGAAGGTCACATTTGTGATCTTTCTGAATTGTGTTCATGATATAAGATACCAAAAAGGTCAGGAGATAAATATGGAAGCAAGCATGGATGTATTAATGCCAAAAAGGTTTGAGTATATTTTTCTTTAGCTTTTCATATTTAAATTTCTCTTTGTAACCATGAGACAGTGAAAGATGTTACACATGTTGGTGTTGTCCATCCAATTTGGTTTCCAAATTATGGACAAGACAAAAACATAGTCCGTTAGAATTGCCAATAAGCAGATTGTTTAAAAAAGCAAGAAATAAAAGTACATTGATTCTGGCTAAATTTCTGTTAATGTGATTGATTCATGAATAGGTGCATGACCATTCCTTGCATGCTTTGCATTACTGTTTTGTAAGTAAACATTGGAGGGATAGAGTTCATCCAAATTTCTTGTAAAAAATCTTACCAATTCCATGTGTTTATCTATCTATCTATCTTAATATCATAGATTGATAGAAGTTTCATGAAAGTAATTTAATATTTCATCAACTAAACAATCTGAACAAATATGACAAATCCATAGCAGTATTTAGATGCGGTAAATCTTACACTCATGACACAGCCTGCGTACAAAGGGACATATGTACAAGGAAATGATGCAGCACGGCACTGCAACAAATATTGCAGCACTGCGCTGCATCATTTAAAAATGCAGGGATGTGCTGTATTTACAAGAATATGGTGCACCCTTGTGTCTTTCTTTGCTCTGACGCTAAAAATAGCTGCCTAGCGCCAACACAGACATCCTTGCGCCATAGATTGTTTATGTGCAGGAAGGTGCCTCATCCTGCACCTAAACAATTAATAATGGTGATTTGCGAATTCTGTGTGCTCCATTCTGTACCACACATAGAAGTAGCAAATCACCATTATTTAATCCTGCACAAAAACAATCATTAATGGCTTTTTGTTCTTTCTATGTGTCATGCAGACTGCAGAATACATAGAAAAAGCAAAAACAAGGAGAAATACAAGTATTTCTCCTCGTTGTGCATGGCATTAGGTTTTGGAGCTGCCACAGATTTACACAAACTTGTAAATCTTGGGCAGCATCAAAAAGCAATGGGTGTTGCAGTGGAACGCCCACAGCAACACCCATTGCTTGCCCCTTTCACACAGATACCTGCGTGAAAGGGTACCGGATTTACAAAGTGGAGTTAAGCCATGCAAAGTGGCGTAACACCGCTTTGTAAAATGGTGCAGGGCATAGCGCCACTGCACCATCATAAAAAAGTGATGTTCCGGTGGCACAAACGCCTTGTATATTTATGTCCCAAAGAGTGTGATGTATATTTTGTGGAGTGTGGTTGTGAAGGTGTCATTTGGGTAAATGTATTTCTCTTCAAATGGGCAGTTATGACACTAAAGTGTTCTGAGTAAACAAAGTCTGAACAGAACCCATACTGACACAGGTAAGTGATTTTGTGCTAGAGTTCCTCTGTTAAAACAAGCAGTGAAGCTTGCTCACCTTCTTGTGACCTTTATTATCCCTATAGGTCATTTTTATGTTTAAAGAAAAACTTAATATATATTTTTAAACATGCATTTACACCATTACAAGATATAGTTCTGGAGAATTCACTGAAGGAGTAGATTGTCTTCTCGACACCAGTAAATTCTGAAAAGGGCTATTTTATCTCAAAGTCACGCACTCTCCTTTCGTTGTAAAAACACAGCAGGGCACCAACGGTATTAGTGACAGCAGGCTGAGGAGTGAAGGCTATATTCTGAGGGCATCCAATCTTTCTATAATAGCAGGCTTGGAAATGATTCCGGTAAACTACAGTGCGAGATGTCACATTTCTTGTTGGGTTCATTGTATTAAGGTGCAATCATTCCATCACTTTGCATTAGCTTTCAGAGGCTTGTTTGGTAACTGCATTTGTAACGTGTTAGCCACATTTGCAAAGAAACATACCACTGTGATGCTCATTCAGGCAGGTTGTATAATAACGTTGTCACATTGCATTAGTAGAGAAAAGTTGTGAGTCAAAAGTCAGTCCATTATGTTTCAGTGACACAAAAATATTATTACTGCTTGCTCATTTGATCCTAATGGAGGCAAGTCCTACAAATGCTCCTGAACCAAAGTTTCAAAAACAGCAGGGCCATTCACAGTAGAAAGGCTGATGAACCCATATTTAAATCAGAAACCCAGTAGACGTCTTAGAATTTCAAGGCAATGACTTCAACATTTTGTGGCTGAAAAAAGACCATATCAGGCATATTCACTTACAGATTCAAGAGGTGTCACCCTCTTTTTGTATCCCTGGGGCACTGTGGTATTACAAAATGAGCAGCAGATGCTTGAGGGACCCCTCTTGTAATCAATATGAACCATTGACTATTCACTTCTGTTTTTAAAGAAAAACATAATACTAATTTAAAAAATAATGTATTGCAAATGTATTGGCATCATTGCAAGTTTTAATCAGAAAGGAGTAGATTTTTCCTCTGCATCAGTAGAGTCTGAAAAGGATTATTTTATCTCAAACTCACACACTTACTGTTGATTGTAAAACACAGAATGGCAGCCATGGTATTAACGACAGCAGGCTCAGGAGTGAACACTGTATTATGAGGGCATCCAATCTTTCTGTTATTACAGGTTTGGAAAGGATTTCGAATATTGTGATTTTTTTATGCAAGCATAAATTTACCTTAAGTTGTGAAATGTGATTGGCAAATATAGTTAACAAAGCATCATGCCAAAATGGTTGTTGATGCAATAGACTTGCGTTGCTTGTTTCTTATTTATTTACAGCACACATACGAAGTGGGAAAAGTGTTAAATCATAGGTTTTATACTGGCAGTTTCCCTACCAGTGCATAACCTATGCTTGACAGGATGCACTCACCACTGCACTATAGTGCAAGGATGAGTGAGTGGGCGCATGGCAGCCAAAAGTGAGCCTGCACTGGGAGAGAGAAAAGCAACACTATGGGGCCGATTCTGATGCAGGTTGGAAAAGCTTCCCGACCGAATCGGTTGGGAAATGGTGTCCGACCCACTCGGATCGGGAAAGTCCGACCGGCGGAGTAGGATGCATCCGGATGCTTCCAGATACGATTTGGTTGAACTCCCATTGACTTCAATGGGAACATTTGTTCCTAACCGCATCAGAATTGGGCCCTCGGTCGGGAAGACACGTTCCCGATCCGATTTGGAAGGAGCAAATGCCGCTAGGAGGCCTTCCTAACCGCATCAGAATCAGGCCCTCTATCTTAGTAGATACTCTCCCTTTGACACACTGCAGTGTGTCATTACTCAATACATCTGCACATAATTTTGCTCCTCTGAGAGTAACAACGCACCTTGTTTTAGTGGAAAAGGGAAAGTGCCTCCTCTGGAGAAGGGAAACCAATGATGGCATGCAAATTCCCAACAAGACATGGCCAGGAGTGTAGTCTCTAATGATGAGAGAGTTTTTCCAATTCCTTTAGAATTGTTACAAAAAAATAGAAATAATGTTCACCTGACACATTAAAGACGTAGTAGTTGGCAGAATTGCAAACTTGAAGGGTCTTAATTACACTCAATCTGGTTAATAAATATATAATTCAACCACTGTTAACGCAGTGAAGTATTTCTGCAAGTTTACTCAGATAATTGGTACATTACTGCACCAGTCTCATTCAACACTTGCCCTAGAGTTGATCTACATTTACTTGTTTAGGCACTGCCAATCACTAAGGGTTAAATTACGCAATGCAGTCCGTTTTTGCATATAGGAGAACTATCTACTTACGTCTGTGTTCGCCTTCAAGAATAATAGACGTGCACACATGTACCATAAAATAAATTCCCCATTAGTGGACATGTTGCTTCTAAGTTGTCATCTCTTTGCAGTAGGATTACTTCAGAAATAAAGTCTTACAGAAGGTGCTGTAATACGAACTTTTCTAAAGTTGACAGATGTTTGTTCTTACGAAGTGATGAAGGTGTAGTTTAACCCGGCCTCCTAACAGGAGCTTTGAGATGTGGTCCTACATGATATTTCTAGCCAGAGGAGGTTTTGGCGGTGTTCTGCCAATCAACAAACATGTTGCATGCTCGGACAACCATTCGTGGGATCTTGCCCGAGGTGTAAAATGGCTGGTTTACCTTCGGTTGGCAAGACAGCCAATAAGCGGGATGGAATGTGACAAGGCTTTCCAGGCCTTTTGTGCAGGGCACTGAGTGAAGAGGACAGGACCCACCCAAACGTTCCCGCTCAACAGGGTCGAATTGGTAAGGCGAGCACTCGGGTACTGGCCGAGGGGCCGGTATCCGAGTTCCAGTTGTGGGCTGCTTTTTTGGGCAGCCTAAGGGGGTCTGATTTGGGCGATGTCTGTGTTGCTCGGATGCCGCCATTGGCCGAATGGTGCCTGAGTGGCCTTTCTGGAGGAAAATGGGCCTCCATTACCTCCCTTTTACCAACGGGCCGATTTTTTATCCCAATCCAACCCTGCCGCTCAAGGGTATCATGCTGCTTACGTGTTCCATAACTGTGGCGGTAGCTTATTCATCAAGGCTTCCCCACCTTTAATACATGTTAATGACTCCATTAAATGCATGTGGTTTTTTTTTCTAATTAATAATATTACGCTATTTACTACCACAGCAAGTCAGTGCTCTACAATTGCCTAGATGTTAAAAGTAGTCCTACGTTATGTTCACCAAGGCAAATAAAACCTAAGCAGTAACCGCTACTTTGTTATCTCACTTCGTCTCTCAGTCGGTCCCACAATCCTCCTGTCTGCTTGAGATGCACGGGTCATGGAAAATAGTCAGACGTAGTACACTGACAAAACAATACCGACAGCAGTCACTGCTGCACGAGGACGCCTGTTTTGGCAAGCGCAATGCATGATGAAATGTTACCTTTGTTTACTGCGTATTGAACGATGACACGAGCTGAGCACCTGGTCCCTGATTCTGCTTCACCACGCGCTGCTATAGGCTGCTAGCATTGTCCATGCATAAGCGCGCGCCAAAGGATACTCGTGCCCCAAAACTGGAATACTATTGAACCGCAATTTTCATGCTAATTATTCTCCTTGTTCTAATCGAAAGCAAATTGGAGAAGAGCTAATGTATCCATGTTACAGTTTACCACAAACGGGCATCATTTCTAAACATTTACGGCGTCCCCATTCATTCCAGGTCATATTTTTTATAACTAAAATTGAATTAGTGTTGCAATTTCATGTTATATTAAACTAACTCTCTTCTGTGTCAAAAAGCGGGTTGACGCGTTGGCAAGAAATTGCATGAACCTGAGGAGGAGATTTTGAACTATCCAAAGAATGAGAAGTCTGAACCGTGCCAGAGATCTCTCCCGCCTAGCAGGCATTTCATTAGGTGGGCAAGTTTAAGTAGAAATGGGTTTTGGCACTGGCCACGCCGCTCCGGGCTAGAGAAACAAGATAACATTGAGATGCAGTCATTTGGAACACAGAACACCTCTCCGGCTCACAATGGACGCTCCCCGAAGGCCCCGCTGGTTCAGCGCTCATTTACCTTTCAACGGTGGGCTCTTTTATCTCGCTGCTCAGCCACGTGACCTGCTTCATCGAGTTGGCAGGTGGCAACAAGCCTGTAATTATTATCTTGATTGCATAGTTCCAGGGCACAAAGGAAAAACCATGGCAATGCACCAGGGTGCCTCCACAGAAGTGGCCACATATGTTTTTTTTCTATTTAACATCAGACATACATCTTGGCGCTGCAATAAAACTATTAGAGAGGTGAAAGATATGCATTTAATTCAAGCAAAAACTGCAATAAAAATCAATTAAGGATGTCAAATGACACTGCTATAAATGGCAGTACAAAATGCATTCAGGCAAAACAGAGGCTGGTTTAGAGGATCTATTCATTTTTTATAATTTAGCTTGTGAAAGGGCGTCTCTTGCACTACCTTTTCTTGCAGATTTATTTTTTCTTCCTACCAATTAGTTGGAAGACAGATTGCTAGACTGTGTTCAATTACAGCAGTTTTGCAGAAATCCAAGATAGCCTTTAGGTTAAAATAACGATTCCGCAGCTGTCTTCATGACACATACAATGGCAAATGCCATTTTATAATCCAAAGATTGCAAAGCACATATTCTTTCATAACATACGTTTCGAAGCTATAAATATGGAGAGCATAACGTTGTTGATAGAACATTTGAATCATCTGTACTTTAATGGTATTAGTTCCTATTTATGGCAAATTTTCTGTGTAAACCGGATATCCAGTACTTCTTGACTGTATCAGTTGATTCTCTCTTATCACAGAACATAGAATTTTAAACAAAATGGCACTTTTTGTTAGCACCAGAAACCACGTTTTGTGCTAGATCGCAATACAAGCAAGCTTTAGAAATGTGCAACGTTTTTTCTCGAAAAATTCTCATTTAAAAAAAAAAAAAAGACATGAAAAATAGCAACGCCGCAAAGTTGTATGAAAGTTGAGCTCTCACACACAGATAAAACTAATAGAGCGAACAAACCTACGAAAAGTGGGGAGGCCAATAATCAGGTTTTTTGTAAATCTTTGTTTGGGTGACAAAAGCTCTGCACAACTCTAGTAAGGTTAGGGCATAGTTTTGAAACCCCTTATGGAAGCTGTGAACTTTAGCTATGATCCAGAGACATGCACAATCGTTCTTGAAAGAAGTGTACTTTTCCAAAGGCAGCTCAGATTATCAAACGTTGACTGCCGTTTGCTCTTGGTGAATGTCAGATGCCGCCCTGCAGCCAGGGCTGTTTTCTATCTCATTAGAAAAATGGCAAGCACTGTTGTGATACCATCCAAGGCTATCAGATGGAGGTCCCCTTTGAGAACCATTTGACAAGAGGATGCAATGTACTGTACAGCACACAGAAGCAATGCAGAACAGCACAGAGGAAACTCATCAAATCATGTTCAGGAGGATCCCCAAAATGTGGACATTCATTGCTGTAGACACTCTTAGGACTGTGGCTGGGCTGTGCATCGCCGCTCGTCAGTTTCATGTTTCAGAGGCTCCTCTACAAATCTACATACGCACTGTAGAATGGAAAGCTTAGTTATTTCGACTCTTTTGATCAGCACATATTATGTGCCTCTCCACATTATCGCGAGGTATCATTTGTGTAACGTACAAGCGCTTATAAAGTTCAGGTACATATGTTGAGTGGTCCTGTCATGACCTTGATCTATGTCTCACAATCCTGAACTTGGGAAAAACTCTAGGAAGAAGCTATTGAGGTCTGACACCTTGTTCTAGGTCAAACAGTTTCTTGCATTCATATTTGCATTCACTAATTCACATTAGTAATCCTCCGAGTTCATCCCTCACAGTATTCTCACTTTTGCTTATTCATACAGACATTTACTCAAATACATTAGGTTATAGGTGTATGTTAGAAATGGGGTTTCTAGTTGGCTAGGGTATGCACCTAAGCCAGGCACAACCCACCACTCTAGTCAGGGTAAGGTAGTTACACACACAAGATAACCCCTGCTCACCCCTTTGGTAACTTGGCACAGCAGTCAGGCTTATCCCAGAGTCAATGTGTAAAGCATTTGCACAATACACACACACCAGAGACACACTAGGCACACCACAAAAAGGGACTCCACACAAGATTATATGAAAATATCCTTTGTATTATATAAAAACACATAGACCACGGTTACATGAACCACAAATCACCTTGCCAAATAGGCAATAGACATAACAAAACATATATCATAAATCAGTTTGCCACTAGGCATATGCCATATCACATTGCTCATAAATCCACTCTGCCCTCAGGCAATGGTCACAATGGCATATGTAGTGCAATAAGGTAAATACTCCTGGATTGTACACACTATGGAAACATGAGGCATAACATCACAGTCAGTGCTAGACAGTAATTACTGGTAGGTTTCACATGTTATAACATCATGTTAATAACACCTCACACCCTCGTTGTATATTTTATGCAGTTCCTGAACATATATCCTATACTTATAGGTGGTACAAGTCCTACCACCAAACTGAGCACCATCCTGGTGCATCAAGAACAGTCCCTGAAACCCTCAGGAAACACAGCACTTCTCTTAGGGGTGGTATGGTAAACCTAACCCCAGCTTGAGCGGGACCTCCGTTGAGGGTCTCCACCCATACTGTTCTCTTAAGGCACCTTCCCCGGTGCTGCCAAAGCTATGCACACGATCCTCTGCCCGCTCTCATCAGCCCCCAGATGCCAGTGACCCCTGAGAACACCGCCGCAGTGCTGTGCTGCTCCAGCCAGTTATCGGGCCACTGGCCTCTTAAGCACAGCGAGTGCCACCACTACGGCAATGTCCCAACCGAGTCCAACAGAGGGGGTGGTTGGTTCCTGGTCAGTTTGGCTGGGGCGGTGGTGTGATTTGAGGCGGAGCTCCTCCACACGGGGACCGTTCCTGTTTTGCCTCGCATCAGACCCCTCCTCAGCACTGCGGGATCCCTTGCTAGGCGTGGTCTGCGAGGTTTCCACTTTTGCTGTCGCGGGGACTTTGCCTGCTTCCATGGGCATCATCGGTCACACCTCACTGCAGCGCTAGACGCTAGGCGAGGCTTGGAGACACTGGCTCCGCTGGTGAGTGGACGCGCTCCATCCCTGAGTCCCTTTTCTTCGCTCCTCAACCCCACAGCACAGCTGGCAGCAAGTCGTGCCCTGCCCCCTAGCTGTGACGGAGGGGAAATCGGCCCAGCGATCGGGCTGGGCAGAGGTTTTCCCACACACCCAGAACAAGGGATCTCCTCAGAATAGAACACTCAAACACATGCTTACTTTTTTCCTGAAAGTGAAGCACTCACTGGGCGCTGCTTGGCCAATGAATAGGGAAAATGAAGCTCTCACCCTGCACTTCCTGCCACCAAAAAGTGCTCCTCATGCGCTTTAACAGTCAAGGTGGGAAAATACAGCACTCACCACGCTCTATCTTGAAAAATGAATGAAAGAACGATCCAGTTCTTTCCCTGCTACCAACAGGAGCAGCAACTGCAGGACGTCCTACCCCACACCTCAGGGGCAGTGCTCCTCACACAGCTCCCAGCCCTTCGTCCAGGCAGGTTACTCTTAGATTCAGCAAGGATCTTCCCTGAAGTCTTTTATCTCCCTGAGACTTCCAACAGGAGGCAAGCCCATGGAGATATTTCACAAGCAGGATACCACAATAGGGCAAAAAGAGTCAGTCCTTTTCCTCTACCACAGACAGAAGCAGCAACTGCAGGCAAACCCACCTATCCACAGTAATGGCAGCGCTCGTCACACAGTCCTTCCGCTCTTCATTTTGGAAGGGTCCTATTGTTCCTGGAAGTAATCTAAAGTCCTGGGGTTTTAGGTGTAATACTTATACCCCAAATTGTAAAGTAAAAACAGTACACAAAAAGGATCCCACACCAAGTTAGAAAAATTGAACTTTATTTAGTAAATACAATAAGATGAATAGGATAGAAATCCAATCAGTAGAACCGGAGATATGCAATTTTAAAGATTTTAGTGAAAATAGCAGCAAAAAGCACAAAGAGCCAACTATGAATATCTAGTCACTCCAAACCAGCAAAAAGTCACAAGTTCAGGCCGACCGCGATGGAGTTTGAGCCAGCTACAGGGACCTAGTTAGAACCTGAACAGAATAGCTTGAATCCTGGTTTAGGGAGTGTTGCAAGGATCCACGTCGAAGATGCATCATAGAGTCGAAGCAATATTTAGGTTTCAAGATGTGGTAAGGCTGTAATGCAAGAGCCTGCCTTGTCGTTGAGGATCTCATCAACGAGGTTTGTGCTGCAAAGTCCGGCATCAAGGATGTGGTGGGCAGTTGGGGTGATGTGTCAGTTCCGAAGAGCTGTGAGGCTGTGATGTGGAGTCAGGCACTGCCATCTAGGCTGCCATCAATGAGAGATGCAACAGCCTTAACTGAGTTTGCATCATGCAGCGGCGGTTCTAATGAACTGTAATGCAATGCAGTTCTTTGTGATGGGTCCAATCCATGCAGCTGCACAGCAGAGGAGATGCATTGGTTCTGCTGAATCCATAGAGGTTGGCAGGGCACCTTAAGCCCACTTCCAATTTCCAGGCCGGGGGTGGCACCACTTTTCATGGTAGACATAGATGGCAGAGTCCAGATGCAGGTGTAAGTCTGTTGTTGGGAGCCTCTTGTGTTCCTGAGGCTTCAGATCAGGAGGCTAGCCAACTAGACCTTGGAGTCACTCTGGGTCAGTAGTCCTTCAGAGCAGCAGTCCAGCAGACTGTCAGTCCTTTCAGCAGCACAGCCATCCTTTTTCCTGGTCGGGCATCCACAGGTCTAGAAGTGTACTGAAGAGTTGATGTCTGAGGTCCAGTATTTATACCCTGTTGTTTCTTTGAAGCAGAAAGAAACTTCTAGAGGCATGCCTTTGAAGTGCAGAGGTTCCCTGCCTTCCTGGCCTGGCTCCACATTGCGTCTGGGCCTAGGTCCTCCCTCCCATCCTGCCAGAGATGGCGCATCCATTCACACCTAAGCACCCTGTGTTTGTGACTGCCTAGGAGAAATACACAATGCCCAACTGTCAACTACATCCAGTCATTTGACCCAGAGACAGGCGACAGGCACCAAACGACTGAGGCAAAGAAAATGGCAACTTTCAAAAGTGGCATTTTCAAAATTGCAATTTAAAATCTGACTACATCATAAGTTAGGATTTTTCATTGCAATTCCAGAGACACCAAACATGAACTGGTTACCTGTTCCCAATTGGAAATTACACTTATAAAATGTAATTAGGTAACTCCAATGTTATCCTATGGGAGAGGTTGGCCTTGGAGCAGTCGCGGGCGGCATGACTCGTGGGTGGGTGGTCGCGCGGGGAGGGGGGGTTAATTTAATTTCATTTTCAAAAAAACTTACCTTCGCCTTCGGTCCCAGACTCCAGCATCGCGTCTCCTGCTCTCTCTCTGCTCACAGGAAGCAGAAGCAGCCAGCCTCCCTCTCCTCCCCTAAGCCAATCACAATGCTGCAATGGCAGCATTGTGATTGGCTAGGACGCCGTCCGTACAGGCATCTATGGGGAGGCCGTTTTCTCCATGCAGGCTGCATGCAGCCTACATGGAGAAAACAGGAGAGTGCTCATGACTGGTTTGGTCGGCCCTGGGGCTGACCAAACAGTCAGCGCCCATAACATTGGGCAAGCCAAACCTCCCCGAGCCCCCCAACCAGGCATACCCTTCTTCTACTTTCTCGCAGTGCGAGAAGCAGAAACGTACAATGGTATTTATACCATTTTACGTTTCTGCTTCTTGCACTGCGAGAAAGCAGTGGGGTGATGCTCCGACGCCCACGTGGAGGAGCCGCCCCTGCCTTGGAGTAGTGAAACATTAATTTAAATTTTTCACTACCAAGACATGTAAAACTTAAAAGTACATAGCATACATTTTAAATACATTGCATCACACCCTCAGGGCTGTCCAGGGCCTACCTTAGGGGTGGCTTATATGTAAAGAAATGGAGGATTTGGGCCTGGAAAAAAGTTTACCTAGACAGGTCGATATGGCAGTTTAAAACTGCACACACAGAGGCCCAAGACACAGGTAGTGCAACTTTACTAAGGATGTACACGTAAATTAAATATGCCAATTGGCTTTAAGCTAATCTAACATGATTTAAGGAGATAGCACAAGCACTTTATTACTGGTTAGCAGTGGTAAAGGGTGCAGAGTCCAAAGGCCAGCAAAAACAAAGTCAGAAAAAAGAGGAGATCAGAGGGCAAAAAAGTTAGGGGGAAAACCATGCCAAGTATGCAGGTCTAACAGTCGGTCACCTTTGGTGATAGATAAAGGTGTTCTTATGCTCTGGTTAGTAACCATTGGTTTGACAGTGTTTTATGTAGAAAAACCGTAACTGAAATTTCTCAGTGAGTTCTAAAATGTAGATATTCATTGGAAAATATACACATGACATGATCCAAATTATTGAAATTGGCTAGAGGCACAAAAAGAGACCAAAGGAGCGTACAACAGAAAGTATTAGTAAAACAATGTTCTATTTTACCTTGTACTTGAATGATTTGAAAGTGAATTAAAATTAAACTATGGATTTCAGATGAAAGTCAGAAATTCCCTCCTGCAAAATTACACCTATATTTCAAGAAGACTTTTAACCTTTTTAAATTTCACAAGAAACTACAAGAAAAGTCAATAAAATCTATGACTGTGGTAGATTGTCTCAAGTAGTCAAATTCTTAGGTAGTTAAAATTGCAACATTGTAGCAAGTGTAAATTCCGTGAGCAGAAATTAAACACTAATGTGCATTAATGCATCATTTTATTTTTCTCCGCATTCAAAGTATATTCCATGCATAAAGTCCCCTTGTCATCAAACCCCTAATTTTTTTTACAATGTTGCCCCCTCGGTCACAACATGGAAATGTACTTGCAACTGCCCATCTTATCATAAAATCTGGAGACATTTCAGGTGTGAGAAAGTACATGAGAAGTATGGGTGAATGCATACAAATCTTCATGTTTGAGTGTTGACAATATTATTAGGTGGATCCTCCCAGAAACACATTCACATCTGCCAAAGCCTTTGGTTTATGGAATGTAGAAATTCACTACACTTGGCTGAAATCCAATATTAGTGCTTAACATTTGCTAATGTACAAGTTTTTAATTTCTTACTTTGTGAACCAGGAATGAGACTTTACTCTTTCAAAGTATTTTTTGTATGTATCATAAGTAACATAAGCTTTTGTTATGCACATGTTCAACCCTAGGGGCAACTTTGTGCTGAATAAGTGATGTTTATTATTACACAACTCAATGGTACTTATTTTATCAACCACAGTGGGGAGAAAGGCTGAGTGTATCCACAGGGAGTAAAAGCTGTGACCATGAAGTGAAACACAGGCTCATGAAGTTGATGCTTTAGCCTACTGAGTCACTATAACTTGTGCCAAAGTATGCAAAACTCTTTGATAAACAACTTGTATATGAATACTAATGTTCTCCTTCTATATACCATATGAAATAGAGACAAGATAAATAAATGCAAAATATATAATACAAATTCAAAAGTTATGTATTTGAATAAACTTTCAAGTCACCAATTTCTTTACAAGCATTTTCTTTCTCATCATGTGAGAAATTGGAAAATGTTATCATGCCTAACTTTTTCATGTTTGCTTTGCAAGGAGCTTTGACTGAGATCTTGTACTGCCAATTCATAGAGGTTTGACTATCAGTTAATTGACTTATCTTCAGTGTGAGAAGTTGGCCTGGCATATGCTGTCCACTAATTATAGTGGGCACCTTGCACCAGTCCAAACAACCCCTTATTGGAGATAGGTTAAAGACAACCTTATTGAAAGCTATCCTAGTGGTAGCTATGGAGAGCAGCCTTCAGGCTAAGTCTTGAAGGAATGTAAAGCAGCTTGTTTTACCAGTCTATAATCTCTTGAGTGACCAAATGAAAGAGCACCACACCAGGTATATATTCAAAATATATGTATTTATTGCTAAACACACCCCTCTAGTCTCTTTATGAGGCTAGAGTTCGAAGTACATAAGTTATAAGTTATTAATTCACAGTAATAGCACAAATACACGTTTGGGCCCTAGGGGCGTACCAAACCATATACCAATAAAGTGGTATGCGAACCACGACTGAACTAGACACTAGGCCTAGAGCCTCTAGAAGTGCTTGGACCACAAGGAACCACCCAAGGTAGTGACACAGGGGACCCACGGGAGACGCGTGCAGTGTAAATACACAACCGCGATACGCCGTTAACTTCTATGGAGAAAGTCGGGATCGGGAAAATAGAGAAAAGGGACACTTAAAAGAGGACTAGGACAAAACCCTTTGAGATCTAGGACTTTGAAGAGTCTCTACCCACGGGAGTACCGGAGTACTCGTGTTACCTCACCCAGGGAAGCCGGGTGCATAGGTGCCTTTCGGGGTCGGGTTTCGTCGTCGATTCGAATGGCGATCTGCTGCAAAGTGCTGCTGGCGGCCAAGAGAAAAGTGTCCGGGTGGATCCAAGAGTGGATCGGAGTTCTGAAGAACCTGAAAGCAGAGGGGACAGAGTCTGGGTCACTAGCCAGTGACCAGGAAGGCGATGAACAGATGCCCACCGACGTCGAGTGCTTCAGGTGCGTTGACGGTCGTCTTGACTCTTCAGCCACGAGGTCCGGGAGGAGTTGTCGGTGACCAGGAGCAGGATTCGGACTGGTACACGATGTCTGTCGAGTGCTGAGGTGTCGGCGACCGGATTGGACCCAACAAGCCTTGGCAACGGCAAGTCTCGGTGAAGATGTAGATCGTCGATGGTGCAGACCAGCAAGGTCTGTGGAACTCACCCAGCAAGGGTAAGTGAGGGCAGGCCTGGGGCAACCAGGATGCCAAGTAAGAAAAGGATTGGCCTTCGTTAAGGGCTACTAGCCAACGGGCTAGCGACCGCGAAGGAGCCTCGTGACGCCGCACGTGGATCTGGCTTACAGGACACTCGTGGAGTGGGGGCCAGTGATCTTCGGTGCAGGTGGTGCTGGAGGCTAGGGCTACTCGGAGCCCAAAGCACGACTTCTTGGGAGACCCAGAAGATGATGCACTTGCAAATGTGCTAGGTGTCCAGGGGTCACGGTCTCAAGTCACCCACGATAGCCACGGGCCTCAGCTTTGCTGGGGACTCAGGGTAGCCTCGGGGAAGTCTGAGAATCCACCTCTGGTGATGCGATGACTTCGGCGTCCGACGGAAGCTTCAGAAATGCGAACCGGACAGATGCTTCTTTGGTGCCTGCCAAGCAGGGGAGTCACTCCTTGACCCCAAGGGAGATTCTTCAGTCCTCTAATCTTGTCGTAGAGCGTCGAAGGTCCAGGATTCAGTTTCAGAGTTTCGTCCAGGTATAATCTAAAGTCCTAAGGACTGGGTTCCTACCTTTATTCTAAAAATAGGGGTTGGACTACTCTGTGGCCCCACCTATGGGTGGGTCAGGGCAGAGGGGTGGCTACACCCCTTTCCCTTTGTCCAGTTCGCGCCAAAGCAGGGGCTGCAAGCCCCTGATCCGGTTTGAACTGGGGTATGCACAGGGACACCAAATGTGCCCCCAGTGCAGGACTTCAAAGCACCCGAAAGTGCTCCCGCCCAGCCCCAATACACATTATCCTGTCTGGGGAGGTGGTCACACCTCCCTGGGACAGGAAACCTATTGTCCAGGCCTCCCCTGCCGGAGTTTCATCCAGCAGCAGGAGGCCAGACTGGTGTCTGTGGCAGCAGCATCCATTTTGTGATGCCAGGGCTTTGGAAAGAAGTTACCGGACTAGTCAGAGTTAACATGTCTTTCCCTCTAGAAGGGTGGAATGCTACCCCCGCCGCCAGGATTGGCGGGGGGGTAGTATTCCAAGATGTTTGACACCAAAGACGACATGTTTAGGTGCAGCCATTCCAAAGTTAGCATTTTACCGCGAGGATATAATGCGCTTAAGAGTATATGGTCAGGCTGCACTACAAACAGCATCAGAGATGGTCTCTGAATGCTGCAGAGGGGCCCTGCTCATGCAGGGGCACCCTCTCACATAGGAACCACGCACTCTGCCTTTATGATTGATAAGTCCTGCCTTAGGAGTGACTTATAGGTTTATATGTGTGTATGTATTTCGTGATATAGGTAACCTATACCACAGTAAGGGGTGCATGCACCACCTTACCCAGGCTGCAGTATCAGACCTGTGGTGTCAGTTTGGATGGCCTTCCAGGGGTGGCATAATACATGCTGCAGCCCCTGGCAGGCCTCTGAGGTACCTATGCCCTTGGTACATAGTATACCATATACTAGGGACTTATAAGGGCACTCCAGATCCCAATCAGTGATGTGCCTAAGGCACATGGAAACCATTTTAGAGAGAAAGCAGATAGACTGGGGCCCTAAATAGCAGGATCCCAGTCCAACTAAGTCAAAAACCAGCAAAACACCATAAAAAAAGTGGGGGCAACCATATAGTCAGATTCCACCTTCCTACATAACCCCCCCCCCCCAAATGAAAGGAGATAAGGCTAACCTTGGCCAGTTGAGCCTCCATTGACTAAGTGGTCATATAAGGAAGCACCTGCACTAGCATGGTTGCCCCCTGTCTTATGGTCCACTAAGCAATCCCTCACCCTAAGGGTATGAGAGGGTCTCCACCATGGGGAATCACTACCTGTGGGGTGCTTAGGTAAAGTACAAGGCTGGTGAGGTGGCTGAGTAGGGAAGTGAGGCCCTAGGAATGTTGGCCTCAGCTTCCTCAGATCACTGGTCACCATGTATGCCTGTCTTTCCATGACTGAGTTGCACTTTGCTCTAAGGGTCAACCTTTGGCTGCCTACAGCTGGGGGTTAGGTCCCTTTGGATGGACTACTGGAGGGACAGGGCAGGTTTGGAACCTTCAGGTCCCAGGTTTGCCCTTGCCTACCAGAGTCCTTCTGGGGAGGTCCCTACATAAAGGCATGGGGGATCCCTCAGTGTGTAGAGGAGTTTTCACCTGGCTAGGGCTACTAGACTGGGTGCCCCTAATCTGCTGATGGGGGGTTCCTCTGGACAGGGGGCCCTGGGGGTCCACTGACCTCCCTGACCACTGCAGCCCTGGGCTGACTGAGGCAGGGTAGAGAGGGGCAGGTTACCTGCTCCAGACTGGGTACCACCTTGGAAGGGTCCTCTGCCATCAGGGGTGTGGCCAGGCCAGGCCTGACTACCTCTGTGGCAGTTCCTTCACTAGGGGTAGGGTCAGTTCCCTGAGGAGGCTGACCCTTACCTACTGTCTGGGGGAAGAAGACTTTTCTTCAACCCTTGTGCTCTCTTTTGGGGGAGAGTGGGCCATTCTTTCAGGCTCCATCTCTCCAAATTCTTGGGCTGGGGCTGTGGCCATCACAGCCCCACTAACCTTTACAGGGACGCCCAACATCCTAAGATGGGTTTGGTGTTCAACTTCAGCCCAGGCTGAAATTTCCAAATCATTGCCCATCAGGCAATCTACAGGTAAGGTGGGGGACACTGCCACTCTCTTTGGGCCTGTGACCCCCTCCCAGCTGAGATTGACTATGGCCATGGGGTGATCTGTTCTGACACCATCAATGTTGGTCACCTGGTATTTAAACTCAGGTAAAAGCTGGTGAGGGGGACTAGTTTCCTTGCCACCATGGTGACACTAGCCCCTGTGTCCCTAAATGCCACAGCTTTCTGACCATTAATTATTGGCTCCAATCTGTACCTGCCCAATGCTATGGGACCCATGGTAAAGGTGGCAAATCCTATACCACCATCAGAGTCAGAGGAGTCTGTTGAGGGGTCCCTGTCTAAACTAGGGCCCACCTCTGTTCCTCTTGCAAAAGCACCCAACTTTTTGGGTGCACTACTCCCAACTGGAGGATTACTACTGGTAGTACCAGGAGGGGTGGTAGTAGTTGTGGGAGGAACATTTTCTTTATTGCCAATCCTGGGGCAACTGGGATCAGTTTTCCAGTGCCCA
Source organism: Calotriton arnoldi (assembly GCA_963921515.1). Taxonomy (NCBI): domain Eukaryota; kingdom Metazoa; phylum Chordata; class Amphibia; order Caudata; family Salamandridae; genus Calotriton; species Calotriton arnoldi. The sequence continues at coordinate 2,119,373 of CAWUFW010002580.1, forward strand.
GGCTTTTTACAGACATGGCAATAGGGTTTCTTTTCAGGAGAGGAAGGAGTTTGGGACCCACCCCCAGAAGAGGAATTTTGGGGCCCTGTAGGGGACTTATCCTTAGATTTATCCCCACCTTTCTCTTGGGACTTAGTAGAATCTTTCTTCTGGTCACCACCCTGATTTCTAGTTTTTACTCTGGTTCTGACCCATTTGTCTGCCTTCTTTCCCAATTCTTGGGGAGAGGTCAGATCAGAGTCCACCAGATACTGGTGCAAAAGCTGGTTTTGACAATTATTAAGGATCTGCTCCCTCATAATCAAATTGTACAATCCTAAAAAGTCATGCACTTTGTTGCCATGTATCCAACCTTCCAGAGCCTTTGTAGCACAATCTACAAAGTCAACCCAGTCTTGAGTCTGAGCTTTTTGGGTGTCTCTGAACTTCAACCTATACTGTTCAGTGGTTAGGCCAAACCCATCTATCAGAGCACTCTTCAAGACTGTGTAATTGTCAGCATCCTCTTCTCTTACAGTGAGGAGCTTGTCTCTACCTTTGTCTGCAAAGGAGAGCCACAAGATTGCTGCCCACTGCCTCTGGGGGACCTTCTGAACTTTACAGGCCCTCTCCAGTGCAGTTATCCACTTGTGGATGTCATCCCCACTCTGGTAGGGAGGGACAATCCTGTTTAGGTTTCTATGGTCATAAGACCTTTCCCTATCTCTAGGGATATTGCTGCCACCATGGGACTCTAGTCCCAACTTTCTTCTCTCTCTAAGGAGATCTAGGGATTCCCTATCTAAAGCCAATTGCTTTTTTCTGATCTCCAGCTGAGTTTCCTCATACTGGACCAGTCTGGTTCTCCTCTCATGAGAGGATTCCCTCCTGTGAGAGGAGACAGAGCTCCCTATAGAGGTACCAGAGTGGTTAGACTCCTGAGAAGGAGATCTAGACTTCCTGGGCACACTCTTAATCCTTCCTGGGGGGACAAAGAGGGCATCTTCTTGATCATCCTCATCATCATCCACAGGAGGGATTGGGTTATCCAGGTCAGGGTCATTGTCACCCTCCTGGCCAGTTTCAGAGGGGGGGCTGGGGGTATTGGTACCCCTGGCGTCCTCCTCTTCTCCTGCCCCACCCTCAGCTCCTACCCCTTCAGTCCCTACAGGCTTACTAAGGTCATAAGCCACCAACAACTCCTTGAGGTGTTGGGTGGTGGGGCTTTGGCCTGTCCTTATTTTTCTCAAGTTACATAAAGCTCTCAATTCCAAGAATGGGAGTGTATCATACTTGGAGGGTGGAAGCTCAATGGCTTCCTGCAAGGATTCTTTGGATCCTGCCCTTAAAGACATTACTAGTGTGGTGTGGTGTATGCACTACCTACTCTAGTGTGGCCTACTAAACTCTCTTGAGTTGTAGAAAGGGTTGTGCTATCCCTTAACACACAACTCTAAGTTCAGTAGAACTTACTGTATTCTAAGCTTAAATTATATGTACCTTAGGTACCTTTAGTGGTTTTCAGTTGATCAATTCAATTGAGATTATCTGGTAAAACAATAGCAAGCTGGAATCCCACACGCTGCACACCAATGTGAGAAGTTGGCCTGGCATATGCTGTCCACTAATTATAGTGGGCACCTTGCACCAGTCCAAACAACCCCTTATTAGAGATAGGTTAAAGACAACCTTATTGAAAGCTATCCTAGTGGTAGCTATGGAGAGCAGCCTTCAGGCTAAGTCTTGAAGGAATGTAAAGCAGCTTGTTTTACCAGTCTATAATCTCTTGAGTGACCAAATGAAAGAGCACCACACCAGGTATATATTCAAAATATATGTATTTATTGCTAAACACACCCCTCTAGTCTCTTTATGAGGCTAGAGTTCGAAGTACATAAGTTATAAGTTATTAATTCACAGTAATAGCACAAATACACGTTTGGGCCCTAGGGGCGTACCAAACCATATACCAATAAAGTGGTATGCGAACCACGACTGAACTAGACACTAGGCCTAGAGCCTCTAGAAGTGCTTGGACCACAAGGAACCACCCAAGGTAGTGACACAGGGGACCCACGGGAGACGCGTGCAGTGTAAATACACAACCGCGATACGCCGTTAACTTCTATGGAGAAAGTCGGGATCGGGAAAATAGAGAAAAGGGACACTTAAAAGAGGACTAGGACAAAACCCTTTGAGATCTAGGACTTTGAAGAGTCTCTACCCACGGGAGCACCGGAGTACTCGTGTTACCTCACCCAGGGAAGCCGGGTGCATAGGTGCCTTTCGGGGTCGGGTTTCGTCGTCGATTCGAATGGCGATCTGCTGCAAAGTGCTGCTGGCGGCCAAGAGAAAAGTGTCCGGGTGGATCCAAGAGTGGATCGGAGTTCTGAAGAACCTGAAAGCAGAGGGGACAGAGTCTGGGTCACTAGCCAGTGACCAGGAAGGCGATGAACAGATGCCCACCGATGTCGAGTGCTTCAGGTGCGTTGACGGTCGTCTTGACTCTTCAGCCACGAGGTCCGGGAGGCGTTGTCGGCGACCAGGAGCAGGATTCGGGCTGGTACTCATGTCTGTCGAGTGCTGAGGTGTCGGCGACCGGATTGGACCCAACAAGCCTTGGCAACGGCAAGTCTCGGTGAAGATGTAGATCGTCGATGGTGCAGACCAGCAAGGTCTGTGGAACTCACCCAGCGAGGGTAAATGAGGGCAGGCCTGGAGCAACCAGGATGCCAAGTAAGAAAAGGATTGGCCTTCGTTAAGGGCTACTAGCCAATGGGCTAGCAACCGCGAAGGAGCCTCGTGACGCCGCACGTGGATCTGGCTTACAGGACACTCGTGGCGTGGGGGCCAGTGATCTTCGCTGCAGGTGGTTCTGGAGGCTAGGGCTACTAGGAGCCCAAAGCATGACTTCTTGGAAGACCCAGAAGATGATGCACTTGCAAATGTGCTCGGTGTCCAGGGGTCACGGTCTCAAGTCACCCACAATAGCCATGGGCCTCAGCTTTGCTGGGGACTCAGGGTAGCCTCGGGGAAGTCTGAGAATCCACCTCTGGTGATGCGATGACTTCGGCGTCCGACGGGAGCTTCAGAAATGCGAACCGGACAGATGCTTCTTTGGTGCCTGCCAAGCAGGGGAGTCACTCCTTGACCCCAAGGGAGATTCTTCAGTCCTCTAATCTTGTCGTAGAGCGTCGAAGGTCCAGGATTCAGTTTCAGAGTTTCTTCCAGGTATAATCTAAAGTCCTAAGGACTGGGTTCCTACCTTTATTCTAAAAATAGGGGTTGGACTACTCTGTGGCCCCACCTATGGGTGGGTCAGGGCAGAGGGGTGGCTACACCCTTTCCTTTGTCCAGTTCGCGCCAAAGCAGGGGCTGCAAGCCCCTGATCCGGTTTGAACTGGGGTATGCACAGGGACACCAAATGTGCCCCCAGTGCAGGACTTCAAAGCACCCGAAAGTGCTCCCGCCCAGCCCCAATACACATTATCCTGTCTGGGGAGGTGGTCACACCTCCCTGGGACAGGAAACCTATTGTCCAGGCCTCCCCTGCCGGAGTTTCGTCCAGCAGCAGGAGGCCAGACTCGTGTCTGTGGCAGCAGCATCCATTTTGTGATGCCAGGGCTTTGGAAAGAAGTTACCGGACTAGTCAGAGTTAACATGTCTTTCCCTCTAGAAGGGTGGAATGCTACCCCCGCCACCAGGATTGGCGGGGGGTAGTATTCCAAGATGTTTGACACCAAACACGACATGTTTAGGTGCAGCCATTCCAAAGTTAGCATTTTACCGCAAGGATATAATGCGCTTAAGAGTATATGGTCAGGCTGCACTACAAACAGCATCAGAGATGGTCTCCGAACGCTGCAGAGGGGCCCTGCTCATGCAGGGGCACCCTCTCACATAGGAACCACGCACTCTGCCTTTAGGATTGATAAGGCCTGCCTTAGGAGTGACTTATAGGTTTATATGTGTGTATGTATTTCGTGATATAGGTAACCTATACCACAGTAAGGGGTGCATGCACCACCTTACCCAGGCTGCAGTAGCAGACCTGTGGTGTCAGTTTGGATGGCCTTCCAGGGGTGGCATAATACATGCTGCAGCCCCTGGCAGGCCTCTGAGGTACCTATGCCCTTGGTACATAGTATACCATATACTAGGGACTTATAAGGGCACTCCAGATCCCAATCAGTGATGTGCCTAAGGCACATGGAAACCATTTTAGAGAGAAAGCAGATAGACTGGGGCCCTGAATAGCAGGATCCCAGTCCAACTAATTCATAAATAGGGCTCCCGGTTTTCCGTTTTTACGGATTTTTACATATAAATACAGACGGAAATCTATATTTCCTTTGTCTGTATTTATATTTAGAAACGGCAAAATACTGGAAAATTTTGCCATGCTCGAATCCAGAGTTCTCGCCACGCCCCCTTCCTGCTGCTGGAAATACCTTCCCGGGCACACACACAGCCGCACCCGAGTACTTCACAGGTCTTTTGAAAGACCATTTACTTGTTAACGAGGCTTTATTGTTCTTTCACCCCATGCCGTAGCCTCCCCCAACGCCCCTGACTCCTCCTGTCCCAGGCCCAATACAGTGCACGTTTTAAGCACTTCAATTCACAGTGCTGCAGCAGGAGCCCGAGTAAAGGCCTCGATGTGCATGGCATACAACAGCCCCGCTGGAGATGGAACACCGTCTACAGCAGAGGAGCCAATATTCTGTTTGGTCAGCCTGACTCCTTCATTGCGCAGCGCGGGCAGACCCTGTCCCCACATTACACGCTGTCTGCTCTAAACACCAATAATTCAGTGTCAGAGGAATGCTATTAATATTCAACAGGCCCCCCAGCCTGTCTAAGTGTAACCTCCCTATGATCTCACCGAGGCGCCCACGTTTATAAATAAAGCAGGGTAAAAGGGGTCTCCTGTCCACAGTGCTTGTTGTCAGTGCACCGAGGGCGGCATTCCCTGCTCTGCGTGTGCTAAGGCCGCACTCACGTCCAACCTATGCCAAAAATACCACATGCCAAGAAGGAGCAGTCCTGAAACCGGAAAAAGGACAACATCCGGAAGGTTGGCACTGATGCAGTCACTCCCCTAAGCAGGGAGTAAGTAGCCATCGAGAGGCCCCTAGCAGCCTCCACTCTTCACCTATGCCCGTGAGCATTAATATGAATCTCTTGTACTCCGCCCACTACAAACTGATGCATAGCTAGGCACTTGTTGAATGCTAGTATTCCCAAGTAATGCCAGCGCCTCTCACTTCACTGACACTTTACATGAGTGCTATATTCTTCTATCGACCCTCGGGTGCCACCTTGTAAAACTGCCCACCTGCGTCAGCTTCTCACAATACCCAGCAGTGCCATCTGATCAGCCAGCTTTTCTGACTTTAGCCTTGTGCCTGCTTCTGTCACGCCCCACAGCTGAGACCCAAACTCACTGTGAAGGGGTGTTCAGAATGCACGCCCAGGCGCCCCATTGGTTCGCATTTGGTACGTACGTTCTGTGTGAAAACCATAGACATTTGAAGGCAGATTTCTAGCTGGCTTTAGATGGAAATACAGAAGCGCTGGCACATGTTTGCTCCTGATAAGTGCTTGTACTCTATCCTAAAGTGTTTTCATAGCAGAACTGAAAAGCACAGGTACTCTCCTTTTCAAATGACTCAGTACCGGACCATTTAAAGCACTGCTAAAGCCACAACAAATCGCTAGTTTAAGTGAGCGCATGTGTGCATTGTCAATTTAAATAAATATGGAAAAATACTAACTGTAGCGTCAGTCTTTTACTTGTGGCAAAAATAAATGTGGATAAATACAGAAAAAATGCCCAAAAAATAAATATGGATAAATACAGAGGGAAATGGCAAAAAAATAAATACCATAAAACCGGGAGCCCTAGTCATAAACCAGCAAAACACCATAAAAAAAGTGGGGGCAACCATATAGTCAGATTCCACCTTCCTACATTCAGTACATAGGCCAAGGTTCCAGGCAGCCACTAGAGAAAACATCTGACACGTTATGTGTAACAGCAAAATCAGGTGTCAGCTGCAGTTAAATAAAAAAATTACATAAAGGTACACACCAAGTTTAAGTAAATTAAACATGTTAAGACAATTACAAAATAGATTTGTCAAGGTGTTTGAGCGTTAAGATAGTAATCATGTCACAATAAGAATTAAAGTGAGTGAAACTTTCCAAATTTCCCATATGAAAGTCTCTAAATGGTCAGTCAGCCGAAGCATGACAGCCTTACAAGAACCAGAGGACCAACTGGGTTTAGAGTTAGAGCTGATGTAAGATTTACTTTCTGATTCTAAATAATTCTCAGCTTGAGGGAGTTTTGATTTAAGAGGCTGTTTTTGTGCAGAGGATTTTAATTTCAGATTAGGGTACATAGTTATCTTGTTAGCTGAAAAAATGAAGGAGTCCAGATGCTCACCCTCCTTCTGCTTTCTTTAGTTACAGGTCAAGCAAACAATTGGTTGATACTACCATCTTTCAGATGTTGATCATTTGAGCCATTGATGAATATACATGTTGCAAGGAGAAGTCAAATCACTTGTTAGTTTAATGAGTCAAGCCACAATATGTTACCCATTGATGTGAGATCAAAAAGAGGTGTGGTTGCACTTACTTAAGATAATACCCAAGCTAAAAATGTCAAATGTCTTAAACAAACATGTGTAGGTGTCCTGCACTGCTGAAGTTGAAAACCACACCCTCACTATCCGTTGACTTAAAGGTTTGGCTTGATGTGTGTTTCATGGCTGCCATTTTGAATCAGTCTTCCTTTGAAACCAAAACTTGACTGCAGTATTTAAGCAGTATATTTTACAATAGCATATTCCTTAAAATGACAAAGACTATCGCATGGATTGCCACATTGGTGCACATGCAGCTGCCCAAGGTCTATCAATCAGAAACCAAAGAAAATTCCTTGGTCTGCATCACAGTTTTAACAAACACACCTGTTGAACATCCCATCCACCAAAAACAATGTAGTCCAGTTCTAGCATAAATCACAATGCTTCTCTTTATGAAAACTGATGTGAAAGGTTCTAAAAGGGTGAGGGGAATTGTTCAAAACCAAAAACAGATGTTGTCTTTGATGTTATGGGTTCCAAATCCAGTCCTAATTATGCAGACTATCTCTAGTGAGCAGATCGCTCAGTCACTCTGACTTTCACATCTTCTCAGCTCCAAATTTCCATATGCAAACTTTCAAATGGAAATTGCTCCAGAATGCAGACTTCCCAGTGGATGCCTATCAGACATCCTTTTGGAACATGCTACGAATGTGGTTCCCCATTCCATAATTAAGCAATGGAACACTATTTCCAATGTTCCTTTGACAGGGACCAGAAGCTACTCTTACAGCAGACCTTCTTGTTCTGGATTCAAACTAGTTCTGAATTGATAATAGACCAAACATGAGTATTTAAAGGGGAAAGTGCATGCCTTTGATTAAGATCCTTGTGAATTACATAAAAAGAGCCACAAATCCCATCCTTAGGACAATCTGACTTTTATTTTAGTTTATGTTCCAGGAGTTTGCCCAATGGCACTAGAATTCTCAGAGAACACTTTACAAAGTATAATCCAGATGAGCTCTCTCCCACCAATTCCTCTCACAAACCCAATCAAAGGAATTTCAGCAATTACTATTAACGTTCTTCCAAGATAACCTACAGAAAAGTAGTAAAGGGTGTCTTACATTGCCCTCTTCCTCGATGGAGATCTAGTCTCAAAAGTGAACACCATGTATTCACTTAAACTGACTCAGGCAATCAGGATTCCAAACCTCATAAGGAATATTATTAGCAGAGGTGACTTAAATCTTATAGCAGATTTTGGCTTTTCTGGTCAAGCTGTACATATACAGCAATTTTTTTGTTGATCATATTTACCAAATACCACAGTTTAGCTATCAGAGAAATGACACATATTTGAACGAAACATGGTTCCAGCCTCTCAGCTGACTGACATGTATATTATTTACTTTATGGCTTGGATAAGAAACACCTGGCACTGCCATTACCATAATTGTTCTCTTGGACACTGGGCAGGCTGCCTTGTACCATTGAAGTTATTTTGCAACTGTGTAATTAATGATAATTTATTGTTCTCAGTGACAGCCTAGTATTTTGATTTGCCATCGTGAAAATGTCTACAGAAATAGGGATACTACCACATGTAATTTCAGCAGAATACATTGTACTCTGAACTGCTTAGAGGTTCACTGTCCACAGCAGAGTTCAAAATTCCAAAACTTCTAAAAAATCTAACAGAAAGCACACAAAAGGCAATTTCTCAAATGATTATAAGTTCCTTATAACAAGTTTTCAAAAACTCAAAATCTTATCTATAGAAAAACAAAAGAAAAGTGAATTGGTGACAATTTATTTTAATATACTAGTAAGTTCGAAAACAGCTAATATTACTAAAGACTCCTTCCAAGTTCTTAGTGGTGGGTTGAAGGGTTTGTTTTGGAGGAACCTCAGCATTTAAAGAGGGGCACTACAGAGACGGAATTAGTCTTTAGGTTACTTTACAGCTCATTTACTCCCTGAAGTCAGCATTCATGCTAGAACAGGTGAGTAATCAGTACCACCATCCAATTGCCATTATCTGGTTCCAGACAAAGAAGAGGAAGGGTGTTCCATAAGATGAATCTTTGAAGAGTAGGTTTCATCCTCAGACTATTTTCATTTTATCTGCAGGGTAGCCAACAGGTTTAAGGAAAGTAACGTCAGGGAAGGCAATTTCTGATAACTTTGTAGGAAGGGAATAACCTGGTGATGTAGTTTGCAACATATGAATGGAGAGCTCTGTTCATCAAGTAGAGCAATTTTAGTTCTGCTACAAATTGGGCAGGATTATGTTAGGAGTACACCATAGTTGCGATACCATGTGAAATATAGCAATCTGGTCCATTAAGCTCAGAAAGAGTAACTTTGATATGTTCAGGTATAAATAATTGGCATTCATCCATCCTTGTATATGGCGGCAGCACTGCTCTTCTCATGTTAATTGCTGTATTGCTGACTATTATACAAATGAAAATGGATACCAGTTTCATAGCTTATGAGGTTGGAGTCCAACAAAGATAGATAGAGCCTTATTTTGATTTTGGCAGACAAGATAATCTGTCACAAATGTGGCGGATGTCTCGTCCACTGTATTACAAGTGCATTATAACCTATGGACTTAAAATACAAGGACAGGATATCCTTCGTATTTCGATATAGTATCATATCCAGCAAACTCTAAATAAACCCCATAGTGCTTTAAAGTGATCAGTCATAGGACTAATCCAAGTGACATTATAGTGTTTTTAAAATAGTTGGAAATTAGTCACTTTTATATTTGTGTATTTATTTTTCAGTGAAGTCTTGGGGATGTGAAGAAGAATGTACAGATTGACTTTTCTAGAGTTTGCAAAGGATTAGTACATCAGCTATTTGGTGTATATATGGTTGCTTTTTTCACAACGCATGGGTGAAAATGGTTCAACCTAGGAAATAAATCACTAACTCATGTTTTTTTCAGTGCATCAAGCCAAGGCACTCACCCCTCTTAATTTCCATACTTACATAATGTCTCAGACTCACAGAAAATAAGTGCAACTTAAGATACACACAGCTATTTGCTAGAATGAAGCCTTTATGGCATATTGTGAATAAACATTGATTTGTTTGATTGGTGAAAGTTCAGAATCTATCAACAGCCTGGAATTTTTACAAGATGCAATAATTTGGCAACCCTACTAACCATCTGTCAGGTTATGTGGAGCTGCCAATTATTTGCTTTCCATGCAGAAGAGATTACCGAGAGGAGGAATACTCTTGGGTAGATGCTTACAAATGTTGAATGTTTGCTTTCAAAAAGCAACTTAGAAAATTCTATCAATAAGACTGTCAAAGGTGACCAAACATGATACATTTCCAGAACAACAATTTTTGTAAGCAATCTTATCACAGAGTTACAATGTCTTAAGACTAACATAGTGCCTTTCTCCTATTTGATACTGTGCTTTGTGCTTTTAGCAGATCCTTGTTTTTAAAATGTTTATATCCAGAATGAGATAGTTTTATAGTAAACTATTTGTTTTGTTTGTGACAGAGATTAGTATCCTTCAGATTTTTTTTTCCCACCAGAATGGTTGACTTATAAACATAGAAGAAATTAAATATGGAACACCATGATTGCTTCTGAGACCCTCAGTTTGATAAAATGTTGCTTAGTAATTTTACTATAATTTATCCAAGGCTCATCGGCCACAGCAATAATGATCAATAGAAGACATTTAGCTCTTAAAATAAGAAATGTTCACCATTGGTCAGGAGAGCACAATCTATGTCCGATTTTCAGGTTCATCTCCGAATATGTACGTTAAATCTGGTTAGATTAATTTAATATAAATATATTTTACTTAATTACCGAGAAAATCTGACATAAATCCAGCCAAACTGGAGTTACCATGTACATCCTGTCATAAATAAACTGACACAGTTCAAATATATTTATTGTAATTGATGTAGGAATTTATTCTGCAATATATGTCCATTAATTGTCTGTTAAATATATTCACATCATTGAAAGTTGTAAACCGTAGGACAACGTTGTAAGGCTAATGGGCACTCATCTCTGACAATCTGGGCCTGATTATGATGTCGGTCAGAGTTGCCTCTGTTCGACATCTCTGCAGTTTCGGAACCGACCGACCTCGGTTCGGCGGTCCGAAACCACAATTACGATGGGACCACACATGGTGCAGTCGCAAACTCCCATTTCCCTATGGGAGCTTGTGCGGCGGTCAGAAGCCGGCCGCAGCACAAGCTACCATAGAGAAATGAGAGTTACTGTAAATCCCTGCATCGTGTTGCAGGAACCTCAAGGTGCTGCCACACAGTGCAGGGATTTACAGGGGCGCACCGTAGGTGCCCCCTGGACCGCAACTATAAGCTGCTGAAAGAAGGGGGCCCTACCAAGGGTTCCCAAAATCGCTTTCTGACAAGCTTTCCATGTTGGAAAACCTGACATGGAAACCTGTCGGAAACCAACATGATAATCCCAACGGTGGAAATGCGGTCCATTAGGGATTATGATCAGTTTCCGACTGGCTGACAGGTTCCTCGAGCCCGTCGTAAGCCAGTTGGATTGACCGGCTGGTTTAAACTTCGACCGCCTTCTTGGTAACAAGGCGGTCGGAGTTTAAACCATGGATGTCGGTCGCAAAGCCTCTGACTAGCCATCGGAGGCTTTCCGACTGACATCCAAATGAGGCCCTAAGTGATTAGTCTGTGACATCTTAACAGTCAGAGTCAAATATTTTGTGGAGACTAAGAAAACAAAAATAAGAGTTTAATGTAATGTCTGTGGCATTCACCCTAAATGCCATTTGACCCTGAATAAGGGTGAAAAAGTAGTAAAAGTCAAATATTTAATTTCAACCCTGGAAAATTCAACACATCTCCGTTTTTTTATTTTCTTTCTCATAATATCCAAAAGGTATGAACCTTCTTTGAAAAGACCAGAAGTATGTCTTAGAGCTGTGAAGCATCTCTTCTACAATGCCACACATCAATATTTTGCATACCATTTCGTACACTAAATTAAAGAAAGAAATGTTGCTAGAATTTTAAGTGCTGTACCACATTGCTATTGTTCTCTTGGTTTATTTTTTTGAGTGTTGAATGTCGTTAGAATCCTTTAGAAAGAGGTACATCCCTTGACTTCTGGCAAAAGCCAATGTTTTCTTTGAGTTCCTCATTTTAATCTACAAAGTCAAATGCAGGGTTCTCCAATGTCGGTCCGGGAGGACCGGATCCTTGCCAGAGTTTTAAGATAATTACATTTTTCAAAATGTGTATATGCTAAACATTTGGCATGGATCTGGCACTCCAGGAAAGACATTGGAGAACCCTGGTCTAATATATAAAGCACTTGATTTACAGCTGTTATGGCATTGATGTTTTCGATCAAATATAAAATCTCCAATTACAAGGGTTCCAAACATTTATATATTGACTTATAGCCAATCACTTTTCCAACCACCTTGTATCATCAATTTGCTATACCACTATATCAAAGCACATAGATTTTAGAAAATAAAGATTCATGTTGTCAACTGTTTTTTGTTACGCCATACCTTGACTCAGCATAATAGCCATGTATGGGCAATTTTAATTTGTGAGTGCCACAAAATCCAATTCCTTCATAAGATTTAAAACCATGGGTCAAAGCTCATATATCAGTTTGATAGATGCACATGTTGCAAAAGTATTGACAAAAGGACAGTCGTTTGTGGCAAACTTTGAAGCTTGCCTACAATACCTACATTGAGATCCCTATGCATGATATTTCATCCTTGTGTTTTTCCTATGAAGAATAACACAATTACCATCACAATTTGCTGCAGATTTATCACCTGAAGATTTTAATGTTCTTCTTCATACTCAGCACAGATGTGCACAGCATAGACTTTTTACTGTTTAGCAATCAATATCACGGAGACGTACATGGATATTTTTGCTTTGAACATGGACACCTGCACAGTACAAAACCCAGCATGAGCTGCCAGAATGCCAGTGCTATAGAGTTTCAAACTTTAAAATGCAGGTTACACTCATTGCTCTGTGATGGGCACATGATTAAGCTCTCTTACAGACTATCATTAAGTGACCCAAATCAAAAAAAGAGAATTAAAGTATTTTATAGAAATTAGTAGACATATGTAGAACTTATTACACCAGCGGATGGTAAATCTCCACTCCTACATCCCTGCAGAATACTGAGATTTACAAGTGTGTAGTTCACTGATTCATTGTTTAGTCTGGACTGGGCTCAGTATAATGTGCAGTGCATTGGTATAGCACAACATGCATAGGTGAGACAAATGTTCTTTTTCAGAGATTCATGTAACAAGGAATTGTTTTTACTCATTTTGACACAGAAATGAACATTTATCATTTTTTGTTACCTTTATGTCTGAGCTCACAAAAACATGCCGTATGTTTGGCACTTCATATTAAAAAAATATCAGAGTAGCTGTAATGGTGTACCATGCCTTGCAAAGTGGAGTTCCCTTTAAACATTAAACTATCTATATTTAATGGATATCTCCCTACATATGATCATCAAAAAGAACTAGTTTAAAATATTTATGATATTCCCAGATGTAACACAAAGCTTTCTGTTTTTAATGAAGTGTATCAGGGTCTCACAAACATTTGTTTTTCATAGTACTCAATGTCTCAGGTATCCGGAGACAAATTTGTGTATGAACAAACAAAAAGCATGAAATTGCAATGTTACAACAGTGTCTACACATTTGGGGAAATGTATATCTTTAAATGTCCGTTTCTTCAGATCAAAACAATTAGCAAAATCTACAAAACACTGTATGCACTTAGTGGTGTTTAGGTTGTGTTTGCAATCCCAAAGCCTGGTTAACAGAATAAAGATGTACCAATAGTTGTAAATCAAAATTCCACAAATCACAGGGGAAAACGTACAACCATTATACAAGTAGGCATCTGGTTGGGAAATCAGAGACAAAGCAGAGTACTGGAGTGGTAATTTGGGCGGCAGTTTAAGTGTAGGGGTAAGGTGTTTCTAAGGTAACAGAGGGTATGGAAAAACGTTATATTTCTTCAGTGGATGGGGAAGGAGGATTATTCACATGAAAAATATTTTTCAGTTAGAGAAAAGATAAAAATCTAAATCGTGAATCTGCTAAAATCAGTATGAAGGATGAAGATGTTGCATCAAGATCGATTGTTAAATAAATGTTCAATCAAACTCTAGGTTAATTATTGCAAATCATAGAAGAAAAACCTACAATGCCAAAATCATCCATGTGAACTAGGCACAATGGTTTCAGCACAGAGCCTTCCACAACAAAATTCCAAAATAACAGATGCAGGGTACATACAATGACTATAACAATTTAAAATACTCCTTCACTCACAAGGACAATAGCACTGCAGTTAGTGCAAGCTTTTCAAAAACGTACAATTTTATATGAATAATATGGAAGATCTCATTGTTCCAAAGGACTAGTATCTGACATGATGCAGCCGTCTGTTCACACAATGCATGCAGGGAAGTGTAAAAGAATGGACTAACAACATGATTCTCTCCAGGAGCCAATCATTAACTCAAGACTAGAGTCCCTGCTGTGATTGCAGTATTTGGTGTTTATGAATTGATAACCAGACCTGTGACATAAATTGGGTTATTTGGCACCTGTTGGAATGTTTTCACTGTTGCAAACCAAAATGAACAAAACACATTACCCACCATGACACTAAAAATTGTAGTCACTTCAGCCAAAATTGATAGCACATTAGCCACACTTTTAGCTTGCCTTAAAATTATTTGAGCATTGTGTTTGATGAAATTACTGCACTTACATGATACCTGGTACTTTTATATAGATCACTTTAATGACTGCAAATGAATGTCCCGCAGTTTTGAGTACATGCTATTGAGGCCTTGTGTAACAACCTTTATAAAGTGATCATTAGTCACTCTTCTTTCATAATGTGGCCATTGGCAATAGAGAGAGAGAGAGAGGAGAAGCAGAGTGAAATGAGAAGAACAGTGTAGGAAAAGAAGAAAAGGGCAATATTAAGAAAAACATACAAATATGTAATGATAAATGAATACAAAATGTAATGTTATGGTTTAAAATGTCAGTATTGATAAAAAGGGGAAATATGTGTCAAACGTCCTGTGGTGTATTGTATCAATTATATTAACATCATTGTAATAACAACAACAACAACAGTAATAGTACTAATAATAATAATAGTTATTATTATTAGCATTATTATTAGAAGTAGTAGGTGTAGTAGTACTAGTAGTAGTAGCAGAGAAGTGGTATGGTTGGAAGTACTAGTTTAAGTAGTTGTAGCAGTGTTTGCACTAGTATTAGCAGTTGCAAAAGGTTAGTGTTAGAAGTCCTGATATGAAGAAGATTATTGATATTAATAATATTAACTAATCTGATATTATTATTATTTGTATTACAGTTAATATTATTATTAATAATACCATTATTATTTGTATTTCTATTATTTGAAAATACAATGCTGTGATTTGGTAATGATATTACTTTGACACCACAATTAGTACTACTAATACAGCTACTAATACAACTACTACATTTACGAGTAATAATATTTTTTCATATAATAAATGTGATAAATCCAAATCCCACACTGCAAAAGTAGCACATAAACTACTTGCCAGAACAATGACATCCTATTGTGCTTGGCAGCCGAAATGATTGCACTTTATATTGCACCATTTTTAAGCAAGATGGTAAATGTATTCATTGTCAACTGGTATCTTATCATTTAGAGTATTACCATCATATCAACAAATTGGGCTCCTCTCCATTCACAGACCACAGGTCTTCTCATTGTCTGATCTTCTGCATGTCCAGCAAGTGTTCCTATCTTCTGCAGGTCCATAAAGTGTTCTGAGGAGGAAACCTCGGGATGCCACATTTGTGCCTGGTACCGGCTAGTGAGTGACAGTGACTCCTGGCTCCTCCTTGACCAGTGGCATAAATGTTTCCTGGGGGCAACCCTACCCACTTTTACAGCAGTTCCTATCTGTCCTACTGCACAAATCTCACAGTGCACCTTATTCTCAAAATCTAATATGGGGAAACCCTTCTTCCCATGTGCCGAGGCTGTGTGTCCACCCAGAGGTATGAATAGGGTAATCAGCAGTCCCTTCCTCTTTAGTTACTCAAACCCGTTCTGGGGGTAGTTTTTCTCCCAATGGGTTTGGTGCCAGCCTGTCTAGGAGGACAAAGGCAGGGGCTTTCCACATTTCACCTGACCTTTACTTGTGGCAGTGCAAGCATATTTGAAGTTATTTAGGTTCCTGGTAAAACCCAACTAGTCTTCTTGCAAGGGGAAGAAAAATACCTCCCAACAGCCAGGTCATCGTCCCTGCTCTTGGAGCCTTTTTCATGCCTTGTTAAGATCAAGCACTTGATTGATACCTGCTGGAGAGCCAGTGTAAATTTCAAAGCTCAGAATCATCTAGAAGCAGCAACCCTGCGAGCTGTATCGGAAGAGGCCTCCACAAGGCTAGATACCTTTTCTGTGAGGTCCTGCTGAATCAGATTTGCTGCTGTGGACAAACTTCCAGTGGGGAAACTGTTTCTCCAACACAGCCGCAATGCACATTGATATGATCAGCTTGATTGGTTTGTCTCAGTCATCCGGAGGTCTTTAGTCCAAAAATGTTCTAAAACACAGGTTTTTCAGGGATGTTTGGAGGTGTACACTCTGATACAGCCAAGGGTCAAATGACCTCAGGAACAGCACTTGATGGTAAAGACTCACTCCAGCAGAGGCCACCAGTAGAGTCTAGGTCGGTCCAATTGGATCTGGTCAGCTAGGATCTTCAGGAAAAGACCTTCTGCAGCTTATGGCAGACAAGTAGCCACAAAGGAGGTCAGCCAACAGACTCTTGGGGTCCACTACTTTATCCTGGGCACAAAGGGTGGGCATGTCCAGTATTTAAAGGCTCCTCTCAGGTAGGTGTAGGCGTAACTCACGTAATTTTGAGTGGCATAATTATGCAAAATAACCACAAAATTAGAAGAAATTACACAAAATGCATCGCACATGCAAAAAATTACCTGAACAGTCCATTTGGGTAAAAATTCAGCTCAAACATGTAATTTTGAGTTGATTTCACAGTTGCTCATGTTCAAAACACTGCTGCTTACTTTCAGATTTGTAGTTTTGCACTCAAAAATTGTCGGTCTGCTTGGGTAAAAAATATACCTCAAATGTTTGTTTATAAATCATCTTAAAAAAAACTGCCACACATGCTAAAAACACTGCCATTCATATTCATATTCATAGTTAAGTGCTCAAAAATTACCCAAACAGTCCATTTGGGTAAAAGAATGTACCTGAAAAGCCACTTGCATGCAAAAATTGCCTGAAAGGTGCATCTTATGTTAAAATTTCTCCCTGAAAATAAGTGATGTGTTGTAAAGGCATAAATTCAGCAATTTTGTGGATATTTTATTTGGCAAAATTACGTCAGTTACTCCAGTATGATTAAAATGTAGCCCTGGCCTGTTCCCAGTGTTCACCTACAGCAGGTCCAGTCCTCTTCTGTTTTTTTACAGTTCCAGAAAGTGCCAGGAACAAGCTAGTGAGTGTTGTTGACTTCTTGACCCTCCCTCACCAATGGGGTAAAGGTTCCCATGGTAAGCTCAATCAACTTTTGCAGCAGTCCGCGTTTGTCCTACTGCAAACAGTCCAACAGTGTTCCTCACTCCTAAACTTCAAGATGGGGAGCCTTTTCTCCCTCGTTCAGGGTGGGTGTACCCACCCAGAGGTATGGGCAGAGTAATTAGCTGTGACTTCCTCCATGGGCACTTCAAACCAGTTCGGTGAGCGCCTTCCTTCCCACTGGGTATGGTACCTGTCTGAATGGGAGAACAAAGCTGGAGCCTTTCCAGGAGTAACCTAGAATTTGCTTCTGACAGGGAAGGCCCCTTTGAAATAAATTAAGTGCCTGAACCCATCCCAATTGATCTTCCTGCCAAAATAACAAACACCTCCTCACAATCAAGCCTTTTGTTTTTGCTCTGGGAGCTGTTTTTACACCTCCTCAAGGCTTATGCTAATGCTAATGCTGGACATCTAATGCAACTTAGAGTCTAGGAGCGTCGACAGGGAAAAGGTAACTTTCTAAAAGTTACTTTTCCTTAATATTTATTAAAAGATTGACAACCATTGAGTTGGACTTTTAAGAAGTATTTCAAATATTAGTTTAATCATATTTCTAGCTGGTTCAAATCTAGTCATGTCAGTATTAATATTTAATACTGCTTCTCAGTATTTTTCTGTATAGGCCAGCCAGCCTTCCTACAGTGAAAATAGCTATTAGGTGCTAGTCACTGTAGTGGCACGTTAAATTTCTACACGTCCTCCTTTCAAATATCATGCATACAGCCTTGTGGCCTAAAGGCGTACATTGGGGTGATTTATTAATAATTAAAAGTTCATTTTTCTCCTGTTAAAAGGGCTAATTTTGACAGATTTGGAGGCAGGATTTGAACTGCAGCTTCCAGGCTACAGTGGTAGGCTTGGAGTCAGGTTTGCCTGCTCACACTAGTGGATGGCACAGCAGTGCTGTAACCATATTCGACATTTAACTTCACAGGTGAACAGTGTGTTTTTGGACACTGTAGACCATGGCCTTACAGGAAATTTAAATATGCCACTTAGGAGTTAGCCAATTTTTACATCTTTTAGGGGGCAGAGCATTTGCACTGTGGCCTGGTTAATAGTGTCCCAGTGAACAGAGTAAAAAAACAGCAGTGCCAGTCCAAAAAACTGGAGGCGATCACACAAAAAGAGCCCTCTTCTCACACATGCCAACTTTAATTTTGGACATGTTCCACTTTTAAAATTCAGGTGCCCTAGTTTATGGGTGGGCTTAGGAGTGACTTATTTCATATTTGAAATCTAATTGTCAAAAGGGTGATGCTGACAGGTCTGTACAGCAGGGTTTATGCTGCTGCTGTCAGGCTTTTCAGTGCAGGCCTGAAGCCATGTTTTTACTTCCACACTAGTATGTAGTACAATAGGTGCAGCAGTCGACAAGAGGCATTTTACTTTCAGGCCCTGGGTTCATTTCCTGTACCTTACATTACAACCTCTAGGCAAGATACATAATCAGTGGTGAGTCAATTCAACCATGTTTAAAAGGGGAGCACAAGCACTTTACTTCTTTTTTTAAAGGGGTAACAATGCACAGAGATCTAAGTCCAGTAAAAATAGGGTCAAGAAAAAAGCGAACAATCTGGGGCAACCACTCAGAAAAGGTGGCTTTTCCTACAACACCTTATCACTTTCTTACGAAAGATAGTAGCTCTCTGTTAAATGACTTTATGGATTGCCATTTGCCATGGTATCAAAGTCAATCTAGGTTCTGCCCAAACAAGAAAACTAAGACTGTTAATAAAAACATAAAAAATTATAATAATTAAAAATATTAATTAAACAAATAAAAATGTATACACACATATATACATATGTGTGTGTATATATATATATATATATATATATATGTATATTTTACGTTAGGGCTCCTTCTGCCTTCCCCCGCCCTCTGCAGAGGATCGCTTAAAGCCGGCGGAGCACGCCGGACATAATTTCTATTCAAGACCACAAGTAAAGCGATCACTCAGAGATGTAGCAAACCCCAGTGGTAGATTTTATTCCAGGTTACGCGTTTCGCTCGCACAGCGAGCTTGGTCACACAGTGAATCATGGGAAAAGACTTGCATTACATAGATAATGTAAAAATCAAAAAAGGACCACAACATAGGCACATACTAGTAGCCAAAATGGCATCCATTTTGAAGTGGAGTATTGTTACCTAATACAGAGCAGTATATTACATCATACTGCGTTTCCAGGTGGTGCAAGGGTCCCCTAGTGATAATAAACAGATATAATCAAGTATTAACCTGTTAACTTGTTATGCTGGATATAGAGTCCACTAACATAGTTTATTGTCACATGACATTCATTAGTTTCTATGGCGACCATCTTATGGCAAAGCGATTCTCCTGTGAGGTCCAGACAATTAAGTTTGTTATCTATTCATATACTTTCGCTGCATTGTGCCAGTATTACATACTACCAACAGCATAAATGCTAATGTTCTAGGATAGATTACCCTAGTGTGCTGTTCAGTAAAATACCGTTCTAAACAACATGCAAGTGCAACATATAACCTTTAAGCAACAGTATCTTTACAAGGCATGGCAACTGCGAGAAAGTCATGATCCCTACCTCATATTGTCTCTACTTGGCATAGTGCCTAACACCGTATGAGTAGGGGTAAAAATTGTCCGTAATAGTAAGCTTTATTGCTAGTCAGATGGATTGGAAGAAATATATATACTTTCCCTCTCTCTCATTCCTATCAAAATTGAGAATGTCAGTGCGTGGTACATCTATTCTGCAAAGTGCTATATAAAATTAGAACTCAAGAAACCAGCCTTAACATTTTACATGTATTGTGTCTTTCCCAGTACACCAAGACTACAACTAAGTGTCCACCAAAGATCGATAGGAATATGTGTAAGTGCAATATACAATATATATATATCTAAAAAATTGACGTCAGATTACAGAGAAAAAAAAAAACCATATTTAAAGAGTCTCTTATCTGTCTCGTCGGGCCCTCCACCATTGCGATAGAAGAAAAGGGTAGGGGTGGATTTCAGTGAAGGTGGTTCTCAGATTCTGCCCCTTCCTTTTCTCCTGTGTAAAAAGAAAAGAAAACATTAAAATCCATGAGCAATCTCATTCTTAAGATTAAAACACATATCAAACAATGAATACACAATTACACGAGTGTATAGTAAACAAGATAACAACGTCTTATGCAACAGGAAGAAAATTACAGGATTCATGCATTTATTCGTGTAAATGTATGCTTATTTCTTCATCTTGGTTAAGCCCTTCAGGAGTTTTAGTTTGAAGGTTAATTATGTGCCAGGATTCTTTTTTACGCAGGAGAAGGACTCTATTGCCTCCTCTCTGTGTATATTCGATCTGTTCTATAGCAAAGAAAGTCAGCAGAGAACTGTTGGAGAGATGGTAATCAGCAAAGTGTCTGGCCACAGGATAGTGGGGATCTTTGTTATTTATGGCCCTCATATGTTCCAACACCCGTTTTTTGGTAGCCAAGGTGGTGCTGCCTACGTATCTTTTCTTACATGGGCATTCAAGGATGTAAACAGTAAATATCGTGCCACATGTGAGGAATTGTTTTATAGGTCTTTCTCCTGTCGTTGTGGAGTAAGTTTTCCTCATGGGACTGTTCCTGCAGGCCTTACAGTGGCCACAGGGGAAGAAGCCCTGAAGGTTGATCTGTGAATTCAGGCTTCTGTTGGTAATGTCTCCTTTCACTAGGAAATCTTTGAGATTCCTCCCCTTCCTGTAAGTTATCTGTGGTCTTTTTTGTATGGTGTGGCCTATGACAGGATCACTGGAAAGGATATTCCAGTTCTGTGTCAGGATTTTAGATATGGTCTTCGACTCCTTATTGTACGTAAGGATTACTCTGGTTGTAATATCTTCCTCAGTGTCTGTTGTATCTTTCAGTGTTTCATCTCTATCAATTTTATCGATTTTAGCTTTCGCTCTCTTCAGAACCCAATTGGGGTACCCCCTCTCTCGAAACCTTTTCATCATATTTTCTAGTTCATTCACAAAACTCTCCTGTGTGCTGCAATTTCTTCTCGCTCTCAGCATTTCCCCAAATGGAATACTCCATTTCAGGGTATCAGGGTGGCTGCTGAGAGCGTGAAGAAGACTGTTCCCTGCTGTCATTTTCCTGTGGAGTTTGGTGTTTATCCTGTTGTCCATAATCTCTACCACTACATCTAGAAATTCAATTTGTTTCTTACTGATGGTATATGTGAGTGTGAGATTAAAGTTGTTTTTGTTAAGTTCTCTGATCATATCTTTAGCACTTTCTTCACTGCCTTTCCACACCACGAAAAGGTCGTCGATGTATCTGTACCACCGTATTATCTTGTTGTTCCCGGGGTTTTGCTCTAGTTTTCTAAGGACCTCTTCCTCCCATACCCCCAGAAAAAGATTAGCAAAACTGGGGGCAAAGCAAGTACCCATAGCTGTACCAAGTACTTGTTTAAACATAGTGCCATTAAATAAAAACATGTTGTTAAGGAGACAAAATTTCATAAGTACTAGTAACATTTCAGTATGTTCTAGATAACATATTTCACGTGTGTTAAGAAAGTGTTGACAACAGAGGACACCTAGTGAATGATCAATTATAGAGTACAATGAGTTAACATCCAGAGAAATCATGTAATAGTCTTCTTCCCATACAATATCTTTGATTTTGCCCAGGAAGTCTTTTGTATCTCGTATGTGCGAGGGAAGTTGCTCTACATAGTCACGGAGGAAATGATCTATATATTTGGAAATATTCTCAGTGACACAGCCGATGGAAGATACAATGGGCCTACCAGGTGGTTCGCTAGGATTTTTATGCACCTTGGGTAATAAGTAAAAAATGAGATGTTTAAAAGGGGAGCACAAGCACTTTACTTCTTTTTTTAAAGGGGTAACAATGCACAGAGATCTAAGTCCAGTAAAAATAGGGTCAAGAAAAAAGCGAACAATCTGGGGCAACCACTCAGAAAAGGTGGCTTTTCCTACAACACCTTATCACTTTCTTACGAAAGATAGTAGCTCTCTGTTAAATGACTTTATGGATTGCCATTTGCCATGGTATCAAAGTCAATCTAGGTTCTGCCCAAACAAGAAAACTAAGGGGCCCATTACGATTGCGGGCGGAAGCACAACCGCCGTGCTGGCGGATGCAGAAACCACCAGTTACCGCCGGCACGCAGCAGTCCACACGCCCGCCCAATTACGATGCGAAAAGCAGGCCAAACACCGCCGGCAAGCCAGCAACACCGTCCGCCATCAAAGTGCGCCCGCACACGTAGCGGCGCAGCACAACTGACACACACCGTCCGACGAAACACGTCCCGCCCGGCGCATAAATTACGATGCCGCAAACAAACGGCTCCCACGGCAAAGAGACACCGCACGTGAAAGAGAGGCGGAAACACGGACGCAGAGCACGGACAACGAAGAAGCGGCACCCCGGGCATGAATCCAGCACTGCAGGCCCTTCCCATGCTTCTGCTGATGCACCACCAAGGACGCAACGTACCGCGGAGACGCAGGTAGGCACACACACAACAAGTGCACGCAAACAGCGCACACAGTGCAAGGGCGGAAAAAGCGGACAACCCCCCACCAGCGCGTGTACACTACACATCCACCATCGCATCCACATATGACACACAGGCCAAATCGTAACATCGCAGAACACATGTGTACACACCACCTGGGACTAGGAACCAACCACCCCGTCACGGCCCCAAAGCGCCGATGACGCCGCCACACATGCGCACAACGCAGAGGCCAACCGCAGCGCCATGCATGCGTCGCACACAGACACAGGGACACAACCAAGCAGCACACACATCAGCCCCACCCCGAACGCACATGACACGTGACAGGCCGGCCACAGACATGTCCCCAACGCCCAATTCACGGACAACACCCAACGCCACACAAACGACGCACACATGTCAGTGAAGACACGCAACTGCAGGACACACCCCAGTGTAACAAACATGGCGTAGCACACAGCGGCGGCAACACCAACTAGGAGAAGCAGGGCTCCTTCGGGAAGAGGAACGCCAGTACCACACTGAAAAACCCATACCACCCTGCACATATGAACAAGACACATGAAACGGAACACCAAAGAGCCCGGGGACCGACAACAGGTGGCCCAAGAATTACATCCACACACAAGGCCCAACGCAGAGCGGAAAGGCAGCCTGCCGCCCACACAAGGGAGAGCAGACAGCACTGAATGACCTTCCATTCCAACACCGAAACCACAGCCCTACGACAGAAGCCGGTGAATACAGCCATTGTCCAAGAATAGACCAACACAGGCATGCCGAGGAGACCGACCACAGGGCAGATAGCGCATATCACAGAAGCACACAACGGACGGGGAAGAAAGAAGAAAACACTCCCCCATGTCGGCCACATGCAAGTTAATTGGAAGGAGTCACACAGCACTGACCTTGAACTGTCTGAGAAGCATGTGGGAAGAGGGCCCGTGTCCTCCAAACAAGCCAACAGAACACAAGTCCTGTCTCCCCACGACTACACAGAGCTCACAGCAACCCCGGAGCGTGCACATTGCAGACTGCACACACAGCCGGAGCACGCCACCTCTACGAACCGCTGCGAAATGGCAACCGCAACA
Organism: Calotriton arnoldi; assembly: GCA_963921515.1. Taxonomy (NCBI): domain Eukaryota; kingdom Metazoa; phylum Chordata; class Amphibia; order Caudata; family Salamandridae; genus Calotriton; species Calotriton arnoldi. The sequence continues at coordinate 2,143,265 of CAWUFW010002580.1, forward strand.
CACCTACCCAACTACGCCGAACAGCTCAAGCTGTACCAAACCAACACGATACATACATTGGGATGCGATCTCCTGTCCCTGCTGAACGTAAGTTACAGACTGACTTACCGCATCACATTGTTCAGCTGCGTCATGCCCGTCTTCTACTGTCGGAGGTGTCCCTACCAGCATCCCGTCGAGATATGCCTCTCCAACCCGGCATGTCTGAAGGCGGACCTGCTACCACTACTCCTCCCTCTGGACGCACACGACAGGGCCTGCTCTGCCTATGGGGGCATGGCGTATGTGGCCAACATCGCACGCGCACTGAAATGGAACCACTGTGCCTCCACACGACGGATCATCGAGAACAGCTACATCGAATGTCACCCAGCATGCCCCATCATGGTCCTCCAAGGGACAACCTACGAACAACACCTTGACAGCCACCATCCGCTTCATTGGCTGGCAAACATGTACACCACCAATGACATGGAAGCCCTGCTGGACGGCATCGCATACCTGACAACCTGTAAATACGTCGGACCACAACGCAGGTTCCCCGAGTGACCTATGAAGTCCAACCCCGCACCCATGCTCAGCTTCCGCACGGACTGGCCAGTCACCACCACAACAGCCATACCAAACGACCGGCAACTGTAACCACACCATCAACGACATCGCCATGACATCGGATATGACCGGGACATGCACACTGTTCCCCATCACATCCAGGAACACCGCATGCATCGTGGGAGGCAGTGGCATGGGCTCTGTGCATCGCACCCACATGGACGGAACTGCACGAACAACCAGGACACGACATGGATCCAGCGCCCAAGGACACACACACCGCTCAGTGGACATGAATAGGTCGCCTGGAGTCTGTGGGTGCTGCACCCCTCCCACCCCCGCCCCGGGAATCCCATACCAGGACCTTTGCATGGACGACAAGTGCATACAACAACAACACGACCCCAGTGACTGTGACATGTCCAGTAACCACCACAGTGCAACAACAAGTGGCACGCCGCTGCATGCACGCAAGCACATGCCCTGATGTCATCTCACATGCACGCGTGCATGAGGAACAACCGCAGCAAACCTGTCACATGGAACTGAGATGGACTGTGCCCATGATGCCGAGCGGTCTGGTAGGCTACATGTATACCGTCTGTGTCAAAGTCCGCAGCTCCGCAGCTATACGTAAATGTACATTAGCACAGCCTTGGCCAAGCAGATGTAACCCCACACCCTATCCCATTTGTTATCATGCTCAGTATATCCTCAACATGTATTCCGCTGCCAGTAGTGTCCACTATACTGCATCACAGAGGACAGAAGACTCAATATAATGTTTGAAACCAGAACTGTCTCCACTGACTCATTTCACAAGTACGAATGAGAGAGGATGAGAGTATGTGAAGTACACGGCAGTCGTGACATGACCATGTAGTCCACTGGTATTGGATGTCAACGCAAATGAGTAGCACTACTGTGGAAGACACACATGTGTCGTGTGAAGTCGTATGGACGCAGTGCTCAGGTGGGTGGGTGCGACGGGTAGATGCGCACATGCCAAGTTGGAGCACGCCGTGTTGGGAGGGGTCATGTACAGTACACCACCGCTTCCCTGGGCATTGTGAGAGGACACCTGTCGGGGGAGTGAACACGTGTGTGCACAGCAGCCGGGCACACGTACAAAGCGGTACCAGGCGCACCTCAGCCCACCCTCTGTGGACAAGCTGGATCCTGTTGTGCGCCCGCCATGCCCCTTGACAAGGCACACACAGCCCCAGTCGACCAGGTGTAACCCCAACATAGTCAATCCGCACAGGCGATACAGGGCACGGGATGGCAGTGGAGCATGGTGTGTGAGAGGTCTCCTCGCGCTCCTCCTGGTCATATCACGCAGGCAATAGAACCTCAACGTCTAGCATGGCACAAGTCAAATGGAAGTGTAGGGGACGCACCACAGCACGAGCAGCACTGACGTCACGGGAGGTGGCTCGCACCATCCCATCCATTGCCCATCATACCAACCACGCCACATGCCATTGCGACTAAGTGCAAGCGCGTGCGCCACCACCCCCGAGCCCTCCCCAGAGAGGCCAAAGAGTGAAATTGTGGGCCAACAGCCACAGACGGACGCGGCCTGGCCGCAAGGGCAGCCACAGCCACTGGGTGTCGCAGGTGGCGGATCCGGAAGGCGAAGACTGTGATGCATAGTCCATGCAGGCCGGGTCTCCATTTGGGGCACCACGCAGGTGGACGGCGTCCCGCCACACATCATACCCTGAGACAGCCCACTCGTGCAACTGGACCCACACATACACTCCTTGCCCTCTCTGGTGCGAGCTTGGGGCTGCCTGTGCAAGCGCTAGCCTCGCAGGTGAGCATGCATATTGGGGGCGAGGGGAGGACATGAGGGCTGGGGCGAAGATGACTGTATCACTGTCAGTTAGTACAAGGGATGACCCAGATGTGGAAAGGAAGAGACGTGTCCCGTGTGTACTGCAACTAGTCGCCAATCCAACTACCCCCCCATGTCCGGAATGTAAGCCCGCACCTAGGCCCGCCCATCCGCCACATCGAACATACCACCAGCACGACAACCTTCCCATTCGAAACACTGACTGGGGGTGGCGACCAGTGAACAATCATGTGTAGCCTACCCACGCGTACATGTGGGCCCTCCATGATCCATGTCACCTGCGGCAAAGACATGACATGCGCAATGAGGGAAGTGAGGAGAGCGGCCCGCCCCACGCGCAGAAGGTGCATCAGCTCCACAGACCCAGCAGCGAGTCCAGCAGGGGTCACATGTGCAGGGGCAGCTGTGCCTGGTGTGAAGGCACATGCATATAGACAGCACATCGACCAATGTGTAGTCTGCCCACATCCACAGTCCATCATCATGCGGACATAGGAATTGAACACAGGGCAACACATCTTAGTTGGTGCACCCACCGTGACCAACAATGCGCAATCATCGACGTACCCGCCCTGTGCATGGCCCCCACCCAACGGAGGCACATCCAGTGCCACCATCCCACACACACAAGCCTTCCACGGAACATGCTGTGTCCAATGGTCAGTACAGAGTCAGCGCCCATCTGGTGGATCCTGAACAGGAGACACATGCACACACATGCCAGCTCCCACTATGTACGTCTGCCACCTGGCACGTGCAATGTAACCTCTCACCTGTGACGTGTGACTGCAAGCACACAGCCGTCTTGGCATGGGGCTGTCAATGTGGACACCAGTCAATGTTTCGGGCGCTGTGATCCGTAC